>JANHFL010003444.1:15439-49415 GCA_032468155.1 Oxyrhabdium leporinum | reverse complement strand
GGGATTTGAACCGCTAGATTGAATCAGCAGAAGTGGCCTGCAGTTCAACACTCTAACCACTGCGCCACCTAGGCTCAGTTTCTCCTTAATTCCAGGTTTCTTCTCTCCTTTGCTTAGTTTCCAACAATTGTTACTTGTCCTGCCCTCTGGTACTTTGGAGAATAATTTGCCCCCCATTCTTCTCTGTGACAGCCCCTCAAATATCAGAATACTGCTATCATGTCACCCCCTAGTTATTTTCTCTAGACTAGCCACACCCAAATCCTGCAAACGTTTTTCATGTTTCAGTCTCCAGGCCTTTGATCATCTTAGTTGCTCTTCTCAGAACTTTTTCTGAAGTCTCAACATCTTTTTTGTAGTGTGGTGACCAAAATTGGTTGCAGTATTCCAGGTGTGGTATTACTAAGGCTTTATAAAGTGGTACTAATTGAATGAATGAATATCTCAAAGACCAAGGTGGTTGGGCTTGAGCCAGAAAATGGAATGAGCAACTATGACTTAATGAAGTCTTTTTCAACCTTGGCAACTTGAAGGTGTGTGGAGTGGACTTCAACTCCCAAGAGTTCTCCAGCCAACAAGCTTGCTGGAAAATTCTGGGAGTTGAGGTTCACACATCTTCAAGTTGCCAATGTTTAGAAACACTGATTTAATGTATAAATGTAAAAACAAAGCAAAAAAAGTATAATTGATTGATTTATGTACCTTTACTACAGATGGGAAAATAGTAAAAAAGTTTTGAGATATATAAATAGTGGTGGAATAAAAAAGGTTTGAGATACATAAATACTAGTGGAATAATTGGGGAGTGAGTCTCAAAAGAACACGTCGCAAAGAATGAAAAAATATATGTATCAGAGCAGACTTCTGCTCATTTGGATCAGTGGAAGTGAGATTTAGTGTGTCAGGATTTTTCAAAAAGTTGAATGCTATGGGAAAGGATTGCTTAAGTATTGGCATATATGGAGATGGGCTGAAGGACAGATGGCTGCTGAATAGATGGGGATTGATTGCAGAAGTGCGTGAAGAGGATGAAAGAAGCACATTAAGGTGGGTTGGCCATTTAAAGAGAGTGAATGAGGATGAAATTGCAAAACAAATCTATAGAGCGAGTGGTTTGAGAGAAACAAGAAGACTGAGAAAATTGTTCAGTGGAGAGGATGAGATCTCAAAGTTTGCAAGGGAAAAAGAAGTATAAATGTAAAGTATGAAGTGGCGGAAAGCATGAATGGTGCCAGCGTCAGACCAGAAAGATATGGAAAGCTAATGCGGGAAACTAGACTTAGCTATATTTATTTCCTTTGCTTATCTCCCATTGTTTTCAGATTTTATTATTTATTCCTTTTCTCTGCTTTGCATAACATTATTTACCTGGATAGAGAATAGCACGATGGATCTGTCTGCACGTCAAAGGATGAAGGCAGATTTTGTTAGGGAATTCAGGTCAAGGGTTAAACTGGTTCATCTCAGACAACAGCTTGAGAAAGCTGAATTCTCTTAACCTGCTGTCTGGGCTTGTGTGAAAGGTACTTAACACACCAGACTCCCCATATTTCAAACTCCTGCTTTTATTCTTCTTCCTCTTGATGCGGTGCCAAAATCCTCCATAAGAATTCATCTCTGAATTTCCCTGGAACATTTTGATTAACGTCAATTAACAGCCTGTCCTCTAGCTATAATTTTCAGAAGTAATTAAGCATAATTATTGACAATTATAGACGATCAGTTAGGTCATATGCATACATCTTCAAAATACAAGCCACTCCTTGTGGCTTATTAAAGCTGTATAAAAGATGATTTACAATTCATTGCTACGCTTACTTTGCTAGAGGTTCAACCCATACAGTTCAGGGGTCTTATTCTCAGGTAAATGGGTATGAAATTGTAGTTTTTTTATTTTGACAACAATAGTTCCTTGATAAAGTGCATCAAAATGTCTTGTATTAAAATGTGCATTTAAAGTAGCCTCAAGTGCATAATACTTGACCATATTCTAACAGGGGCAACTAAAATGTTACTATTGACAATATTGTTTAATATGCACATTTTGAATATATAGTTAATTGATAACTATTTATTAGATTTTTATCTTGCCTTTATGACTTTATAGGTGCTTGAAAGCCAGACAACAATATTCTTTCCTCCTATTTTCCACACACCTTTGTAAGTTAAGTTGGGCCGAGACAGTGATTGGCCCAGTCACCCAGTTGGCTTTCAGGCCTAATCTGGTACTACAACTCACATTTCCTGGCTTCTACTGGTGCCTCAACTGCTACACTAAACGGGCTACGAATGACATAATAGGAATGTTCCCTTTAGTTGGTCAATATGTGGCTCCTTTCACTAGGATCTGAAAAAAAGTCCAAGAAAAGAAATGATTAAATCACATCATGAAAAATGAAGTGAGAACTCGTAGTCCCCAAATCACAATAAACTCCAAATTTCACATATCTCTAGGAGATATCCTCATTGGGATTACCAGAAATCAATGGCCTGATTGAAAAGGAAGACTCTTAAAAAAAAAAATCCATGTAAGCACAATTGCTTTAACCAGCTGCCCAGAGCCACTTGATTATGAGATAGGCAGCAAATCAATCAATCAATCAATCCTTTGAAAATCTTGAGTCTAGGAGAGTACCTGGAAAATTACTTTTGCTGTTATGTTATGGCTGCCTGCTGAGGTTTCGCTGTCCTTCCTCAAATATAATCCCTGGCCACCAAAATACTTTTTCATAAATCTAATTATACCATTCTGCTTACTTTATGCTTACCATCACTCTTCTCATGCGATGTATGTGGTTTTCATGGTCAAGCAGTCAATAAGCTGCTTAGTTTTTTATCAACTGTATTCAGAAGTCATCCCACAAATGTGACATGTAGTGTACACTCCACAGCAACCCATCACTGTTCTTATAGTCTGCTTCTTTTTCTTGATGTGTAACAAGCAAGTTATTCTCATTTACAAACTAGGCGACCATGCTTGGCATGTTTACAGTTAGTTAAGTTGGTCTATTGTCCATATTTGGGAAAAAGGCAAACACTGATTTCTTCTAAATAGAAACCTCCTGTTTCTTTTATGCAAAGGAGAGGAGAGAGATGTGACCTTGAATTTTGATGCAGCACTCACCACTGCAAAGATAAATATCTGAATTCAGCCATTTCCTGGATCCTTATAACAACCTGTGCTGCAATGTTGTTTTCTTGATGCTGGCTTATTGCAAAATGTGCAAAAGCGAGACGCTGTGGTTTGTGAATCATGTCTTGTGACTTAGCATGATGATGATGGCGGCTTACTCACAGATCCTAATTTTTTAAAATTGTATAATATAGTTATATATTACATATTTTATAATATAATAATATAAAATTGTGTAATAAGAGAAACCATAGAATTATTTCTAAGGTTCCAAATGTTACTCTACAGAAATAACTACAATATTTTCCAGATTATTGGTTTCATCTGAACTTAAACCATTCAGAATTTGCATGACTCTGAAATAATTTGTACAAGTAGAACATGCTTTTTTATTTGTATTGTCCACCTGTCCCTCTGCCTGTCTTTCCATCCATTACCTGCCTGTCTATTTCTCTCCTTCCATCCCTCCCATGGCTTGAGTGCCCCTTATAACGAAATGCAATGGAAATTCCATCTTTGTGAATAGACCATAAAAATATCACACATTGAAGAAAAATAAATAATAATAATAATAACGTACAACCCTGATGAGATCACCGTAAATAAAATCTATTTTAACAAAGGAAGACTCCGTTTCTATTGGGGCTATTATTGTAGGCATTAGTTGAAGCGCCGCCTTTTTGCTTCTACACATCACCACGTCTCTTTTCTTTTTCCTTCTTTTTTATTTTTTTGGGGGAAAAAAAATCATCATCACATTCTCCTTTCACACAACAAAAGATTGCTAGCTGTGTTACGGATACATCTTCATCTGAGATTCCCTTCCCAGTCATCGCGTTTCAAATCACAATCTTGACTGTCCCTTGTGGTTGGAGTAATACTGCATCAGGGCTTGTCTGCCAGTGGCGCGGGTGGATCGGGCCCAAAGCCTCTGCTTCTGAAGTCCAGCTGAAGCTCCTGGGACCCTCACATCTGCTTCTGAAAATCCCACTCGCACTCAGTTTGTAGTTTGCCATCTGTTCAATAGACGTTTGTATTAACAGAGTCTTTACATTCTCTGGAGAACCCACATTACAGGTATTGTCAGCTGTCCAGATCTGACTTACCTCGGAATCTACTGAAACCCGTTTTACAACCCTATAATAAAATATACAATAACAGAAACGTATTTCCTTCTTTCTGACTGCATTTGTCTGGAAACAATAAAGAACACGTCTTGATGTCAGTCTCCCAATTATTTAAAGCACAAAGAGAGAGAAAGAGAGTGAGAGAGAGAGAGAAAAACCTCACGTCCACCATACTACACAATACATTGTGAGCCCTATATATATAAACTACCCAATGTTGAAGCTATTGTTGTGTTCTTCTACTTCCAAAGAATGAAGTCCGTTCTACCCTGAGTGCAGGTCCTTCAAACGGCCTTCATAACGGGCTTGAAGTGGTCATCACCCAAGGGTAGAACGTAAGTGTAATATGATTAGGATGTATTCATTGTATTATGACTTTCAGAAAAAAGATATCTCTTGGTAATGAACAGCAGTTAACATATGCCAGGAAACCAGAGCACCAGTAAACAATTCTATACTCAAAACAAGCTCATGCTGACACTACAGAACCATTTACAATTCTTTTGGTTGTAACCCTTACCCCCACCCCCACCCCCCAAAAAAAAGTTGAAATTTTAGTGAGTTTCCCCTCTCTAAAGTGATGTAAACTTTCTTCTCAGACCCGGGTCCTTTAACTTTTACACTTAATGGTGTGTGTAAATGTATCTATATACTTTGTGTTTGCGATATGGACCAATAGGAAGGTAACCTGCAATGCCTGATAATTCAGGAATTTTTCTTTTTTTTTTAAAAAAAAAAGATGATATACTTGTAAGCAGGGAGAAAAGATAAAATTCTGCTGATCCTGAAGGAATGTGATGGCAAAAAAAGATCAAGGGTTCTGAAACAATTTTCTTTTTTGTCTAGCTCTGTCCCAAAACCACAATAGAGGTCCCCGGGTATCCCGGTGACTCCTACGAGGAAGACATTCTTCTGACATTACCAAATACGAAAGTATTTTCTCCAAACTCTCATTTGACCGAACAAATGTGGGAATTAACATCCGCTTCTTTGCAATCTGGTGGGGGGAAATGGCCCCCTTAGACAGTTGGTGAAAATAAAAACCCAAGAGAAAGAAAGAAAGAAAGAAAAAAAAGAGGAGAGATTAAACGAGTAGCTAACTGCTCATTACAGAAAACAACGCCAACTAAAAACATACGGGTGAACAGGGTATTAAATGGATGGCTGCTACTTATGGGAAGGAGGTAAATTTGTAACTATAACATGCTAAAATAAATTTTTATCCCTCCCTCCCTTCCTCCCCCAAATTAAATGTGCAAAATATATTCACCATGCCAACAATTATGACTATTTATAGACCTTTTGTCTATGACCTCCTCTTAACAGCTCCCTGATTTGCCTGGATTGTTTTGTTACAATAAAAAGCGCTTGAAAACCTACAGCAGTGCAAGTTGATGAAATAATTACATTCTCTAACACTGTGCCTGGGTCACGCGGCTACGCTATGATACAGTTTTTACTCTTTTGCCTTTTTCGGCTGTGTAACTGTCCTCGGCCACCCAGCGTAGAAGACTTAGGCATGCTGTACGAGCCGTATTTGTGAAGAAGATCTTCATTGGTGACGTACTGGAGTCGGCTTGGTTGCGGGATCGGTTCTCCAAGGAAGTAGCCTTCATTGTCAGATTCGGAGGAGGAGGAGCATGTGGAGCACCAGTCGTATTCAGCAAAGTAGGGTCCCCATCTCTCACCGAAGTGATTTTGCAAAGCCAGGTCTGAGACAGTCCTTGGACACTGACCGTACAGGTTTCTCCGGGTGTTCTGCTCCATGGTCTCCCGGCAACTTCTTTGCTGCAAAAACTGGTCGTAGTCCTCTCTGGCTCGTAGAGAGGGCCTCTCTTTCAACTTATAGTTTTGTTCACTAGTGAGGTGAAGAGCGTTATCGGACCGGGAACGCCTGGATCGCCGGGGCCTGTGAGGGCGATAACGCCGATCATCCTCTCGGATGTTAGTTCGTCTGGGTGTGCGTTCGCTCATTGGGGGATGTCTGATATTGTCTTGTCCGGCTGATTTTTTCCCTGCCATCCCACCTTCATAATCAAAGCTCTGGTGCATCCTTCCGTGAGATGAGGTGTCCCTGTACCCAATGGGATTGGCAAGATTGTGTAGGTTGGCTTCGACATCTTGGTACTGCTGAACAGAAATTAGGCTGCGGACAGATTCAGCACTTCTAAACTGCACCGAAGAATTGAGGGTTCCCATGTTACTCATCTTCTCTGAGACGTTCATTCCGGAATCTTTGCTTAGATCTGGCATGGAGAATCGGGACAGATGTTCCTGTCGTTTGGCACCACCTTCTGCAGACAGACCTTTTCAAAAAATAAAGAGAGAGAGAGAGAGAGAGAGAGAGAGAGAGAAGATATAGTGATTCTTATCCACATGCTCAATTAGTTTTAAAACTATTATTGGATCTTTGATGTGTTTAAAATTTTAAATGACGATGCAGCGGCAATTCCTGTGACTCTTTGTACTTTTTAGGTATATGTGATATCCGCCATAACTTCATATTCTTTTGATTTATTAACTGAGATCCAAGTGCTAGATGATGATAAGGATGGTAATAAAGCAGTTTAAATTTAGATGTTCTAGAGTGCAACTTTAATCGACCTTTCAACTGAAATTCTAACTTCTGTCATTAGAAATAGACTTTTGTTCTCTTATGCTATAGTCTTACCAATTAACTTTATCTCTTTGTGTATCTGTATATCTGTATCTACCTATATTGCCTTTTTAGCTCCTGGCAATTGCCTGGGCAAGTCTCTGCTGTTTTATTGGCAAAGGTTTTGAGAAATAGTTTGTCATTGTCTCCTTCCTAGGGCTGAGACAGAGTGACTGGCCCAAAGTCACATACCTGGCTTTGAGCCTAAAATGGGATTAGAACTCAGTCTCTCGCTTTCTAGCCTGATGCCTTAATCACTACACCAAAGTAATTCTTCATCCCTATACATTACACAGGATGTTTATCTACACACACACACACACACACACATATAATATGTATATTTGCAATGTTCATTCTCCTATACTATATGCATTATTTTTCTTACCCAAATCTTCCACCAGATCCATTTTCATGTTCCATTGGTATAACTCTACATATAAATGTGGCGCTACGTAAAATAGTTCTTTTTGTTCTGTTCCATACAGCCTTTCTTTCCTTGCATCCATTTTCCATTTATTTTCCTATCCTACCATCTATACTTTTCCGTACAGGTTTAATACTTTCTCTTCTTGCAATCTTTCTATTCTTATTCTTGTTTCTTTTAGTATTTTCCTTTTCTTCTAGGTTCACATTGCCTTTAGGTCTGCCCACATTATGAATCTCTCATTACTCTTATATCAAGAGAGCAAACCCCATTTCCTTCTAACACTGATGATGTTACATAGTTTGGTAATGAAATGTCTGCAAGAAAACAACCAAGTTCAGAGACCACCAAGGACCCTGAGCTATTCTCTTCCATCAGTACCATTAAACCTTCACCAATTCTCCCCAAAACCTTCAAAATATTCAGTCAAACCAATATGGTTTTATGTTCATCCCTTTCCATTAAAAATATATGCTTAAAAGCCCATATTCATAACATACCTTTTTCTAAAAAGATGCTGACCAAACTATCACCATTTTTATCTATTCTTGGTTGTCCACATGGCTCACTTTTTCTGTATTGTTTTATTCTCACCCGTCCATCTTGTCAACTAAGAAATATAATTATATCTATATTTATAACTTTCTCCAGATTGCATTCATGGCAATATGGGAGAAAGATATATTGTAGAACATTGCATCATTTTTCTCCAAAGCTTATTCCAGATCTATTGTTTCCAACAAATGATTCTATCCCAATCATTTGTTGGAAAGTAACTTGAAACTATCACCATCCAAAGCTATATGAGCAGTATCATTCATCCTATGAATTCTCACTTTCACATGAACTTACTGCAATCTAGATTTATTTTTGGTCAAGGATGAGCTGTCAAAACACAAAGAAAGGCAGAGTACAAAACGTAAAACCTTTATTTCAAAAAAAATTACTTGAAATTCACAAAGATATGTGGAAACCAGTTAATTCTGACCATGTCACAAGAAGGCACAGTGGCTAAGTAGTTAAAATGTTGGACTTGTTGAATGGAAAGCTAGCAGTCCAGGTTCAAGTAACGGGAACTCACCCACACGACGTGGTGAACTCCCGTTACTTGTCACAGCTCCTGCCAACCTAGCAGTTTGACAGCATGCCAAAGTGAGTACGTAAATAGGTACCACTTTGGTGGAAAGGTAGTAGCACTCCATGACATCATGGTGGTCACATGACCACAGCAATGTCTTCAGACAGCGCTGGGTCAATGGCCTTGGAATGGAGATGAGCACCACCACCCTTTAAAGTCAGCAACAACTAGCGGAGTAAGATCTGCTAGGGACTCCTTTACCTTTTTTTTAAGGTCACAAGAAGATTAGACAACTGTATGCAATTAATAATCAAGAACATTATAGCGTTAATAGTAATGGCACCTGTGCAAAAATTAGCCATCTTTCTAGGTATTTCTGCAGATACTTTGGCCAATTGATGGCAAGCTTTCTCTTCATCAGACCCGCCAAGACAGTTTTGGAGGAAGAAACGCCAATCCGAATTAGAAAGGCAATGGTCTTCCACCCCAAATTACACCCATAGAGACCAAGTTTCAATCGCTTTAAAGATCTGTGTCTTCTCTTTTACCGTAACTTTATATTGGCTCTCCCGAATGAACCAATGAAACCAATTATCGGGTTGTAAGACTGCAGTAGGCAAGAATTGAAAACTACATTTTCTTTTTTTTTTCCCGCCAAGATGCCTGAAAACTGTAAAAGAATCAAGGTCAGAAATGTTTAAACCAAAATCTAAGATGTCAGAGTACCTAAAAGCTTCTTAAATGTCAGGATTCCTAACCTAGTTTTATACTTGATCTTAAACATTTGCATTGGACCGTTCGTGAGAATTTGAGTTTTTATAAATGCAAATTTGGGAACCAGAAAACAAAAGAGGAATCACTTCAGTGTTACATATATTTAAAGCAGCGAGTACATAATTATCATTTATGCTAAAAGAAAAATACTAAATTGCATTGACAGTCCTCTGGGTCTAATCTGCGACAGCTTTTATTTATTCTTTCCAGGCAGCAGAGGGTTGAAAAATATTTCACAGATATTTAAAAAGCCGTAGTTTGCCCTACATTGTTGTTGTTTATTTTCCATTGGTGGATAAGGTCGGCAAGCTTTCCCGCTAAAGAGTACAGGTTTTGTTTTTTTTTAAATAATAATGGGATACTTTTTCCAGAGTACAAGACCAAGGCTTCAACACACTGCCTTAAATCTATTTGCATTTTTTTACCACCCAAAGTAAATATAAAAGTAATCTGAAACGGATTTATTAGCCAATTCTGAATAATATATATTTATATTAATATCAATCCTAAAAAGAAAAGAAGGTAGTGTGAAGTTTGCTTCATGTCCTTCTGGGCAAGGATTGGCATAAGGAGACATCCTGGGGGGGAATCTCACTTGTTCTGAAGCGCTTTCATGAAATGTCATCATTAAAATTAAAGAGTTTTTAATCAACAGAAGGTGCTGCCAGCTTTGCCTGAATCCTATCTTTAGGAATGGAATTGATTACTGCCAATAACCTAGAGGGCATCAATTCATATTTTCTAACATTTATTTTTAGCTCTTTCGTTTACAGGTAGACCTCAACTTACAACCGTAACGGAGTCTGCAATTTTGGCTGTTAAGCGGGTCACCGTATATCCGTGGCCCATTTTATGACCTTTTTTTGCAGCAGTCATAAAGCAAATGCTGTACTCGTAAAGTGAACACTGTGGTTGTTAAGCCAACCCACTGTTCTCTGTGGGTCGTTTTTTGTTGGGGTGTTGTTGTTGTTTTACCAGACACCAAAACTAAAAACAAGTTCCTGGCGAAACCAGAATAAAATACGGTCATGTGAATATAAGTGCTACTGATTGCCAGGTGCCCAAAATGTGGTCACACGGCTACATGGGGGTGGATGGGGTGAGGGCTGCCAAAACTTCGAATCCTGATTGTAAATCTCTTGAGGTCTGTTGTAACCTCAAATGACCGCTAAGCAAATAGCCGTAAGTCAAGGAAAGCAAAGAAGTGAGCTAGGGCCTAGAAATATCAATTTATTTTCCAGTAAATGCCTATGGAGATTCTCAGTCATCCAAGTCATGGTTATCCCAAAGGTTGCCCCCCCTTTTTTTGGGGGGGGGGGGCTTTCTTGTTTTTCTCTGAAGACGTTTCGCTTCTCATCTAAGAAGCTTCTTCAGCTCAAAAGCTTCGACTCCTTCCATTTCCCATCATCCAGTCAGAGCTGGAGAAGCTTCTTGGGCGAGAAGCGAAACAACTTCAAAGAAAAACCAGAAAGTCCAGTTGCCTTCTATTTAAAAAAAAAAAGAAAAGTATCTTTGAGGTCTTTTCTGGTGCACCCTGACCCCCCCCCCCCAAAAAAAGAAAAAAGTGACAAAGAATCTTTACCATGAACCAAAAAATTCTTGGGTTCTATAATTTCCCAGGGTTTTAAACCAACACCTAAAGTTAGAACCATCATTAAAAAGGAGCAACAAAGAATGTTCTTCCTGCGTCAACTTAGGAAGTTCAGAGGGCCCTGGGAGCTGTTGACCCAGTTCTACAGAGGAATGATTGAGTCTGTCATCTGTACTTCGACAATAGTCTGGCTTGGTTCAGCAACCAAACAGGACAGGTACAGACTCCAACTGATACTTAGAACTGCAGAAAACAAATAATTACAACCAGCCTGCCTTCCGTTGAGTATTGTTCTATGTCTAAGTATATTTACCCATGTTGTACAATTGTAGCATTTATCCTTCTCATCTTCTCTACTACTCCCTCTTCTTGGTATCGTAGTATGATTATTATTACTCTGTTGCTTTGCATGTACACTGAGAGCTTCTGCACCAAAGACAAATTTCTTGTGTGTCTAATCACCCTTGGCCAAATAAAGTATTCTAATCATAAAACTACCATTCAATTGCATTATTTCATATGCTAAGAGAATTCTCCACTTTTTCCTTCCAGACTTTAACAATATCTAAAAACACAACTGATGGATGCAGAAGGCAGCAAACATATCCAACACATGCTCTTCCTCCTCTTTTCCCCGCTAACAATAACCCTGTGAAGTGAGTAACTGGTCCAAAATCACCCATACATATATATATATATATTGCCCAAGGTGGGACTAGAACTCATGACCTCCGCTTTCTACCCCGATGCCTTAACCATTAGACCAATTGGCTCTATTAATTTTTGTATTTGTTGTGTAGACCATGGCAAACCATAGAAGGCAACTTCTATATGTTAAGGCAACCTATATGCTTATTGAAGACTCTGAATAATGGTCAGGAAGCAACAGTTAGACAAGAATCCAGCACAACAAAATAGTTCAAAATTGGGAAAGTACACAAAGGCACTTTTCATGGATTATTACTGGTTAGGAGACAATTATTTTTTATTCCTTTTAAGACTTGATCTTTTGCATCATTTGTCTGCCACTCAGAGCCTTTTTAGAACTGAGTGACACAAATTGTAGAAATGAATACTCAAAAGAAATAAAAATTGGAACTAAAATTGCTAGGAGAAACATTATTAACCAGACGTATGCGTATAACACCACTCTGAGTGCAAACAATTTGATATTCAATACTAAAGTAAATACTAAGATCACCTCAATAGGAAATATAAATCCAATTCAAATAAGAGTTTAAGTAATAACAGGTTATTATTTTCCAAGGCTCAAAAATTCCCAGAAATAGTGATCATAGCCATTAACTAAAGAAATATCTGAAATATGGGAGATAGAATGGGATAATCAAGTCAGTCAAAATATTAAAATGGAAAAATGTTATATTGACAACAAATGTACTGAATATCGAAGCCCCTGTTTCCTAGCTGTAAAATCATTTTGAGAGCTGGACCAACAGAAAGAGGACAAATGGACATCTTTGAGTTTGAGTGCTGGAGAACAGAGCTGACAATACTTATAAACCAAAGAAGAACAAATTATTCAATATCAGATAAATGAGGCAATTCCTGAATGCCACCTCAGTGGAAGTACTAATTATCAATCTTATCCCAGAATACCTAAGAGAGAGAGGAGGAGGAAGGAAGTCAGGATACAATCAAATTTAGGAGCAGCTGAATTCCATTCTCTTACCAGAAAATGATCTACGCTGGTTTTTTTTTAAATCAGGTTTAAAGATATATGAATATCCACCTAATAATCATAAAAATATATGAATATCCATCTAATAAGATTGTTTGGAGAACAATAAAATATTTTTCCTGTGGGAATTGAGAACGGAAGTAAAACTGTCTGTACACGATTTTGGCTCAAGTAGGATCATGTACTTTACATTCGTCAGATGTAATATGAAAAAAAAAATGACATCTAATAATAAAATGATAATCTGACAGTAGTAATAGCTATTTTTTTTTTCAATCTGCCAGGTAATTTTAAGAGAGTGGGGAAGAATTCAAGGTATTTCAAACATTTCATATAATGAAAATGTGACATATACCTTGTATTTGTACTCTATCCTGTCCGATCATTAATAACGGAAAACAAAAACCCAAAGCTATTTCATCTTATAACTTCCCAAGGTATCCCTGCTTGAACAATCCATTGGAAACAATGGGAGTTCCACGGTTTCATCTTATGGTTCACAGACTGCATCAGTACTGCAAGTATTTTCTTTCTAATCTCAGCAGTTTCATCAATGCTGACAGATTTTCTCTCAGTATTTATGATTTGTAGCTCCCGTTTTGTTTTGTTTTTTAAAATACATATATTCCGTGCTAATAAAAAGTGAGTAAAAATTAAAAACAAAACAAAACAAAAAACAAAAAAAACGAATTTCACCTGACTGTAATAAAAGCTTGTTCTCAAGCATAGCCGCTAAGCCCATACTGAGGACACATTTTCAATTTGGAAATTGTTGCAAATTGCACATTAATTACATTAATTAAATGACTGAACGGCTGACAATGACGAGCACATTAATGTTACAAAGTTCATGAGCTCATGTCAGATGAAACAAGTAATGTAAGGAACAATAACGGCTAACTCAAGGCTGAATTCAGTATCTCTGTCCATGTTTAGTTTTTCTTCTTAATTCCACAGCAAAAAGCTATTTAATTTGTACATCAATGATATTGTTGAGGCTTTCGCTAAGCCAGAATTCCATCTTTTGCCCTCCACGTTGTCTCTATTCTCCTATATATACCAATCCATCTATAACTCAGGTGGGTATGCACTGATGCCTTAAAGCATTAATACCACATTGCTCTAAGGAGTACCATTTACTCTAAAATGAAGGTTTAGTGCTCTCACGAAAGCACTTTAAATCTCTAATTAGTTGGAATATCAATGGGAGACTTATCGAGTGGGCTAAAACCTGTAAGTACTTAAGTGTTTACATTCAATCTTCTACTTGCTGGACCAGCCAATCGAGTGAGCTTAAAATAAGAGCTTAAACATCATCCCTTCTGATTACTGATCAACTTAGTAATAACTGTGTCCCAGAAGCAATTAAATTTTTTAAAGCTAAAGTTCTGACTGCGGTTGATGCTGTAGGGTGCTCGGTTGTGTATTTACAAGAACATCTCAAACCTCCTATTAATCAGATTCATAAAGTGGAATTAAAGAGTCATAAATCAGAATTCCTAAAAGGCACAACATGTTTCCCTTACACAACTTCTAATTCTCTAGGAACATTCTGGGTCCATCTTGATAGATAGGTTTATCTCCTCTCTAAGAAGACAGATAATCACGACCTGATATACTGTGATTTTCCTGTTCCAGCAGTATCTATCCTTGAATATCAATGGATTTTAACAGAAAATGGGTATGAAATATCTCATAATACCATAAGCATCAAATGACATATTGGAATATCTTAGCTTTATTATTTTTCAGATTTGTTGCTTATCCTACCTTTTTCTATGTGCATCTGATTTTCTTATTTCTACCTCCTGTGCTCTTATGTTCTTTTAAAACAAATAATAAAGAAATGAACAAAAACTGATCCTGGGCCCTGATTAAGTCATACGAATCACTTGAAAATACAAATTATCTGAGGCTCATTATAGGTTACCTATTCTTCTTGGCAATGAACACTCTCTTGCTTTATATATTTGACTGACTTATGTGTGTAGCTCCTTTCTGAACTGTTGATGTAAAAAACCCCAAAGCGAAAAAGAAATGCAGGGTAATAAATAATATCAACCGCATAACGGTTAGGAATTAGACAAGAAAATAACTACACCCAACAGAGAAGGCTGATCCAAACAAACACTAAAGCAAAATTGTTGCTAATATGAACAAGGCAGCAGCCAAATAGATCTACATTACAACAAAGCTTTCGAAACTCTGGGCATGGCAACAAAAGAAGACTGTGTCATGCAGTTTTGCCAGATTGATTGACTAATTGACTATTTGTCAATACTGATTGACTAATTGATTGAGTGATTGACTCATTGACTGACATCAGGTTGGGGTTGACTCTTAGTGACCACTTAAATTTTCTCCATGATAATCTAACCTGATCCTTCAGACCTTGCAACGATGTACCCATTGCCACTGTAACTGTAATGGTATGTGGGATGACCTTGGGAGGCAGATGGAAGAGCAGCAAATTAGGCAATTGTCAGACAAGTGGCAACTGAGCTGCAGAAGGAATATGGCTGTGGCAAACATCTCACAAAGGACCTTCCCTAGTTTCTTGGACTGTAAAGGGGGGGGGGGGAGAAGAGAAGATGTACTTTCAGACTTGCCAGATTCTATCAATGCAACCTTACAATAAAGTTAGAGCTAGTACTTCTGAATGTGCTTCTTGTTTGTGCTATCTTGCAAGGCTGACAGTAACTGAATCCATCTGTTTTGCTGCCGATTGTCCAAATACTCATGACAAATTAACAGGGCATCTAATAGTGATTTTGTCAATGACTCTATTCAACTCATAAGTTGTGTGTGGCATATGAATAGTATATGGTTACCAATCCTAAGTCATGACAAACACTTTTTTGTAAGTAACTCAATCTAAAATATACAATTAATAGAAGAATAAGGGCGATGGTATATTTGTTGAACATATTAGCAAATTTACAGACTTGAATGGATATAATAGTAGCGATAGACATTTTCTTGGATACATTGCATTCTCAATTAAATAGCACATAAAAGGGTACTTCCTATGAAAAAAATCCTTGATCATATTAGAACTTGCTCCTCTCCTACAGGCAGTTGCTAATAAAATCTGTAAGAGAAGAAATATTAATACTTTCATCTAAATTCACCTATATCATGCCATCGAGATTCACTGCAACCTTCTTAAAGGGATCTCTGACCTAGAAAAAAAGCACAACTATAAAACCTAAGTTTGATTTTCACCATGAGATGGAGTATGGAGAGCTATCCTTTTTAAAGGAAACAAACAAAACTTCCTATAATTTGAAAAAGGGTATAAGGAATAGTTTTATCCCTGCCCAGCAGAGGGCAGTAGTGCTCAAACACACAATGAATGAAAACATTTACCAACTCTTATTATTACTAATGATATCAATCTGTGAGAACCCAATATTCAGAAGGGCGAGATATAAACCAAAATAGAATACCATTATTATGAAAATAAGTCTGAAAATATAATACCCACAGTCAATAATCACAGATATTATCCATTCAATTCAAATGATCTATCATATGAGCAGAGAAGCAAAATTCTGCTCGGTCATGAAAAAGCTATGGCTTTGTTCTTATTAAACAGTTTGTTTTCCACCTTCAGTTTATATTATATAGCAGTCTTTCCCTATCTGATGCTTCCTGAGTATCCTGAGATTGCAACAATATGGAAAAATCTGGGATAAATTCCCAATTTCCTATATATACAATGGGGATGCATAAACTCAGTGTTTCTAGAATAAAGATTGGTTTGCGGTTGAAGAAGGATGATTAGTTTGAGGCAAGTTGACTTTTTTATGCTGGCAACCTTATGCATTTAATACCACAAAGATGGATCTGTATTACTGAGAAAATATGTAAATATAGGAAGCACTGTTTGAGGCTGCCATGAAAATAAGTAAAATTCGAACTTTCTGACTACAGTTGAATGCTTGAAAAATGCCTTTTTAAAAAATAATCAGAATGTCTACTCATGGAAATAATATTATGCTAGGCACAAAAAGTGCAGACTGAGAGCTGTATATGGCCTGCCAGCATTCTTTTGTGGTGTTCAGAGCCCTAAAAATGGGACTGGTTTTTTTTTTTACTTTTTGTTTAAATTTCTGGGAATATCAAAAAGAACCTTGGTACTTTAAGCATTCTATATACTCAAAAAAATCAACTTTGATACTTCAAACATCTTCCTACCCTCAAATTCTGTCTCAGTCTCCTTTTGGAGTGTGGCCCTCAATATGTCACACATAGCTTGTTGTGAACCTTAAGCTGACAGATACTGCATCATCACTATTATCGGGAGGCTTCCCTTCCTGACATTTTCTGTAACTGAGTCCTGGAAAATGGAAACGTTATTACCTGTAAATTTCTGTGAACTCCAGAAATTTCTGGTTATAAAAACCTGCTACTACATTAAAATCATTATATAAAGATATTTTAGGTCATAAAAAGTATTAACCTAAGATCTATCAGTTCATTTGGTATTTAACTCACTATATTTACAAATATGCAGCACAAAACATTTGAATAAAAGTGTTCCTCTCGAGAGGATCTTGAAACAGGGGTGTTTATTTTTCTTTCTACTACAGCCTAAAAACTAAAGCCAGAAGACTCCATGTTGACTTCAAACTGCCTTCTTCCTTTCCATAAATGAAGGCTTTGGAAAACTAACAATTAAAAAAAATTAAGCCTCCCCAAATTTATAAATGACTAAAGTCCAAAATAAACCTAAACACAGTATCAAGCTAACATTGTGGGGAGGGGGAGGAAAGGAAAAATGTTCAAGAAACTTTTCCCATATATCTCTGCTTGTTGAAAAATCCCTAGCCACAATGTCACACAATCTCTTTCTTTGCTGCACAACTGAAAAAGTAATTCTAATGCTCCCCATCAGTTCATTCAGATTGGAGGATCTTCACCCTGAACTCAGCCAAGCCCCTTCTCTGTGTTCCATTCCATAGAGGAGAAAAAGGGTGGTCAATCAGAATAGAGCCGGAAGGGACTTCTAGTCCAACCCTCTGCTCAAGCAGGATATCCTATACTATTTCAGAAAAAAAATGGTTGTCCCATCTCTTCTTAAAAACCTCTACTGATGGAGAAACCACAACTTCTGAAGGCAAGGTGTTCCATTGGCACATTGTTCTCACTGTTAGGAATTTTCCTCTTAGTTCTAGGTTGCTTCTCTTCTTGATTAATTTCCATCTATTGTTTCTTGCTTTGCCTCCTGGTGCTTTGGAAAATAGGTTGACCCCCCTCTTCTTGGTGGCAGCCCTCAAATACTGGAATACTGCCATACCCAATTCCTGCAACCGTTCTTCATATGTTTTAGTCTCCAGGCCTTTAATCAACTTTAGTTGCTCTTTAGTGGGCAAATAGTTTTAAGAGAAATCCATTCCTGGTCTTTACCCTGAGGAACTCCTGGTAAGACATTGCCATTCCATAAAGCAGTAAAACAATACCCAGCACATGCTTTCTGAGTTATCCAGTTTAGGCTTAACTTGAGGGAAAGGGAATCACTGATATAATGTTCATTTTAATTATATGGAAAAACCAGATTTTACTTTCCCTGGATGGGTACTTTCTGATTTATGTAGAGCTAACAGGGTTATGATTCTGTTTTTCCCCAATCAGTTGGCATTTATCAGTTGCAATTTTAAATGTCTCAAACAATAAAAGCAGAACCAAGAACTCTATTGAGTTTGTTCATCATTTAGTACATAAGCTAGGCTAAAAGCCATTGATAAATCACTAATAATATTTTTATTGTCAAAACTCCCTTCTCATTTTGGAGCAAGAGAAAGAATCAGTTCCATAGAACTAGTGATTTTGTCTGACTAGTTTTTATATGTTCAAAATCTGCTTTACCTGGGAAGCCCCATGGTTTGACTTTTTTATCTTCTGAGAAATTGTAACAACCCTTATATATCTAAAGCAATTGGCCTGGAATATGACCTGAAGATGCTTGGTTTGATATCTCCTAAGTTCCCCCTGATCCAGGAGGAATTGTCCATTCATTGGAACTCTTGTTAAATTCAACTTTTCAGTATTTTTTTAAAAATCTACTAAAGATCAGACTTGAAAAGTTGCAGGTAACCACTTCACTTCTTAGTTTCCACACAGGAAATAAGACGACCATACAGAATAGTTAGTTTGAACATAAAAGCACTTTCTAGGTCCTCAATAACTGGGGAAAACTCACCACCATAGACAGATTTTAGAAAGAATTAGTAGAATACATGGAAAATGGTCTTCTCAGTAGTTTCAATAACTTCATAGTAATAAACTTATATAGCTTTGCTCTATGTTTCAAGATGCATTAAGAATCTCTCTGAAATATGATACATTTCTTTCTAGGTTCTTAGAAAGGAAGTAAATGTGCTAAAGAGTATCTGGCCTCTCTCAAGATTCCCCTCCTTTTTAATCAATCAATCAATCAGTCAGTCAGTCAGTCAGTCAGTCAGTCAGTCAGTCAGTCAGTCAGTCTGTCTATCTACCTATCATTAATCCATCCATCCATCCATCCATCCATCCATCCATCATCAATCTATCTATCTTACGAGAGGAAAGCTTGTAGTTGAGTTGGTTTTAGGTTACGGTTATAGCATTAGACTTCATCTATTTCTTTAGCTCTGGGCAGCTAATAGTTAAAATCATGTTCAGAATCCCTACCAAAAAATCTATAGTCACCACAGAAATAATGAATAAGCTCCACTAATATAAACAGAACATTAACGACATCAACAATTATAAACCTCTAATTGCCCCTGTCTATCCAATAAGATCTGACAGAGTTGGCATGCTTCAGGTCCTGTCACTCAAGCAGTATTACCTGGTGAGACATTCTGTGTTACTGTGCTTGCCCTATGGAATAGCATTCTCACTAAAATCCAGATGACCCTGGACTTATATCTGTTTTCCAAACAGCTCTGAAGACCTAGCTTTACCCCTGGAGAGAAGGTCAGGTTTTATGCACCCACTTTGATCGCTTGTGGCTGTTTGAATTACCTTTCGTGCAATAGGTTTTATTATATTTTATTCTTTGCTGGTTGTTATTTAATTGCGCGCAACACCCTGGCTGAGCTGGATGTCAAGCAGCTATGTAGATAAATAAATACGAGGATTTTGTTGTGAGCCAAAAGAAAACATCTCAGGCTATTAATCAGAAGAGAATATTATCTGAGTGGATTGACCACATTAAAGAAAAAAAACTATGTTCTGATTCCTTCTCTGTGTCATTGGCTGCCCCCAGATAATGGGGGCGCTGCTTAACACACTGAACCATTCATTACTATTTCTTCACATGATGAAGGAAAGGACCTGAGGTTGCCATCTTGGCTTACAGCCATGTGTGCTGTTCTTTACATCTAATTCCAGCCTTAAGCACAAACCACACCTCCCCAGGAAGCAAAGTAGTCAGCCTGTCTGCTCCTTCGTCAACTCTTCCCTTCTTTCATCTCCCTTGTAGTTCTGCTGAAAAATCGTTTTGTGAAAATGTCCTTCAGAGAACATCAGACAACAGATGGGGATGGGGCGGGCGGCTTAGAAGTATTGAAGGGGTGAGATCTTCTGTAGAAGGAATCTAAGCAGCCATCACCAACTGGGTGAGTGTTCTTTTTTCTCCTCACAAACTAACATCCTATAATTCACCCCATCCCCAAAAGCAGACACACGGGGGTTCTCTGATTACTTGGAGGGCTGGATTTGTTTTTGGCAATGGTGTGAAGCTCATGGGCTACGAGGATGACAGAGCTCAGAAAGTATTTCAGCTTAGAACTGAATCTCTCTCCCCCCCCCCCCGCACTTTCAAAATCAAACACAGAATGTTTATTTTGGCACTTGTCCTTCTTCGTCTTTTGTCTTTTTCCAAAAACTCTCTGAATAAACTCATTTGCAAATTCTTCATCTGTACTAAACCCAAGACATGCATCCCATCAGTAACTCTGCCTATAGTTCCATTAACAAGCTTTTGTGAAGTAAGACCAAAAAAAGGAAGAGCAGAATGCAAGTTCTCTGTTTTGCAAATATGATTTTCTAGATACTGAATTTTGGCATGTAGTTCTGTCAGGAACATTTTATTAAGATCAAATATTAGCGGTCAGAAAATCTCAGTGTGAATCTGCCCACTGTCTCCTCAGAATTTCAGTGGAATGAAAAAAAAACCATGAACTATGAAAACACTTGAGCTTGGACATCACAACCTTGTTTTGTTGAAAAGTGCCTTTGTTCTTCACGGCACAGTGCCTTTGTTCTTCATTAATATCTATTCCTCATTAGACTGGATTCAGAATTTCAGTCCAATGAATGGATCCAAATTTGGAATTTGGATCAGAATTCAAGTGGGAGGAAATGTTTTCTACAGATAAGGTGCTTCTTACACATCTCCTATCATTTCAAATAATCCATTAATCCTCCAGGAAAAAAAACCAGGTAACCAAAGACTAGCAAATAAAATGAAAGAGGGGAATAAATAAAAGAGATGCTCTATGCCGAACATCAGAGGCCTTCCATGAATGGAAGGAATTACTGAATTCATGGAAGGGTGATTCCTTATCCAAACAAATGAGATCTCTGACGTTTTGAGGCCAATATGCACGGTGAGAAGATAGGCCCTAGTTTTACTTCAGAATTTCTTCCAAATAAAATCCATGGCGTCCTATTATAAATTTCCATTCGTTTTAAATTTTACAAGTGGCAAGATGGCATATGATATATTGGTTCCCAAAGAATATTATTTTAGGGATTACAGGGTTGGCATGTATTCCTACTATTGCAAAAGCCATCATTACAAGAACTGGATTCTAACAGATTACAAACTCTCTCCTAATCTCAAAAAACATTTAGTTAGGACTTCATTATCCAATACATTAAAACCCAACAAATAGCAATTTGGCTTTGGGAATTAAAGTGGAGCTGCATAGTGACATGAGATATCTACAGACTTATTTAAGTTCTGTAAACTGAAATCTGTAGGAGATGGGGATAGTGCTTGAGGTTTGGGAATGCAAACTTCTTCCTATTGTATTGTGTCTGGAAAAACTCCTTTTCTAATGATTCAACACAAATTGGGATCCACAGGGTGCAATCTAGGAATGACAATTTTTGAGCAAAGAATCCTAAAACAAAGACAGTCTATTCTATTAGCACAGCCAGAAATCAAGATAAAGGAATCCAGGAACTGTAATTATGAAATAACTCTCTTCTTTATCTTTTCCCTTTCTTCTTCAGGGTCCAAAAAAGGGAAAGAGTAACTTGCTTTTTGTTTTGTTTTAAAGAAAAAAGATGCACACAAAAAATCACTTTTAACTCTAAACAGGAACAATCAGTGGCAAAAGAGATGAAAATATAGATTTGTTCAGCTCTTAAATTCCAACATAAAAGAACCTCCAAGGAAAATATAAAACTCTGGCACATCCTCAATATGATGCTGATCTGGTCCTTTTTAAGGAGAATCCTGCTGTGAAGAAGTTCTAAGCTGAAAGACCACACAATGACTGGGCGTCATAGAGACAATAAATATGGGCGTCAAAATATTAGACATTTCATACAGAAATGAACAAAGAATAGTCTCAAGCAGTTACAGAAATATGACACCCTTCTAAAAATCCATCATTCTGCATCTATTACTAAGCTGACTATAAATTGAAGAATTAAGTTTAAAGCATTGTTTACAAGGCTGCCATCGGCATATATATATATATTTTGGCATTAATTGCAATATTTGGAGATTTGGTGACTTTAATAGTCATGTCTAACATAGACCCAGCCTGACAGCTACTTCTGAGATGCTCATCAGATCTGTAAGTAACTTCAGCTAAAAATTCACTAGTGAGAAAAGTAAGATTCTACACGTAGACACCCCTGCCATAAACAATCTAAGCATGGGAATAGAACCAGGTCTCCAGATAGTTATGTAACACTTATGTGGTGAGAGACATATGCATTGTGGAGGGTTCCTGAAGGCAGGGACTGCACAAATCCTTGATCCCACAATATGACAACTGACAGCTGAGAAGACCTGGATCGCAACAACTCTACATGTGTACCCATAGCAATAGCAATAGCACATAGACTTATATGCCACTTCACAGTGCTTTACAGCCCTCTCTAAACGGTTTACAGAGTCAGCATATTGCCCTCAACGATCTGGGTCCCCATTTTACTGACCTTGGAAGGGTGGAAGGCTGAGTCAACCTTGAACATGCACAATGGGCAAAATAAATGGAGATGGACAGTCCTTCAGTTGTTGGTGTTTTTCATTTGTTTTATTAACACGACTGCACTTATTAAAAATAAGTATGTAAGAACTCTATTGAATTAGAATAAACGTGAACCTTAAAGAAGAGCTTGGACTGCCATTTGTCAGAAATGGTGTAGGGTCTCCTGCCTGGGCGGCGGGGGTGGTGGACTAGATGGCCTACAAGGTCCCTTCCAACTCTGTTAATCTGATCTGAACCTAATTCAGCACCTCATAATGGTTTGTTCAAGGTATTCCAGAAGTTTACAAACAAGGCTTCAGGAAGTTGTCATTTCTTTCTGACACTTCTGAACTTGAGAGAGGACAAATCCTCATCACAATTCATGGCCACTCACTGCATGCTGCCCTTCAGAAGCTTTCAAGAATGTGGCCAAGGGCACATCTGAAAACAATGAAATCTGCAAACTTTATATTGTTTAAGTTTAAGGTTAGATTAAAACGTACAGCTAGTCCTTGACTTACAACCACAATTGAGTGTAAAATTTCTGTTGCTAAGCAAGGCAGTTGTTAAGTGATTTCTGCCCCATTTTACAACCACTTTTGCCACAGTTGTTGAGTGAATCACTGCAAATCTGGCCTCCCCCATTGACTTGGCTTGTCAGAAGCTGGCTGGGAAGGTTACAAATGATGATCATAAATACATGCCAGTTGCTAAGGGCCCAATCTTGATCACATAAACATGGGGATGCTGCAACAGTCGTAAAACCAGCCACAAGTCACTTTTTTTCATTTCCATTTGGAACTTTGAATGGACACTAAACAAATTGTTGTTAAGTCAAGGGCTACTTGTACTTTCAGTTGTCCTGAAACCCCCTGCCATTCAAGCCATTTCCCCCCCTTAAGAATCTATCAAATATTTGATAGCAGAGGAACCCTGAAATAATTTTCTTCTAGCTGTAGGTTACAAATTAAGTGCAGCTAGCACTTCTAAAACAAATGTGCATAAAGTAACATTTTATATATATTCTTTAGAAAGCCTTGAGTGATACTGCAGGAGTCCACCGAGAAAAATAAGAAGTAATCAGAAGCCCACTGATATTTCTGGACCATGCGCATGAGTGCAGAGAAGAGCAACCAAGATGATTTAGGGGACTGGAGGCTAAAACATATGATGAATGGTTGCAGGAACTGGGCATGGCTAGTCTAGTAAAGGGAAGGAACAGGGGAGACATGACAACAATATTGAAATATTTGAGGGGCTACCACAGAGAGGAAGGGGGGGTCAAGCTATTTTCCAAGACACCCGAAAGCCAGAGGAGGAATAATGGACGGAAACTGAGCAAGCTGAGATTCAACCTTGAAATAAGGAGAAATTTTCTGACAGGGAGAGCAATCAACCACTGGAACAGCTTGCCTTCAGAAGTTGTGGGAGCTTCATCACTGGAAGCTTTCAAGAAGAGACTGGATTGCCATTTGTCAGCAGTGGTGTAGGGTCTGCTGCTTGGGCAGAGGGTTGGACTAGATGACCTACAAGGTCCTTTTCAACTCTGTTAATCTGTTAAGTGATCTTATATTTTCCAAACTGTAACTAATGCGAAGAACTGTTTTAGAAGCATTTCACACCATATCTGCCACTTATCAATAGCCACTTTTTAGGAAGAATATACCTTTTAGAGAAAGGCTACCTGTAAGGATATTTTTGTATCTTTCCTATGGTTTGCATTTATCTTGTACATACAAACACCACACACACACACACACACACACACACACAAACTAAAGTGGTAGATTCTGAATTCTGATTGGCTTTGTTCCCTTTGTCAGGAATGTTCCGATGTGAGTCCGCCTGTGACTTGTTTACATCAGAACAATGCTTCATTTGAGAACAAACTTGGAATCTGCAGAAATTAACAGAGCGCCAATATATAAAAGAAAACACAAAGATATAAACAAGGATGCAGTAGGATGAGGGGGAAAAAAAAAGGAAAACCAAGGAGGCCCAAGAGACAAAAGAGAAAACCAGGGAGACAGCTGAGTCAACTTGTTCTCAACTCCGACGTTCAGACTAGTCCAAAGCTTGGATCCTTCAAACTCTGCATACTTCACCTGCACACCCACAGAGAGTGATCAATCTTTATGCCTCGTTTTAAAAGTATTAGAAACTGATAGGTCAGTCAATTGATACGTTATCTCAGTATGGTATGGTCTATAAGGAGAGCCGAGAATCTGAGGGTTTGAAGGAGCCACTCAGTCTATTGATTCCTACCGCCTGCTGATTGCAGGACTCCAACTAAAATGGACTCCCAACTATTCTTGACCTGTGATTGCCCTGTCTCTGCTTGATGACAACCAATGGTGAAGAGCTCACAATCACTCCAAGAACTGGTTTCATTATTCAAGCTGTCCTCATCATTATCAGGTTTTCCCCGATGTTCAAATTTCCTTCCCGTAACTTTAACCAATTATGACCTCATGCGATGATAAAGAACAGGTTACATTCTTATTCTCTGTATTACCCTCGAGTCCCCCTCAATCTTTGCTCCTCAGGATGAAACACATCCCATCCCTTTAATCACTCATTCTTAAAGGCTGCTCTAGAAATTAATATGCGATTCCCAAGTCAAGCCGGAGACTCCAGGTATCCAATTGAAATTGCTTTGTATGCAAAGCAGATAACCTAACGCCGAACTGTGCGCTTTTCCGACAGCAGCTGGAGGCTACAATATGAGTCGTCGTACACTTCTGCCTGGGACTTTGGCATCACTCCTGGAGTAGGGCTGCACCTCAGCAACCCCATGCTGCCTTTGGTATGGGGCCCTTGAGCCAATTTCCTTCTGGCTCAGTTGTAGCACAAAGCTCAGAAAGCAAAACGTTGAATTTTCAATTCACAGTGAGGAAACTTCATGTGGCTTCAAGGTGAGCCTGTTTGAGAATTCTTCCCAATCCCTTTCTCTCTGTCTCTGTCTCTCTGTCTCTCTTTCCCTCTCTCCTTGCAGCTGCTAAGACACAACAGAGTCCCAGGGTTACTGCACTGGGCTTTGGGCTGTTTTCACAGCCATCGACCTACGTTCTTCATCATGTCAACAGCAATATCCCTTAGACTTATACAGGTAGTCCTCGACTTACAACAGTTCACTTAGTGACTGTTCAAAGTTACAACGGTACGGAAAAAAATGACTTATGACCTATTTTCGCACTTATGACCGTTGCAGCATCCCCATGATCCCGTGATCAAAATTCAGAAGCTTGGCAATTGATTCATATTTACGACGGATGCGGTGCCTGGGGGGGTCATGCGAACAGATTCTGCTATCTCCCAAGGGCAGCTCCAGGATCGTGTGATTTTTACCTTTGGCGACCATCTGACGGACCAAAGTCAATCGGGAAGCCAGATTCACTTTACAACCGTGTTACTGACTTAACAGCTGCAGTGGTTCCACTTCACAACTGGGGCCAGAAAGGTCGTAAAATGAGGGGGGGGGAGAAACTCACTTAACAAATGTTTCACTTAGCAACAGAAACCTTGGTAGCAAACTGTGGCCGTAAGCCGAAGACTACCTGTGTAGAACCAGGCTCCAGAAACAACATACTTGACAATTCGTCGGAAACCAGCCATCGTTCAGTTTCAGACACATTTCGTTTCGTTTTGTTTTGTAAGACGATCACTTGCCCTACGATCCTATCTTGGCATTTTGCTTGTAACCTATTACCAGCCAGGCAGAGAGATGGAATTGAAAGCCAGCCTTTTCCTGGCTTGATGGTTACCCAGATAAATTCATCTTCAAAGTACGCCTTGTCTCCCCAACGAACGAAAAGGTTGGTTCTGCCTGTTCCGTGTCAGCATGAGGCGGCTGCTGGGTCAGCAATGATGGCATCCGTCAGGGTGGGTAGCTAGCTGCACACTCTTCTCAGGGTCCTTACAGTGAGAGCAACTTACTCTTCGGGCTTTTAACAGCTCTGGCCTGCAGGGATGTGCCGCAGAGAGGAAGTTAATTGTGTCTGCGTGTTTCTCTCCAGACATTTGGTAATGACTCGCTTCTGGGGTTTCTGAAAAGCCAGAACTGCAATTTATGTTGCATTCAGCAGCCAAACAACATGGCTGAAGGATGAACTGAAATTTCTAACGCAAGGCCCGCAGTCATGTATGTAAAAAGGCAGAGAGGCTGGGGTAACCGGGATCGGATCTGGCACCTACTTTCAAGAGCATCAGTTCAAATCTCCGCTATTGGAAAGCGGAATAGATTCCATTGATCCAGAACAGATGCACGCTGCATTTTCTCTCTCTCACCGCCAAGTAACTGCACTGAGCCCCCGCATAGCAGAGGGAATGAATTTTCTGTGTTGTTTTTTTTTTTTAAAAAAAACAACTCCTCCAGCAGCTATGAGAATAACAGATGGATTTTTTCCCCCCCACACGGTTATTTTTAGTTGTATTTCTGTCTTACCTTCTTTAGAGCTAAGTGGGGGATTCGAACATGGATTTTGTAAAGCTTAAACCCTTTCTGGCTGGACCACAGGCAGCCTCTCCATAGTCTCGTAAGAGCTCAAGATCCCCTCCTCAATTCCTTTCATTGGGGTGCAATTGAATCCTGAAATTTACAGACGGTGTGCTGCCCACATTAGGCAGGGATGTGAAACATTTGATCTTCTTGAATGTTTAATACGTCCAAATGTTAAAACATATGATTCTTATCCAGAGGGAGGGGCGTGTCCCCGCTTGTGTCGTAGTTCAAAGCACTTGTCACGCCACCAACACATTCTTGCACAACACCCCTCCGTTTTTGTAAGCGCCAATCACTCTGTCCAACCCAAACTCTTTCTGCATGAGAGATTGTACCCTATCAGCATTCCCTATTGGGTTTATTATTCAAAAGAATTGTCACGGGATGTAAGGTAACCTAGCAATTGTAGTGGAAGGAAACTAATTTGATACGAAAGCGGCTGCTGAAAAATCTAAGGCAGACAAAATGAGAAAGTGGAAGGGGATGCTACGTTCCAGTACCAGCCCCTGGGATAACTGCGATGTTATTCTGATCAGTTGCAGCTTTTTAAAGCTTTGATCAGAGTTATATCATTACAGCGGTTGCTTAATATTTAAGGCTGAACTCAAACTTCTCTTAACATTTTCATCAGCGCCAATATTTCATATTTGTGTTGTTTTTATTACCCTCCTGAGAAAATGTTCACAGGGAACCTATATGCTCTTGCTGTCAATCACCTTCACTTGCACTTTTGATGTCGGCATGTTACATTGGATTGGCTATGAAGTCATCCTATTGATTAAGTAAGTCCTAATCAGCTACTATCACCACTGTAATGATGTAGCTGGGAACAGCAGTCAGACAGAAAAACAGCCAGGAAAAATAGCAATGTACCGTACAAAATCTTTAAAAGACATATATTTTTTTGGAAGGCAGCTGCAGCAAAATTTTACAAAACCCAAATTGGTATTTTATTTTTTGAAGTGGAAACTGTAACATGTCTGGCATATTCTACCTAAAGTTCTGAACGCAAAAAGGGATGCATTGAACAAAGTTTGCAAATGAGGCTTCTGTAATTATATTTTCTAAAGGATTAAGAAATTAACTTTGAGGAACTGGTAGGAAAAGACCTCATTATTGTAATTTTTTGATCTTTGCAAAGAATGAAGCTTTGGAAAAAGTCTGATCTTGCTGGGACTCAACCACATGCATTCTGTTCTCCAACTTGTCTTGCGGTTCGGTCTTTTGCAAGCATGCCAGGTATTCCTTTTGCTCCAAAGAATTCAAATGAATGAGGCTTTTAAAAATCCAGTGTCTCTTATGTAAAGCTTACCAGAGAAAGAAGGACGGGCATGCTGTGTAACAGGAAATAAAAAAGGTTACAAAGTCTACTTTTTCTGGGACACTGAATTTTGGAACAGGCAACCACGAGTGGAATTTCTCTACAGCTGCCCACTTCTGATCTTAGTGCAAAGAAGGCATTTGATTTTCCCCACAGAGAAGAGGCCGGCTCCATTCCATGGTGGAAAATAAATGTATTCCTTCTCCTCGTCCTCCTCCTCTCTCTGGCATGAAAGCATTCAACAATAATACAGATGTGATGGGTTCCAAAAAGGAAAGATTTCTTGAAGGAAACCTTAATAATGCTTTTTCTGCATTTGGCCTGACCTGCAACCAACTCTGTAATTAAGAATGTAAAACCTGATAACCACTCTAATAACCACTTTTAATGCTGAGAAGGATTAGGGATGACAGATTCAGCTTTCAAGATCTAGACCGGGGGTCAGCAACCTTAAACACTCAAAGAGCCACAAAGGTCCTAATCGGAAGCCCCCTGGAGGGCTTCCTGACTTCTGGAGCCGACCGGAAGTCTGGTTCCCCCCCCCCAGCGTCTCCTCCTAGCGCGGCGTCCTTTTTCCTCTGCTGACTGAAAGTCCGGTTCTCCCCACCATAGTCTCTCCTCCTAGCGTGACATCCTCTACCTGTCGTAACCGAAAGCCCTATCAATTGTGGAGCTGACTGGCGACAGGGAGCCGCAGGAGAGGGATGAAAGAAGCACATGCAGCTCCAGAGCCACAGGTTGCTGACCCCCGATCTAGACTCTCAATTCAGCCCTGCTTTTTGGGACACAGAGGAACAAAAAGAGAACATGCAAGATACATTTGCCAGTTATGGACTGGATATGAGTTTTTGTACTTTAGGCTTACAGCAGAAATGCATGTTGTTGTACAGGTAGCCCTCGACTTTACAAACACTCATTTAGCAACTGTTCAAATTACAATGGCCCCGGAAAAAAGTGGTTTATGACTAGTCCTCACAATTACGGCCATTGCAGCATCCCCACAGTTCTGCGAGCAAAATTCAGGTGCTTGGCAACCATGTATTTATGACAACTGCAGCATCCCCGGGGGGGGGGGGGGCGAGGGTGTATGTGTTTTGTATGATGCAATTCCTAGCCAGATTCCTACAAGCAAAGTCATTCTGAAAGCTGAATGTGCTCAATAAACACGTGATTTATTATAGCAAAAAAAAAGTTTGCAAATCAGGACCAGCTCACTCTTTTTCTCTCTTGCACAGATACCCTTCTTTGGCTTAAGAAACTCAACTACATTCTACAGCAGTAAAATTGGTCCTTTTAACTCACAGCAGTTTCATTCAAATGAGCGGGAGTTAAAGCCATCTTTGGATTGTGGGATTAATGCGCAAAGCAGATTCTTCTACACAACTTCAGCAGCATCCTAGCCACTTTTTTTCCAAACTACAATCACAGCCCAGATCCTATCACTGGTTTCGGGTGCCTGGAAAATGGGATCATCAATTGCTCTACTGGTGAAACTTCTTTATACAACAGTTCGCAAAACAGCCTTAGGAATTTGGAGGATCAAAATATCCATTTTCACAAGTGACTGGGCAAGCCAAGGTACTGCTTTTTACAAACTAAGATCCTCATACAGGTAGCCCTCAACTTATGACTGGTTGCAGTGAGCATTTGAAGTTATGAAAGACCTGTCAAAAGTTCTGACTAATGAACCAAAGCAAATCAGAACTCCTCCTCAAAGAACTTCTTTACTGAGTTCATCGTATCGGCTTAAAGGAAAACCAACTCTAAATAATTCCCAGGGTTTCGGTATAATTAAAATAAGAAATAACTCCATCCCCAAGTGTCACAGGTCACGTTGGCCAATTAGGTCAACTGGCAGGCTCTCCAGGCACTTCTTCCCTGACCGTACAACTGCAATTGCAGGCTCAATTACGGTCGTAACTTGAGAACTATCTGTACCATTTTGTTATGTGTGTTGAAGCTCCAATTATAGGATGGTACTAATCAGAGTCGAGGAAAGGCAGGGAATAATTCCTATATGAATGGGTGTTTATAGAAAAATGTTACAAAACATAAAGCCGATGTTTTTTTTTTTTAAGTTTCTCTTCTTGGTTTTAAAAGCTGTATTTAGAATCTTATCCAGGGGAGAGCAAAGACACAGTTGTTGGTTTCACAATGACAGCTGGAATCGAGGGGGGGGGGAGGAATCAACAGTGCACTCAGGTACGCAATACCACAATTTTGAAGCTAGTGACAGTCGCTGCAAACACCCTGACCATATCTTATACCTTTCCTTTATAAATAAAGTGCATCTACAGCTCTGCCATTATTATATATTCTATAGTCCTCAGTTCTGAATGTTATTATTTTATTATTTACTTCCTGCTCATTCACATCCACTGTATAGGATTCACATCAGAATCTGGATTAGTTGCTCATTCACATCCAATGCATAAAATCCACACTGGAATCTGGATTAGCTACTCACTGCCTGCAGGGCAATGCACTGCTTTATGTCACAGATTACGTTAATTTAACATAAGAAACACAATCTGTACTTTCTCATGTTTGTTAAACTACTGCTGTTAATTTCCAATAGAAAAGGGATTTTAACTCCTAACTCGTTTACTTATTTACCACTAAGATATTAAAGTTTACAAGAGATTGGCCTATCCTCTTGTGCTTGTCAAACCTAAACACATCAAGTGTGTTTTGATAATTATGAATTATAATTACATAATTATAAGAAATAGCATAATTGCATTTTAAAACTATGTGGTAATTAATAATGACTATCATGCGTTTCCATCACAATCTGGAAAGCTGGATTCATTTGCAAGTTAAGCACCCAAACTTAATTGTGCAAATTTCAAATCTCTTTCATCTAGAAGATGACCCATATAGTAAGTTAAATTAAACGGCACTTAAGAAAAATTCAACAATCAGTTGCAAAGGAAGTCAGTTTTGCAGGCTGCTACTGAGTTGAAGAAATATTGTTGCAGATAATTGTGGCCAGAATGGTGATGGTAGCACTTAAAAAAACCTTTACATAAAACTCAAGGTCAAATCATATCATATTCATCATCCCCATGAAAAATTGTTGAGATCGTTAATTTATGTATTGTCAAAGCAATTCACAGCAATATCCTATGAAAGGCAAAAGGCTTAACTTGCTAACCACCACTGCAGTTGTAAAATCAATTAGCGGCCTGAATAACAAATCCCAAATATTTATAAAAATGCACTTTGGAATTATTTGAAGGGATTTCTACTATAAACAGCTATAGTATTGGAGATATGCTTGTCAACTTCAACTAGAATTAGGGACCATTCTTTTAATATCTTGCAACAAGAACAAGCACTTAAAATGTATTCATTCTACTAAGAAATGAGAATTATATTTAAAGTCTCTCCAAAGACAAGTGATCAAGAAGAACTTTGGGAAGGGTGCTTCATAAAATGGAATCTCTTGGTTACAAAAGTTCCACTTAGTGGCACCTGCTCAGATATTGTTTAGAATACTTCCTGAATCCTGATATTAGTACAGCACAATGGACATAATAGAGCATGTAAACTTTAGCAAAGCCTTGGATCAAGATACACAATTGGCATAGTCAATAAAAGCTGCATCTATTTTAATCCCTACCCCAATTAGATTATATGTATTAGATGTATAAACAGATAAACAATAGGTTCACACCGTAGTTATGAAGATTGTTACATTTGATTTAACCTACAAAGTTTGCTTCAAGAATCATGCAACCACTATTCCTCTTTCTAATTATTAATTCATGGAGCATCATAGATTTGTCCTAACATGTAGACTGGTTCAGAGTGAAGGAACTCCAGGCCTTCTGGACCGCCAGAAACTTCATTCAGCTTTCTATAAACAGGTAGATGAAACACCTGTTGCAACACTGGTCCAACTTCCTGAGTTAAAACAAGTTACCTACACAGTGCTGTGCTAGTGCCAAAAATAGCAGCTCACATGATTTAGAAACAAACACCTGGAGAATCTGGCACAAAAGGATTGCCATTAATCAACTTTTTGTTCTTAAATTATTTCTTATATGTCACAAAGTCACATAAAAATCCATTTTCAGCCCATCCTCAGTGCAGGTCCTCTGTTGGCCAAGCTCCACCAGGTCCATGGTTAACTCTCTCTCCCTGACATATTATAAGTAGTCCATGACAATGTTTCTGAAGACCCTATCATTAGATATGAGAAGGGAGTCTTCTCAAACAGAATAGCAATACCTAGCAATAGCAATAGCACTTAGACTTATATACCGCTTCACAGTGCTTTTGCAGCCCTCTCTAAGCGGTTTACAAGGTCAGCATATTGCCCCCAACGATCTGGGTCCTTATTTTACCAACCTCGGAAGGATGGAAGGCTGAGTCAACCTTGAGCCAGTGAGATTCGAACTGCCAAATTGCAGGCAGCTGGCAGAAGTAGCCTGCAGTACTGCATTCTAACCACTGCGCTCACCATGGTTCGAAAACATGCAAATGTGATAATGGGTACCACTTTGTGGGAAGGTAACAGTGCTTCATGTGCCTTTAGCATATAGGCATGCTGGTCATACGACCACAGAAAATGTTTTCAGACAATGCTGGCCAAGAAATGGAGATGAGCACCGTGTTCTAGAGTCAGATACAACTAACTAGACAGGGAAAATGGTAATGCTGAGCACCCATATATACTTACTTGGGAAGAAGTAATTTTTCATCAACATTCAAGTCTATCACTGCATGCATAGGAAGTACATTCCCCCACCCCCCAGTACAAAGAGCTTAAGAAATCCCTCATGACTTAGAAGTGTATTTTCCATAGCCAGAGTGCGTTAAAACTTTGAAAAGTACAATAACAAACAACTGTTGAGCATGAAAGGAAAAGCTTTTGGCAAGGAAGACAGTCCGGAGAAGTATGTAGATAAAAAGCGGTCAGGAAGAAAAGCAGAATCCATGTTGAGTGCTGGCTGAGGGTGATGGGAGTAGCAGTCCAGCATTCAGAGGGTGCCAGGACAGGAAAGATCTGATCTGTTTAGCTATATGCTTAGTTTGGCTATCTGGCTACACCTTAAACAATAAACTAAAGAAATACAAAGAAACAAAAAAAAAAACCTTTTTATAATCCTCCTCTCATTCAACCGCAATAAAGAAAAACACTAACAAAAACTACAGAGCAGTTAAAACTGCATAAAAATAAAATCAAAACATACCGTGATGTATTTGCAGCCACACTTACACCATTATAAAATCCTAAACCTATCTGACATTTAACTTGGCTAATAAGATTTACATCAAAACAGCCCTCGTGCCATTCTCACCATCTGTTCACAACCACTCCCAGCACTCTTCTCTGTTCAATAAATATGTTTTTAAATCCTCTTAAGTGCATCCAAGAATATGTGCAGCCAGAGTAGGAAGGGAATTCCATAATGGGGGAGACTCAGGTCCTTGGGGGGGGGGGGGAGAATACACAAGA
>JANHFL010003444.1:0-15339 GCA_032468155.1 Oxyrhabdium leporinum | reverse complement strand
CCTTGGGGGGGGGGGGAGAATACACAAGAGAAGGAGCAAAGTGCAAAAAGGAAAAAGGAAAGGAAAGGGGAAAAAAACAGGAAAGGAAAAGACACTCCTGTCCTACTCATCTTTCTATATAAACAGGATCACAGCAAGATAGGAGTGGGGAATGGCTAACCACAGGGCCTTAAAAATCAGAGCCAAGGTTAGGGGACATGAGCAAAAAGAAAGCCAGAGGAAATCCCTACTGCGGATAGAAGAATGGGAGAAAATGAGGAATGTTCAGAATAACAGGTAGTTCTTGACTTAACAGCCGTTTGTTTAGCAATCATTTGAACTTGCAGCAGTACTGGAAAAAAAGTGACTTATGGTTCTCATGCTTGTGACATGCAGCATCCCCATAGCCACATTATCAAAATTAAGGCACTTAGCAAACTGGCATGTATTTAAGACAGTTGCTGCAGGGATCGTGGGATTGCTATTGGAGACCTTCCCAACCAGATTCTGACCAGCAAGATAATGGGGGGGGGGGGGGAGGAGCTGGATTTGCTTAATGACTGCATGATTCGTTTAACTACTGCACTGATTTGCTGAACAACCATGGCAAAGAAAGTCGTAAAAATGGTTGCGGCTCACTTAACAACCACCTTGCTCAGCAACAGAGATTCTGGGTCCCAATTTTGGTCTTAAGTTGAGGACTACCCGTAATGCATACTGCAAGTTCTGGACCAAAGTTCTCTCATGAAATCACTTAACAAATAGAATGCCTCAATCAAAAAGTAATTGATCACCTCACCACTTAACTACTACAGTGTGGTTTCTGTGGAGCTGCCATTGGAAACAACCCAGAAGAGTTTCAACTCGTTCAGAATGCAGTAGTCTGGGCGGTGGTGGGCTTGCCTCAGCGTATTCATGGGATACCGCTGGTTTGTGAGACGCACTGGTAGCCAGGGTGCTTCCAAGGGTGATTCAAGGAGACGGTTACTGCCTATAAACACTTTACCTCAGCGGCCCCCAACCTTTTAGGCACCAGGAAGCGGTTCTGTGGAGAGAGGTTTTTCCGTGGACCAGAGAGGGTGTGGTTTCACGTGCTGCCTGCATCCCACGGATGGGGCTTCACTAGTTTGCACGGGCCCAGTTTCTGGCATGCTGCGGCCCAGTGCCGGTCCACAGACCAGGAGTTAGGGACCTCTGCCTTACATGGCATAAGGCCTGCTTATTTGCAGAATCGTCTCTTTCCTGTGGCTTTTGCCTGGTTGGAATGAACTGAGATGCTCCAGGTCTTCTCAATTAAATAGTGTTTTGTTGTTGTTGTTTTTTGCACTCCAAGAAGGGCACCTACGGTATCATAGCATCCTCCCTCTGGAATGAGGTGCCCCCTGATTTTGAATGGCTCCCATCATTATGGGATTGTGGAAGGGCTTAATGACCTCACCATTTTCTTAGTTTTAGGGTGAGTTGGATGGAACCTACCAGTGTAAGGTGTTGTCATATTTTGTATGTTTTGGGGGAGGCTGTCTGGATTTTCCAGCTTATTTCTTTCATACTGTTTTTATTGAACTGATTGTAATTCTCTTTTGTTTTTCTTTATATTGCAAGCTGCTTAGGGTCATTTAATACAGAGGCATTTGTAGCAACTGAAATGAAGGTCACATTGAACCAAAATGGATTACATATTTCATAAAAGGGCACATGAGAAACCCCACCTTTCAATGTAATACATAAGTGTAACCCTGTAGCTTTTGATAAATTCACCCCTAACTAAGATGCTTGGACAGGTGGAATTTACCCCCTTAATTCTCTCCTGAACTTTCTCCCACATAATCCAGTGGCACAATATTTGAAAGTTAGACTTTGATTTTAAAATTTCATCTGGTTGGTTAGGATGGCAGATTTACCCATTACGTACTTAGTGATTTCTTTGCTTAGTCTATGATCATCATATATGGAGCACTAACCTGGTTTTGTCAAAGCAACCATCAGTCCTGTCAAAGAAGCTAATTTTCATTATCCTCTACATTTGTTCTAATTTAAGGTCATGCTCATAGAGGAAGAAGAGGAAGGAATGACAATGATGGAGGAGCAAGAAAGGCCTATCAAGCACATGCCCCAGATGTATGTTTGTTTGTTTGTTTATTTAATTTATATACTGTTCATCTTGCCATCCAGCAAGATTCTGGGCAGCTTTCAATGACCCTGAGTGGTTTACATCGTTTGCTTTCTAATGCTCTCTGTACTGATACCCAAATCTCCAAGCTTATTTAGGTGAGCAATAAAATAATAATAATCTTTTAGTTAGGGTGATTAATTTCATTTGGAATTCTGTACGATTGTTGACTTTCCTTGTTTTTTGGGGGTATTGAACTCTCTCTCTCAATCAGAACTGAAAAATCTTCTTGGATGAGAAGTGAAACATCTTCAAAGAAAAACAAAGTCCAGTTGCCTTTTGAAAAAGCACCTTTGCGACCTCACAAACAAGCCTCCACAAAAGTTACACAACCAGCTTTTCTTCTTTCAAAATTGCCAAAAGTTGCAAAAGTTCTGAAATTTTCCAAATTGGGCAGGAACATTCAAGGTACCTTTCTTCTTTTTCTAAACTTAGGTTGAAGAAGTAGTATCTTTCAGCTACTAAATGAAGTAGATCCTGGTAGAACTACTCAGAAATCCTTATCTGGAAAAAACTAGGGAATGTCAAGAGGTTCATCCTAACTTATCACAGCCCATGATTAGTGTTTTTTTTAAAACTAGGGAATCCTTGGAAGAAAGCTACTGCCAGTGAGATTTTTAAATGAACATCCTTCCCAATTTCTTACAGGATCTTTTCGGAAAACTCTTTAAGCTTCAATGCCATTTTACAGAATTTAGGGACGTGGGATTCAAATTGCAATGCTAAACTCATTATCCTAGTGTCACAATTCGGGAAAATAAACCCCCAGACTTATCAGAGACCATTGTCTCATCAACTTCAACATCATATTCTATTCCTGCATCCTATGTAAAGTTTCTTACAAATACACCTCTCGTTATTGAATCAGGTACATTATTTGCAAGCATTCTATTCTCAGGAGCTTTACGCGATCACAAACATCCTTTGACACCACAAGAGCTCGCGCAAAACTAGGAAAAGATTGCAAGCAGGCAAGCAGACAGACAGACAAGAGTTTGATTCTCCCCCCCCCCTCCCCATAATTGGATTGCACATCAGAGAGGTAACAGACGCAGCTTTGAGAAGCAAAGCATTTCATCAAATGTCGTAAGTGGTCAAGCAATTCTGTCTATAGTGGACAGGCAGCAACAAAAATAGCAAAATGGATAGATTATATATGTGAGCAGCAACAACAGCCCTGGCTGGAAAAGTGGCTCTTACAGCCACAAAAATGGCTAACCCCTGTATTTGCAGTCCAACAATTAACATTTCACGTATCTACTAACAAGAGCAGGAAAAGCCCATGTGTAGCCAAGAAAAGCTGTGTGATTTGTCATTCAGTGCACGATCTGACAGAAGTGTCTCTGTAATTACTACTACTAATAAAAATGTTCCAAATAGCGTGTTTCAATAATTATGAAATTATTCCTTAATCTTGGGAGTTTGGAGACATTTTAAGCTGCCCCAAGACATCAACATTTCATGTACAAGTAGTCCTCAACTTATAACCATTCGTTTAATGACCGCTTGAAGTTACAACGACACTGCAAAAAGTGACTTTTGACCTTTTTTCACACTTAAGACCCCTGCAGCATCTCCATGGTCACACGATCAAAATTCGGATGTTTGGCAACTGACTCATATTTATGACAGTTGCAGTGTCCCAGGATAGGGTGATGCGACCTTCTGACAAGCAAAGTCAACGGGGAAGCCAGATTCCCTTTAACAACAAGTGTTACTAACCTAACAGCTTCAGGGATTCACTTAACAACTGTGGCAAGAAAGATCGTAAAACCGACTTCACAATTTTCCCATTTAGCAACAGAAATTTTGGGCTCCATTGTGGTAGTAAGTCGAGGACTACCTGTATTGCATTATCTTTTATCTGTTTTACCCTGGAATTATATCCTGTATTTGGTTTTTCCTCCTCAAATAATATTACCTGCAGTCTCTGAAGGATGTTTTCCTCTTTCTGTTACAATGACTGTTCCTTTAAGAGGATCTGTCTGTCTGTCCCTCCCTCCGTCCGTCTGTCTCTGTGTTATCAGGTAAACAAGAAGACCCAGCTACGGAATTGTTGCATTCACCATGACAGCTGCTGAGTTATGACAGCAATTTCTGGACAGTTATATTGCTGATTATCATGGTTGTGCTGCCATCGGATTCATCTGACTTGGGAAGAAGCTCAGAAATGCCATCTCCTTCAGGAGAAGGAATAAAAAGCACCAGATGTTGGCATGACAAATAAACCAAATCTAAAGCAGCTCTTTCATTGGTCCACTCCATCACCCACTTCCCTTCTGTTAAAATGCCATTTCATAAGATTAATTTCACAGCCCTAGACTACTTCCCTTCCTCCAACCGGCCTATCTTAAATGGCACATCATTTATCTCTTAGCTCCCAAACTGACAATTCCAATTTTAAGATACATATCTATACATACTCTATCAGTTAAAAGCATAAACCCAGAATGTTATTTTTATTCCTCCTCGGGAAAGTTGTATAATTTTTTCGTAATGGACCGAAATCGTTTTATTGGAGAGATTAGTTCTTTTTAAAGTGTGCATTTAGAACTTTTTTTCTGAGCCTTCTTATCCTATTTTAAAGGAATACAAATAAACGTGTTTCACCTTTGACATGCACAATCTGATGTCCATGCTGGATGGACAGAGGTCACTGCTCAACAGTCTACAGAGTATCAACTTGGAGAAGATTAACTTCGCCCCTTAATCCTTACTTCTAATTCTAGGTAGATAGTTTAAATACGGTAGTTTATTAATCAATTACTTTTATGACCATACCAAAAATATAAAACAAAAATCAAATATCCGATATAATTCCGGGATAAAATAGATGTAAGATAGTACATTACAGGTAGTCTTTGACTTATGACCACAATGGAGCCCATTTTTTTGTTGCTAAATGAGACAATTGTTAATAACCCGGTTGTTAAGTGAATCTGGCTCGTCGATTTGACTTTGCTCGTCAGATGGTCGCAAAAGATAAAACCACATGACCCTGGGACACTTAAATGGTCATAAATATGAACCACTTGCCAATCATCTGAATTTTGATCGTGTGTCCATGGGGACGCTGCAATGGTTATAAATGTAAAAAAAATGGTCATAAGTGAGTTTTTTCGGGGCTGTTATAACTTTGAACAGTCACTAAACTAATGTTTATAAGTCTGGGACTATCTGTAATAAAATACATACGTGGTAAATACAAAGAATCAACAGTCAGGTAAGTACATCACCCTTACATGATATCCCAATCTGTTCAATATGGCAGGTCCTTAGTTCAATTGACTTAACTACAAACTGAGCAGTTCTGCTCACGTCTATAGATTAGAGCCCAGGAGGAAATCAGATAATCTGCAATTCAGTTCCCAGTGGTTGTTCTTTCAAGAGTGATGTTAAGCATCTAAGCTTAAGAGGGACATACAGTTGACAATCAAACAAAACATGAACAATTTCTTTAATGGCTGTGGCCTTATGTCCTCTCATCATCTGGCAGGCGATGGAAGTACCCATATTTGCCCATGAAATTCTAGGTGTAAATTGGCTGAATTTCCACTGTTATCCCTATGTCTTCTCTTCAGTCCTCCTTGTTTTTCAGTTGTGACCTCTTGGTAGAAATAGAAATAGACATTTCATACTATTTTTTTAAACTCACAAAAGTTTGCCAAGCAAAGTCCATATTCACGAAAGAGAAACCAAGAAATGAAGCGGCATGAAACCACAACTTGCTTTAATGCCTACCCAACATGATCAAAAAATGTGCAAATGCAGACATAGACACAGACCTCCAATTCCCTTACATCTCCTGCCCATCATACCAAGGATCGATCTCTTTCACCGAGTATTGCTCAAAGATACAATATCTTTCTTTTCTTTCTGAATTAACATGCAGGTATGGATTTTTCTCTTCCTTGTTTCACTTCACCTGATCAAAAACGAGGCAAGAAGTTTTGCTGCAAAGGTTAAGCACCAAGGGAACACTGCCCTCCGCCAACTGCAAAGTACCCCAAGGCAGGTTTGAAGCACAAAGTGACAATGCACACCTTCCTATCCTCGACAATAACTATAATAATAATAATCAATATCGAAATAAATATTTTCTACCTGAGATCATCCAAAATCTGCTACCTGGGATAACTGTTCTGTTCTGCTTTATAGTAGGTGCTACTGTACAGTCATCAAAGTTATGGCTATTGTTACTGAGTCTAAGAATACGGTTAATGCTTGAGAGAGTTTGATAAGAGAGTTATGCATCTCTATCAAATCTCTGCATAATGACTGGAGGGAGAGGGAGAGAGAAGCAATATAATAATTTCATTCAATTATTCTGCGCCAAGATCCTAAGGAGAAGATAAAGAACTACTAGCAAACAGCAATGGTCCAACATGCCTAGTCTGGCCCACTGACAGGTGACTTTAAGCAGAACTCTTCTACAAAGCTCTGCCTATGTGCTGAATTTTTCTTTTACTGTTCCTCCCTCTACTGCATCCATACCCTACTTTTCTCCTTCACAGAGGATAAGAGAAATCAGCTGGCATATTCCCCGAGTGTGAGATCACGTTAACTTGCCACCAACCTATGTTGCCTGTTTGAAGATTTGTTCTTTCAATTAAGCTCTTGTTCTGGGGCGCTTGGAAATAAAAATGTATTTATGCAATGTAAGGAAATCATTATCAAGGCATTTTGCCTGTCACGAGAGTAGAAAGATTCCCTTCTCTTTCACTAACTGTAGAGCTAGTGCTAAAATGAACCTCAATTTTCTCTTTGCATCCCCTGACATGAAACCATACCCTAGTAGTTGATTACGCACAGATCTTACCTGTTGCATTGGAAAGAGCCAGCGACTCCATTGAACCCCGAGGAGTTTGTTCTGTGCGTGATAATTTTTCAGTGAATTTCAGTGCATTGAGCGGATGCCTGGTCCGACAATGTTGTTCCGTCATGGTACTATCTTCTTCTTGGTCATACTTGTAACTCCCTCTGGTTTCACTAAAACTCTGGTTGGACATGTCACTGTAACTCTCCTGCGACCGTAGCCTTCCTGAGTAATAATCTTCTCGACATTCCTGAATGAAACTGCTACCGTGTCCTTTCATGGCTAGAGAGGAGCTTCTCTTTGGGTTGTTGAAATGTTTACCCCACATTTCTTGTTGAGGCCCTGGAGTCTGTGCTGGGCTGTAGGGCGTCCTGACATTACACTGACTGAGCAACTGCAAAGGGCTTTGCGATGGACTTTGCTCCATTTTGTTCCCGTAGTGGTAGAGTTCATCTCTGCTCCTCCACACGTGGTCCCTGTTTAGGCTCGGCGTTTGGCTGGATAAACTCAGCAGGTCCATCTGCAAGGACAGAGGGTCCACATCTGCAGACAATCTGCTGGAGGTCACCTGCAATTGATTACTCTGGCTGCTGGCATTCTCTTCTCCTTTGTTCCTGTTCTTCCCAATCTTAGCACTACGCCGGGATTCTTTGGCTCTGGCACTTTGGAAGGCAGAGTCTGATGAATCTGAACCGTTTGGATCATCTCCCATGCTGCACGCTCTGGAGCAAAAAATCTGCCCTTGCTTTGGCAAGAATGGTCGGCCAAGCAGAGATTTCTTACATTGGGCGCAGCAAAAGCAGGTCTCCGTAGCATGCCAGTGTTGGCCATCATACGTCATCTGACCCTGGTCGATGCCTTTAGATAAGGGAGAGAAATACCGTAAGTGCCTGTCATACCATAATTTGGAGCAAACCAGATAAGACATTTATAGCAAGCTATTTTTCCCCCCATCGTACCTACTAAGCAAGGAGTAGTAATAGTTATCACGATTGTGACATTCTCTTATTATTCTGCTATAATTCAAAAAGGGAGTCTGATCCAATTTATTCCTTAAGCACACCAGGCAGTACATGCAGTTCTTTTACCAAGGAAATTTTCCATGCACAAGGACATCAAAAAAATGTAATGGAGAACAAAAGATTTCTATAGGTAGAACAGTCTATATGGGGAAGCAGAATGCGTCGATCATATCGCTTCATTATTTCACAATATATACAGCCTAATTTGGGGATAACAGTTCCAATAGTGAAAAAAAATTGTTGAATTATACTACAAATATTCTAGAGCTTGTGGAGTCCATGGTGGTCCCTGAGCTTGTTTGTTTGCAGACGTTTCATTAATATTCAACTAGACAACATCAGTGTAATGAAACATCCTCAATTTTTTAAACGGGTCACAGCAAAAAATTTAATTCTTTTTAATTAATTTTAAATTTGTATTTTGTATTGTTTTAAATAAAAGCTGAACCGCCGCGAGTCTTCGGAATGGGGCAGTATATAAATACAAAAAAATAATAATAAAAAAAAATAAGTAGTGTGTAGCATCAATTTTAAATCTGTTTTGTAGTATTTTCTGTGAAGAGTTCTCCAGAGGAACAGAAACTGAAACAAAAAGGATATTTATTAATGTTTGTCAATGCCTGTGTGTCTGCATATTCAAATTAACTATTGAAGTCTGTTAACCACATTAGTTTCTGCAGGAAAACCCTTGACTTTTCTAGAGCTCATATTTTTGTTTCAGTAAGATTTGTAACACTCTTGCTCTTCATCTATCTTTGGAATTTGAAGAAAAATGTTTTTTTTTTTAAATTATTTATGTTTTGGTTTCTTTAATCGGGGAAATGAAAATAGCTCATTCTCCTGAATTGACCTTCACATATTCCAAGAACACTGCTGGTCAACGATTAAACCATAGTAGGACAATTACTACCTCAGAAAAGCAGTATTAAATTGCTAGTCTAAGTGAACTCTTTTAAGAAGCATATCTCTTATTAAAGAATTGCATAGGGTATAATCAGTGAAAAAATTTGTGTGAGCAAGGCGGTGTTCATATACCACACACTAGACTGCTAATTGTAATTTAACTAACTGCTTTGCACTAACCAGCACGCATGATGAATTTATTGTTCAGTCTGTTGTGCAAACTAAAAAAATTGTTGAGTAAACCATGGCTGAATTAGAGAAGAGTGAACGTATACAGACATTTGCAGGTGAGGGCCTTATAATAGTAGCCATCACCTGTTTGGACTACAACTTTGCAGACTACTACTTTGTCTAAAGGCACACAATTTTGAAATTGGAATTGGAATAAAATGTAATGGCTCATGTCCTAATTGATATTAGTAGATCTGTGTTACAGAGCTTAGTAACTGTCAGCATATTTCCAGATTCAATTTAAAGAGTTGGTTTTAACCCATAAAGTTATGCATGATTTTGCATAGAGGCGTTGTTAGCCATCCTCCTTAAACTCTTTTGACATAAATAACATGGGTAAAAATGCTGATGTTTCTCTGCCATCATGAAATCAAGGAGAGTCTCAGGTTCAGAAGCGGTACTTTTCCACGATGTTATGGCATAGTCTTCAATTGGACATCAAAGCAGGTCAAACAGGAGCTATTCTGGAGGGTTTTGTTTTTTTTTAAAACAAATAGGATAATTCTTTAAGAAAAACTCTGGTATTTTATTATTTTATTTTATTTTATTTTTGAACTGCTCTGAGTCCCATGACTCTGAAGGTCTTAAAGCCCAATAAATAAATAATTGTATAAATAAATCCAGCCATTCATTTTTATTTAAAGCATTTATATCCTGCCTTCCCTGTTCCTAAAAGCATCAATAACAAATAACATAATTGTTAAACATGCTCTTCAACATAAAATCAAGCTAAGTAAGATATCCCCATAGAAATATTTGAGATTACATTTGTTTTCTAGTGTAAAGTGTTTTGCATTAACACGAAGGAATACTTTATTTTTAATTGAGTTGATTTTTTAAAATAAAAAGATGGGGTAAATTTTTCAGATGCAAAAAAATGAGAAAAGTCTTGTTTGGAGTTGTATAGCAGAGAATAATATAGTAGTGTAGTTTCTTATGCAAGATGTAGCCTGATCTCTTCTCCATCTAGGCTATTTTGTGTGCTCATGATAAAACAAAAACATTTGTTTTATTTGCTCTCCAAGAAGTTCCATTATATGTAAACTTCTACACAAAATTATTTTAAAAAATCATACTAAAATGATTTTTAAGAGCGAGCTATGAATAAGATTAGGTGAAACTGAAATAAAATATTCCCTTCGGTTTATTTTCCTTTTCTTAAGGATTACTATATAGTTCTTAGCAAATTGGATAGCATGCTATTACTGGAAGCTTCACATTCATGAACTAGTGAAAGTGTTCATAACACTTAGATATTATCAGTATTATCAGACATAACGCCTTGAAAAGAAAGATTAGCTGTAGCTATGGGGCTAATAAGAACACGTGATTTAGTTTTTTCTGACTTGTTTAATTCAAATTTATTCCTAAATACTACTTTAGAATTATGTTTTGTAATCCGTGATAATTACAGTCCATCCTTTTGGGTCCCGCATATTTCCTAATCCTTCCTGCCTTGCTCTCTAAGTCCGAAACTTGTGTTCGTTCACAAATAAAGTAACATGATCCACAGTGAGTTTTCCTTTACTGTACACTGTTTGGCCATTGTTCTTAAATATTAGCAATAAACCAAGCGGTTTTGCCACTTGAAGCTCTGGGGCAAGACTGAATCTAATGATCGATGTCAAGACAAATGTTATAGTAAAAACGGCATTTGTAGGACATCCTGATCCTGAACCAAAGGGCTGTCCGCCCTCTTGTGGCCAGCCAGAAAATAGTTTTAGATTCCAGCTACAATACCTAAGAATCCTCTATGTCACAGCAAACATTACTAAGGATTTTGCTAAACAAGACTTTAGTTTTCTTTGAAACATAAATCTTACCGAACAGGTGCCCACACTGACAGGCCTGCTAAGACCTGGCTTTCACACTTGATGTCCTACTACTCTTGAACCTCTCTTTACTTTTTCCTGAGATACATATCTAATCAGTTTCCAAGAGAACTGAATACAATATTCCTCTCTCCAGTTTGGCATTCCCTCTTTAAGGTCATTGTGAATTAGACAGCACTAGAACTTAGATGTGTATTCCATGAATAGTATAGAAAAGCAGGTTAATTTGTAAGCATTCAGGCTTGTGTATAACTACACATATATGTGTCGGTGTGTTTGTATGTCCGAACTAGACATATACCTACAAGTAATTCTGTAAATCTGATTCTTCTTATCTTTGAAAAGTAACACAATTATTCTACTGAAAAATGTTTTATGGAATGGCACAAAATATAGCCAATTAGAGTGGTGATTGATCACATAAACCTGCCGATCAAAATAATTTCTATTCCATGAAAATTTATATGATAATAAATCAATTAAGTTTTGCAGAGTTACAATTGACAAAGACAGCTATTCTAGAGAATTGTCAGGAGAACTTATTCTGGAATAAGCATCCATTTCTCAGATTAACTTAATAAATATACACATTCTGCTTTAGAAAAGCCAGGAACTTCTTATACAGATTGTGTATGTTCTATTAGGTTCTAGCTAATTTCACAAGACTTGAATATTGCTATAGTCTTTGACATACAACCTTGTTGGAAAAGCAGAGTTACACCCTGGTTCCGAAGTTCTGACAGTTGGAGGTCTACTCTCAGTCAATTCAGGTGCTTGGCGACATGGCTGCATTTATGGCTACTACTAAGGCTTCTGTCTAATGCTTCTTGTGACTATATGAGCAAGAAGTTCTGATAGATTTTTAATTCATTTGTATTGGAAATGTAAAGAATTAACTCAACATTTACCAAGAATGTTCAACACATTGGAAGCAACATGGGAGTTATCAATCATTGTCACCTTCATGTCTTACTACCTGATAAAACTGGAGAATAAGTCAAGTAAAAAAATCCAAGAAGTGCTCCCTTACAAAGAAAAAATACAGTGCTTGGATTTAACTTAGAAGAAGGTCAAGCATAGGAAATATGATTTATAACATTATTGCATAGGAAAGTTAGTGGGAAAACTCTCACTCTCTCAAAAGTATAGAATTATGGGCCAACAAATAAATCTGAACGATGAGAGATTCAGTACAGACAAATTAAATATTCAACTCAGCACATATTTATACCATGGAATTCACTATTGTAAGATGTAGCACTGCCCAACATGAATTGGATTAAAGCCCAAATTAGACAGTTCGTGAAGGATAAGTCTACTAATCGCTTCTAATTATGATACATATGTATGCTACTTCAAATATTGGGGACAGCTGTTTTCTGAACATCAGTTTCTAAAATAGGGAAAAATGATTATTTTTGTCTTGCTCTTGTGGGCTTTCTCATTGCCTTCTGGTTGAGCCCTGGAGCAGATTGCTGGTCAGATGGACGTATGATCTGATCCTCTACTGTGTTTTTTTTAACAGCCTTTAAATCTCTTAGACACAGTAAAAAAAATAATTTTTACCATTGTAGAAATCCATGTCAGAATTCAAATTCAGTGTTTAAGAAATCACTGTGGATTGTGGAGTTTGGAAGTTAAAACACCATTAACAAAAAAAATCTAAACTTCTACAAGTCTTAGCTAGATAAATAATCTTATAATTGTATAGAATTCCCCTTTTACCAATTCATTTTCCATTTGGATTATTTTTTAGAAAATGAAAATGGAACCTTTATAGTCTGTACTAATGCTTTGATCTTATTCTTTATATGTTGAGGAAGGAGAATGGTTTGATTTCCCTTGAATATATTGCTACGTCAATTGACTTGGGGTGAAATACAGTTATGAGATATTATTGGACTCTAGAAAATAATTTTCAAGTAGAATCATAAGAGCAGTAAATATAATTAACCAGAGTATCACAGGTGCTGTTGTACTAACTGGAGAGAAAATACACTTAAGTATATGGGATTCAGTCTCCCTCTATTATATTGTATTTGGCCATGATTTGCAGGGAGAAATCTCTTTTATTCTTCCATTTGCCAGCATGAGTGAGGTAGTGGCTTTCTTAGAATACTCCCCTCAGATGCTCATTCCATTCTGCCTCTATCTTGCTTGTGCAAGGGAGTGCTTTGCTGAAATGCATAACAAGAAAACACTAACAGAAGCTTTCACAAAGAAGCTTCTTATGAAAATGAAAGTATCGGAAGTACTTAATAAAGAGAAGATTCTTGAATGACACAAGCTGAAACTACTATACACAAATCATGCATTGCTGCTTCTGTGTCTGGTGGTAACCCCAGGCCAACTATGTGTTGTTTTATCATATACAAATTAGTGTGTGTGACATTTCCTATTTGGATATATTTGACTACGTATATAGAAGTGACCATGAAGATTTTATTACAACTTAAAGAGCTAAAATGTGTGTCAGAGAATGAATTGTTACCTGAATTGTCAGTGTGTATGAAAGATCATGGAATAATAATAACGGCATATTATGCTTCAGTGGATGATGAATAAGAAAGATTCCTGGATGAGTTTCGGCAAAATTGCACAACATTCTGAATAAATGTGTTCTGGGGAAAAATATAGATGGGTAAATGAATGGATGGATGGGAATGAAACAAAGAAGTACTTAAACAGTGAGTCAGCCATTCAGAGACCTAAGAATGAATCAGCAGTGTGACTGGCATCTGCTTAGGAAAAGATACTGTTTGTTTCACTATGTTTATTCCTGTGTACACATGGCAAAAACTAAAAGTATGCTTCATTTGATTGTTTATGGTAAAAGATTAAGAGGATAACTGAAGAATGCAAAGGTGATAAGAGCCTTGGTTAGGCAAGTAATTTTTATGATAGTGTCAAGAATGGATCTTGACATAAGAGGGAAGATGAAACAAATACCAGAAGTGAAAATACTGTACATGTTTTATATGAACAATGTTAAATGTTAAAAAATAAATCAATCCGCTAAATGAATGGAAAGTGAGGATAAGGCAGTGATTCTCAGACTGTGACCCCCAAAGCAGGGGTACAAGGCAGTCCACTGTAATCTCACTTTGTTCACCACCAGTCACCTGGCTAGACCCTTATCACTAGTTAAATGGCTTGTAGAAGTAGTCAGTGACTGAAATATGGTTCATTGAAGCCCATTGACGCATGAAAATAAATTCAAAAAATTAACAGTAGTGAATAACACTTGAGGTAACATCTCATACTAAATGGATAAAGCACTAAATATACAAAGCAAAAATAAGGGGTGAATGCAATATGGTTACCCATTTGTGAGATGTTTGGCAAAATCTGATTGAAAAGGTACATGAAGTGACAGTGTCCACAAGTTTTGAAGCACAGTTATGTAAAGTATGTGTTGTCCAAATTTTTGCTTTGTGGAGTCCACAAAGAGTCCTCTCTGAGCTTGGTTGTTTGCTTGCAGACATTTCCTTTCCCACTAGATAATATCTTTAATGTTAAAAGGCAGTGGTTTTTTTTTATCTGTTTATATATGTAACTTGCTCTCCAGTTTTTGTTTTTCAGAAGATCATTGAGAAATGTATGGAAGTGAGGGAAAAAAGGTTTATTGCATCTTTATTCATTTAAACATAGTATGTAATAAATAGGCTTGAATTACTGAGTGTTTTGAATGATTATTTTTAATGTATAAAGAATGCTTATGATTATGTCAGGTATATTAGTCATTGGTGTCAGTGTATGTGCATTTTTGTATGCAGATGATACTATGCTATTATCTGACAATCCTTGCTTGAAGTTAATATTAAATGTGTATGAGGCAATGAGGAACATAGATCTGTTTCAAAGAACAAAGTACTATAGTTACTATAGGGAAAATGGAATGTTTACAAATTATACACATATGGTGAAAAATTAGAATAAGAAGATGAAGATGTGTGTGTGTACCTTGGTAGAATGTTTCCCAAAAGAAAAAATGGAGACATTTTAAGACATGCAAATATTGGCAGTAAGATAATATACATCTTTTTGTGAGCAATAATCATAAGCATTCTTTATACATTAAATAGCAATGTTATACAAGAAATAGCAATGTATAAGCATGCTTCTGCTCATGTGGGAGTGAGAGTTGGTATAATGTAAAAATAAAACTAAATAATGCAGTGGAAATTGGCTACTTTAGCATGTATGATCAAACAAGGAAAGGCAGGATAAGAAAAGCAAGGGGGCTGAAGGAATGTGGACTTAATACAAACGTGAGAGACCAGTGTGAAAGAAGTACACTGAAGTAGCTTGGTCAGATAAAGAGAAAGACCAAACACAAAATAAATATTTATTTATTTATTTATTTTATTTAATTTATATACCGCC
>JANHFL010003443.1:88116-124211 GCA_032468155.1 Oxyrhabdium leporinum | reverse complement strand
CCTTCCTTCCTTCCTTCCTTCCTTCCTTCCTTCCTTCCTTCCTTCCTTCCTTCCTTCCTTCCTTCCTTCCTTCTTATCCAGAAAACTTCTTCACTTCGTGCAAGAGAATTACATTGTCAACATTCCTAGATCCCACTCATTATTTATGGGTTCATTGTACTATTAGCCTTGTGCTTCTTTGAGGTTCAATAGTTTACTTTTGAAGAGTGTTCTCCTATGCAGCTCTACATCATATGGAATCTACAGTACCAAATAGCATTTCATTATATTTTTCTTAAGTGTGAAATTGGTGAAATAATACCCTAAAAATGAATGGTATCAGAATTTTCAGAGTGAAAATAATTGTTTTTGCTTCCTACCGTAGCACACCTTAATGCAGTGTTGCATTACTCAGTCTGTTCTCATAACAAGCTCAAGAAAAGCTATCTTGCAAGCTTATGTCTAATTATTGAATTTTGTTTACATTTGCTACCATGTTTCTCAGAAAACACGACCCACCCCAATAATAAGCCCAACCCTACTTTTTTTGGGGTGGGCCTAATATTGCCCCTACCCTGAAAATAAGCCCGGAGGGTGAGCATGGGCACGGTGGGTGGGGGGGACTGTCCAGTTGCAGCTGCAGCTCACTAGCCCCTTGGGGAAGCATTCGCCAAAAAGCCTCCATTCCGAACACTGAAGTTTCGGAATGGAGGCTTTTTGGCGAACAGGAGGAAAATGGGGAGGGGGGACTTTCCTACCTGCCATCCTTCCCTCAGTCCATGCAGAGCTCCGGATGGATGTGCACCGCACCCCTGGCCTCTGTCTTGTGTTCAGATGCCTGCTGGAAGGCATCTGAAGGCAAAACGGAGCCCCGGGCGATGCGTGCGAGTGGTGGCAAGCAGCCGAAGAAGAGGGGTCAGTAGCAGGCTCCTGCTGGGCGGGGCTGTCGGTGCCACCGCAACAAGGTGAGTGTGCCTGCAGTTCTCATTGCGAAGAAGAACAAAGCGAGGCGGGAGGATTGGAGGAAGAAGCAAGGCAGGGGGTGCGGAGCTGCCCCATGTGCTCCGCACCAGCCTACCTAAAGACCCTTCAGCCAGGCCATCCAGGGGGTGAGGGTTTGGCATGGGTCTTTAAGTAAGTTTTCCTCTTTTCTAGGGGTGCCCTAATTTTCCCCCCACCCATGCCAAGCCCTTACCCCTCCCCACCAGGACAGCCACATCCCTTCACTAACCTGCTTTCGAGGTCCGTTCTCCGCTGCGCATGCAAGAAGTCTTTGGGGCTACGGTAAAAAAAAAACCCACTGTAGTTCAGACTACTTCTCAAGATCTCATATTTTTTTTATCTTCCAACTTCGCGAAATCCTTTTACTAGTTTTCTGGATAGTTAAATATCTTCTCTAAAATTGGAGTTTGAAGAATTAATAAGAACATTGAGATGTTGATGATCTGTTTGACTAATGAAATCTCTTGCTTACATTTGCCTTTCTTGTTTGAGTAAGATTTTTAAAAGTGTCCAACCTGGGACAATTAAAATAAACTAACTGTTTTGTTGCCTCTTACCCACCCACACCAGGAATCTGATTATACATGTTGTGGCTTTATCCCTGAGAACAAATTCTACTAATTGATAGGATATTATATGTATAAAATAAGAGCATTGTGGTGGCCTAGTAGTGAAGACACTTGGCTCCAACTTGGAAGGTTGAGGGTTCAATCCTAGGTAGCATCAGATATTTCTCTCTCAGAGCAGAAAGAGAAAATTACTGCTACAAACTCCATGTAGACATCAGGATGGGCATCCAGCCAGTAAATGCTCAGCTCCCGTCAGTTGCCCCGACTCTATGCCGAATGAAATTATAGGGTTGTAAAAAAATTATATGTATAAAATTATGCTACATTGAAACTGAACTTTCTATATAAGACTTATAAGACTCTGTAATAAAATATGCTTTTTTCTGTGTATTATAGTTTTTATACTTGTTGCACAAATGAATCTGCCCAATTGTTTCACTTATCCAGTAAGGAACAGCAATTTCACTTGCTCTATAAATTCATTTTAAAGAATATCTCATGTAAGGAATACATAAAGAACATACTTTCATTCATTATTTAAAGGCACCATTTTTTTTAATCAGGGCTGGGAATGGGGCAACATTGTGACACAGTACTCGAAACTCTTTCATTTGCTTTCCCTTATGGCATATGTCGTCCTGAGCTGCCTTATTCTGTTTATCTATTGATGGAGGGGAAAATAATTGAATGTTATATTATCAGTGCTGACACCAACCTATTGTGACACAGTAAGCAAAATAAATAACATGTCACTAAAAGAAAAAGTAATCTCAGTGGAATAGATTCTATAAAAATGTTTGATTGATAAAAGTATAATATATGTTATGCTGGACATAATGTCATTACATCTACAAAATAGTTTGGAATTTGTCTATGTGGCAAGGACGTTTACTCTAATTTTGAACAAAGTTTCTAAATATACAAATGACTTTTTTTTAAAAAATAGTTTCTTTATTTGTTTATGGATTTTAAAAAAGAAATAGAAGTAAATCCTGCTTTAAGAGTCCTTAAAACTATTGGAACTACTGATATAGTACATAATTCCAATAACTAAAGGAGGAATTTCTAAACTTTACGGTATAACTAGACAAATTTTGGAGGGGGACAGAGGCTGCAACCTAGTGTTTGTATTTTTAGCAGATCACATAAAGGTTTCTAAATCATCCATCACCAAAAAGAGATGGATCAGAAATCTGGGACACATTTTTTATTTGGACTGCAGATGGGTGAGATTGGAGGTGGGACTGAGAGTATTTTGCCTTAAAGAGAATTTGCGCCCATCTCCAAACCAAACTAGTTGTTTTGGATTGTTTTTATTGTTTTTAGCTGTTTTATCATAAGCCTCCCAGAGTAATTTGATTGAGATGGGTGTCCATATAATTTAAATAAATTAATTAATTAAAATGATTTTACTGTTGGTCTCAGCTCCGAGCTTGGCAATTTGGTTGCAAACATTTAATCACCGTTCAAGGAGACATCATCAGTGCACTTTGGATTGTGCTTGTCTCTCAGAACACTGGCTTTTAAATAGGTAAAAAGGTATTTAAAGGCCAGTGCTCTGACCAACAAGCACAATTCAAAGTGCACTGACAATGTCTCTTCGAATGGTGACGAAACATTTGCAACCAAATTTACAAGCTCAGAGCTCAGACCAACAACCCAACTACCAACCCGAGCTACTTATATTCAAATATATTTAAAACCCAGCTATTTTGCTGTAGAATTTTGACAGTATTTTCTTGAGATGCTTATAAAGCTGCACTTTTTAAAAAACTTCATTTCTTTCCCATCTGCTCTGCTTCATAATAGAATACTTAATTCAGTACCTATGACTTCAAAACTATGAGGTTACTAAGAAATAGCATTCCGCAAGTATGCTGATAGTGAATGTTCAAGTAGTTAACTTTTTATTAGTGAGCATAATAGTAGACTTTTTCACTTAAAGCTTGTCTGACATCTGTGTGCTTCCAGAATTTAACAAGCTATATTAGAGAATTCTGTTTTTCTTTTGTAATAAAGAACCCTTTCTAATAAGGATGTGAAAAGCATGTCCCAGCAAAGTAGTCCTCAAAGCAATGTAGGCAGTGTTTTCTCTGGAAGGCTCAAAATGTTGCTTCAAGGGCTGGGGCTATAAGTATGTGTGCATGCACATCTCTTTTTATCATTGATGGTTCCAGCGGAAATGTTATCTCGACATTCATATAACACATAAAAGACTAGGAACAATCATTGAAGGAACTCCATGCTTCTTCCAAAGGATTTGTCTGTTTTACTGCTTCAAGAAAGTGTGTTTTTTTCTAGTAGCACATTTTACTAAATGCCACTTTCAAACCTTTGCACAACCCCATTTTCCTGAATAAATATATATATAGTGATTAAGGTATGAAGCCAGAAACAAGGAAACCATGAGTTGTAGTCCTGCCTTAACCATGAAAGCCAGCTGAGTTACCTTGGTCCAGACACACACACTCAGCCCAGCCCACCTCACAGGATGGTTGTGGGTAAAGTAGAAGAAAGATGTATTGGATAAGTCTGCCACTTTGTTATTTGTATAAATAATAAAGATAAGATATAAGTACACTATATCACTGAGAAACACATTCTAGTATAGCACTCTCAGCTGCCATAAGGACATGACTTAAAAAGCAGTGTAGGAAATGGCTTCAGGGCGCAGGGAGATAAATATGAAAAATCATTTCTCTATTTTAGAAATCAATTTAGCTAAAATTTTAGATAATTGGCCATTTCTGTTCAGTTAAAAGTTACTGAGCATTGCCTTAGATGGGAAAAAAACTGAGTTGCAGTAAGATTTATAAATAAATTTATCCAAAAGAACTGCCTTTCTTGCCATTTTATCTAGCAGTTCCCCTCAAATTACTTGTACTATAAATACTTGTGGTATGAATGAATTAGTGCAGGTCTAGAACTGTTCTTAAATTTCTCTTAAGTCATGGAGAAAGGTTTGGGTCAGGGAACCTAAAATTTCATCCTAACTTAATTATACAAACCTTGAAAACCTTTTTTTAATGTGGAATATATGCATTTGTCTATTCTTTAGAGAAATCTGCTTGAGGTAACCTTAATTAAACCCACTTCCTTAGTTAACTTTCCTATAATCTGCTTTTATGATTAGTTTAATTTAAGATGTGATGCAATCTGGAATTAGAAATAAAATAGGGATATAATAATAAAAAAAAGTTTTTGATTTCAAGATCCCATCTGGGTCGGTCACCGGAACCAGAGGTTTAGTTTTCTGAGTTTTCTGACTCGTGCTAGAACCCATCTTCAGATAACTTCTCTCTAGCAGAATGTGTGCTATTCTGTCTGTGGTATTTATGTAGTGCTTGTTGTAGGTGACTTTTTAGATGTTGATTGGGGTGCTGATGGCTGGCTATTAAGTTGTTGGCTATCTTTTGCTTGTGCTGCATAGCCCTCTCCTTATCTAAGAAGTTGATAAACTGGTGATAGATTAGCACTGCTGTTGACTGACAAGGGGGGCATTTCCCAGGCTTCAATCAGTCTCTGGCTGTTTTTGTGCCTGCTCGTCCAACAATCTTAGTAGCTGCAGAAAATATTGTGTAGTGAAGAAAATAGTTTTCCTCTTGACAAGCCATTATGGGACATGGTATTTTCAACCTTATGTTCTTGAATTAATCCCGGTCAGAATAATTGAAATAGTGTCATATCTCTGTGGAAAACAGCAATCGGAGAGTTTCACAGTTTGCCCTTTCCTGTCTCCTCTAATTCCTTCTTAGCTGTGTTAATTACACTTCCATCCTATAATGAAGATCTTGGTGCAAGCTTTAAATTGACTTAACCTTGACATTAATAATATACATTATTAAATTTTCGTCGTATCATGTCAATAAATCAGCTATATGTGCGCATCTAATTAACTATTCACCAGGTAAAAATAATACTTGAAATTATTATATTGCATTTCATCAGTGGATCTAAAGCTAGGTAGTTAGGTAGTTAAACAATATTGGGCTTTTAGAGATCAGTACACCGAGTCTCTATTTGTATCTTACATCCAAAGGCAAGAACTTTAAAGAAGTAAATCTTGCAAGAGAACCATGGATGTTCATCAGAAGATGCCACTGGTAGTATATGAAGGTTTTATAGCTCCATTTAAGTCAAATTTACTAAGAACAACATGAGGGATTTTTGTTTGCTGTGCCTACTATGAAAAATCATGAATGAAGTTATTGTTATTACTCTTGTATTCCAGAAAAAAATTCAAGTTATCTATTACAACTTGGATATGTTAGGTCAGTGTCACCCATCTTTTGATAACTGCAGTACTCTTTTCTTAGGTAAAATTATAAGCATGTTAATAACTGATATTGGTTTGCATAGGGTGGGAAAGTGGAGGGAAGCATGGTTAAAATAGTGAATCAAGTAGGCCTCTCTTGTAGGTGGACATTTTGATTCAGTGAAACTCTTTATTTGTTTAAAAATATGATAAATGTTATCTGATGACTTACATCTGGACTTCATTGTTATAAACTAAAAAAGGGGCCCAATCTTTTGGTATAATATATACAGGTACAAAAATCATGCAAACATTTGCTACTATATTAGGGAGGGGAGTGTGGGGAAACTTAATTAAAAGAAAATGCAAGTCAGATTGCCAGATCTTAACTTTAGTGCAGCATAGACATAAACCATTTCTACAATTTCAGATTCTGTGCTTGCTTATAATTTGTCATGTGCATTAAGCTTAGAAGTAGGTAAAGTAGTATGTTAATGGTTCATTGCGTACTGGGAGGGAAAATTAAGGTTGGAAAATGTGTGCCATTTCCTCTCCCAAGGATACTGTAAACTGTTAAGTAGTTGGGCCTTAATGTACTTCAGGAGGAGAGAGTGCAATTTCAATTAAAATAATAGTTTTTTATATTGGCTCCAATTAATTAACTCTGAAGGCTTAGTTGGAGTATATTTTTGATTGCATTTGGAATTATGAGCATTCATTGTTGACCATGGCTAGTCACAAAATACCCATTTTCAGACAATAGAAATGTGTACTCAGGATGCTTTCTACTTAATTTTATGTTTTTTAATCAGGTGGCCTTTCCAATACAGCACAGGACTGCAGCTGGTTATTTTATTTACAGGAACATTTCTTAGTCGAAAAGTGAGAAAGTCAAATACATACACTGATACAAACCATTTTAAAGATTCATATACATTTGAGACCAGTGGTTTTTCTTTTGGGATTAATGGACAAGTCATGGGACTTTGTTTTTGTATGTAATAACTGTAGTGAGATCATTGTATGCATAAAAATGGAAAGAGTCAGCACTACCCACTAATGGAGGAATGGTTGGTAAAGATGATGGGACTTGCTAAGATGGCTACATTGATTTCTGTTAAATTTTTTGATCAAAGAAAAGATAATATCTACATGTATTGCTGACTGGAGTTCTCTTATGGACATTAATAAAAAAGAAAAAGGAACTTATGATTTATGGTTTTGATGATAAGACAGTATAGAAGAAGGTTCTGCTGTAACCAAAGTGTAATGGCTAAATTTATGATTGTACCTATAACTGCTGTAAAGAAAATCTGAAGCTACTTTTTTGTATCTTTTTTCTTTCTTTTCTAGTTTTCTTTTCCCTTTTTGTTCATTTCTTCAAAATCACTCTATATTTTATGTCTTTTTACTCTTAATCATTCGTTTCTCTCTTTGAATACATTCTTTGTAACTGTCTTTTTCTCACAATACAGATTATAAAATCATAGAATTGTAGAGTTCGAAGAGTCCATAAAAATAATCTAGTCCAATTCTACAGTGTGCAGGAAACTAATTAAATGATTCTGCAGAAGTGGCTTTCAAAACTTTTCTTAAAATCTCTAGAGATAGACAACACACAACCTCTGTAGATAGGTTGTTCTAGGGTTGTACAGATCTTCCCAACAGAAAATTTCCCTTTTTCCTTTTAAATGAAAGCGAGGTAGCTGCAACTTCTACCTCTTATAGCTGGTTCTAGTTTCTGTTCTATTCTGAAAATAGTTCTTGGCTATCTTGCTTGTAGCTTCTCTTTACATGAATATAGTTATGTTTTCCCAAGTCTTCTTTTCTCCACACCAAACATCCCAGTTTCCTTTATAGGGCAAGGAAATCCCTGCATCATTGCAATCCTCCCTACCTCCTCTAGCCTCCTGGAATGGTATTCAGTGATAGTGTTCTTTCATCTTCATTTTTGCCGCATTTTCTTATTTTGTTTTCTCACCCACAGCTTTTCTCATGTCTTCACTGCACCAAACATGCTTTAAAATATATCTTCTTATTATAATTCCACATGCTACTCTGGTATTCTTTAACATTATCCTTTTTACTGTGTCGGAAGCAGCTTCCAAATCTACACTCCTTTTATTGAGTTGGGAGATAAATCTGTCCTTTAATATTTTCCTTAGAGGACCTTTTTTCAGTCATCTTCATTCATTCATTTATTAAATTTATATTCTTCCCAACTTGCCAAGAGGCAACTTTAGGCGACTTACAGCCAAATAAAATCAGTAAGATTACACATGAATATTAAAATAATAAATATTAACATTAAAAGTTGCTTAAAATTAACAAAGCTGCCAAGGAAGGGAGCAAGATCCATATAGAGTGGAGGTGGAGTCTTATCTCAGTCCATTAACCACTTTCAGCATGGCACACCTCTGTCAGGGCTCCAGGCCAGTTGACAGAGCCAAGTTTTCAAGCTATCATGGAAGGGCAAAATGTGGGTATGGATCCCCTGAGGACACAGTGTTCACCGCCCGGAATGGGCCAAAAACGGGGCGCACAGAGGCGGCAATAGGCGATGGCGATCCCTGCAGCCTGAAACAGCTGATCGTTGGGAGGCCGATTCAAGCAACAATCAGCTGCTTCTGCTAATCAGGCTGTGCTGAAGCTGAAACAGGCTGTTTGCTGCAAGGAGGAAATTACTGGGAGACAGAGCCCGGAGGGTGGGGGGTGGCAGGTGGGCAGGGCTTCTGCAATATTCAGTGTATAAGACGCACAGACATTTTCATCCACTTTTGGGGTTGGAAAAAGTGTGTCTTATACTCCAAAAAAATATGGTACATTCTGGGACACTAAAGGAATTTGATCAGATTATATCTAACCATCTAAAATAGGGGTGTCAAAGTCGATTTCATTGAGGGCCGCATCAGGGTTGTGCTTGACCTCCATGGACCAGGGTAGGCATGGCCGGGATGGGTGTGGCCAGATCAATGTCACTCCTGTTGGGGGTGTCTGTGCTGGTCCGAGCACTTTGCCAGGAAAACAAATTCTCAAGCTCTGTTTTCAGCTGCCACGGCCTCCTGCAACCCTTTAAACATTTTAAAAATCTGAAAATCGGTAATTTTTCCTGGGTGAATATTCTCTGTCTTAGAGAAGTAGGATACTAATCATGGTGTGGAAACAGTGTGATTTAAAACAAAGATTGAACAAAATATTATAAAGAAAGGAGGACAACTGGTCTGATAATAATAACAAAATCTACCTATATGCAATATTATCTTTATGCTTGTCAAGCAATTAAAAAGTTTTTAGTTGCTTGGTTACTTTTAACTGCTCGCTTCAATTAAAGTGACTCTTATTTTCAAAGTTTAGTCATATCACTTTTTAAAGAGATTATAATTTAATACAGAAAAGTTAACATTTATGGTAGGGAAAGTAAGGAGCATTACTAGCATCAAGAAACAATCAAGTATTGTACCCTGCTAAAGCTAACTCCTAATTCTTAGAACTTTAGTTTACTTTTTTGAAACATATAGCCAGATAATTAGAGTTCTATCTCTTGATAGGATCTAAAACAAAGATGAAATAAATGGCTCACTTTTGTTAATTAATTGCATTTTTACGGTAGTAATGTAACTAATGGATATAGTTTTTAAACATTTTTATAAATTAAATACTGTGGTTCTAAACATATTTCTCCCTCTTTATATTATTTGGCCTCATGACTTTCAAAGTTTTGTAAGACTTCTGTTCTGCTATGATTGCATTTTCCCATGCCGTATTAATTGAATAATGGCATGAGGCCAGAGAGTACCACTTCTTGATTACATCCACTCATTCCATGAAATCCAGCAGATGGGCGCATGTAGTAGGTCCCATCTAATAAGGAGTTTTAGGACCCAGGATGATAGCCTTTTTCTGCCATGGAGCTTGCCTTCTGGATTATTCCCCTGAAGTTGGATTGTCCCTGCCCAACTGGCCTTTTAGAAGATCCTGGAGACATGATTTTGCCATCAGGTTTGGGGATCCCATGGAAATAAGTAGCCTGTGAGATGTTTAATCTGCTGTTTGGTATTCTGACACGTCCTGTTTTACGTTTGTTTTAATTGTTTTTAATGTTATTTATTTATTTAGAAAATTTGTATGACTTAAATTTATTTATTTTTATTGGACTTTGGTTAGGGTTATTTATTACATGTGTTTTGATTTTTGCTACTTTAACTGTGGGCTGCGAAAGTCACACATATGAGACCGACAGCTAAATAAATTGAACGCATAAAATAAAATTCATTTGGCAAAGTTACTATTTATATTTTTATCATCAGTGAGTGTTCTTGTTCAGTCTTAAGCCAAACGTTGACTTGGCCTCTTTTATTGCTTCTGCCTCATGTGCTCTTCCTCCGCTCTCTGGCATATTATAAAGAGGAGATTAATAGCTTTCATTTGCCAATTAATTTTATTTTTAGCCACTGTTAATTGCTCTTCTTAGACTTGATATTATAATACATTATATTTTAAAGTGTCCCAAAGGCCATATATACTCCCCTTAGCCCCCATTTTGTCATCTTTAGAGCATTCCAAGAGAGCGTTGCTGAAATTCTGCAAGAAACTCTACAAACATGATATTATGATTTTGGGGCTTTTGTTAGAGGCAAGGGGAGTAAAAATATCCAAAATAGATGTGTTAATATTCAGGCTTAATGTGCCCATTTTTCACTTTTAGCACATCTCCCAACAACAGAAAAATTGGGGGGTGGAAGGAGGAGAAATCCTGAAAATTATCACATTTCTTGATGAGTCTCTAGGAATGCCTTCTTGGTTTCCAGGCTGAAAAGCATTGCTCACCTCTGACGCGTATGTGATCTGCCCTTGTTCGATATCAGTCATTTACAGGATGAGGGAAGAAAGGAAGTCACAAATCTAAGTTGAAGAATGCTTGGAAAAAATTGATAACTATTTTTTTGCATAAGACATAGTGCCAGGATATTTCTTGCCTTTACTTGTCAGGTTTCTCCTCATGTTACTTTCCAGTACTGAAATTGGGTTTGAATGAAAGACGTGATAGAATATCAATTTTTATTTCAGCTGACATTATGCCAGAGAAGTCTGGTCTTATTATGGTCATATCCAGCTAATCCAGATAGATAGCAAATCCTTTGGGTCAATTCTTTGTACTAATGTTTATTTCCTTGCTGGCAGGAATCTAAATTTGTGGTTTAAGTTGTGGTCCTCTCTGCAAATACTTTTTGAATATATTGAACAATCATTACCACAGACACTTTATTTCCTGGCAGAATTGATAAAGATGTTAACAGTTATATCAGAATAACACAGGCTAGCCAAGAAGACAAGTGGTAGCTCCCTTGATCCTCCATGAATAAAGTATTAAATACAATCAAGGGTTTTCCTTACTGAATTTATCCTTTAGATTTGGTCTATATGATCTGCATGATACTGATCTGGGTCACTCAAACTGGCACTATACATTTCTAAAGCAGCAGTAATTATTATTTCTGATCATACCTACATTCTTCCTCAGGTTGGTTCTTTTGACATTCATAACAGAGCAGAGAAATTCTATCTATCCCTCTTTCGGACTCTTTTGTTGTACAGGGCCCCCCTTCCTGTGAGATGATGTAATCCAGATGGTATTACTGAACTTAAACATCACGTTTAGATGAAGTTCTAACTTCAGTGAGAAAATTATTGCTTTATTAAAAAACTAGCAGATGCTGAATCAAAGAGACATTGCAACTCAACTGAAACATGTATCTAATATTCAGCATAATCAATCATGTGCATTACGCTCAGGTGACCATTATATGACAGCCCAAAACGATCAGTATAAAAAAGGGATGGCTTGATTAGGACTATAGGTTTCAGTGACAAGCTTCAGGAAAGATTCAGAGTTAGGAAGGATAAATGTAACCCTCTAATTCAGCTATTAGTCCAATTTTAATTCCAATATAAATAATTATTAAAATCCAAACATTTCTTATGTAGCTCAATAAAGTGGATTTCAGCTTCAGTATAATTCCCTCCCCCCCAAAAAAAAAATGAGAGAAAAATTCCAGAAATTGGTGACTAATAGCCTGCATATGGATTATCTAGCACTTTACCAACAACAGCTAACATAGAACTCAATACATTACCAGAGTGGTCACCTGCCTCAAACTAAAATGCAGGTAGATTATAGCATTGGCCCTTGAAAACTCCCTGGAGAATATATGATATACCCAGAGGTATACAAGCAGAATTTCCACTGGTGAGTCGCTATGCTAACTAAACACTCTTAAGAAATAGACAAAACATGTTAGATCTGATAATTGAAAATTGAAAGGATTATGTGTCTCAATTTTTAAAAAGACAGCAGGCAATACCTTCTAGCCTTTTTGTACATACTCCAAACTTTAGCCTAATGTCTTCTGAATAAGCTGGAGGATTAGGAGGAAGCAACAAGCTTTATACATCTGGAGCAGGTAGGATTTCATAAAAGCCAGAGCACATAAATCACTATGTCACTTTGAAAGTCTTAATTCAACAGTATATCAATGGATTGAGAAAACAACTTTATGTATCATTGGTTGATTTCACCTTTGTCTTTGATTTAATAGATAGACCTTGATCATTCATTCATTCAATTTCTAAAGTTGCCCATCTTAAACAAATGACTAAGGTTGGCAAACAATCATAAAATCAATTAAAACCAAATACAAACCAAATATATACATACATATAGAAAAATCATAATTATAGATATTAATATAATCAGGAAATAGTACCCTTAACATGCACTGTTATAGGTATTAGGATTATTTCTTTAACTTGCAATTTCCTTGTTTAGGGTACCCATTCTTAATGTTAAACCAAAGGATTTGTTTTAAATACTTGAATACTTTTATTGCTTCTTGACTCTATTGTTTTATAAATGGTGTAATTTATGCTTTTCCATCCAAATATTTTCTGCCTTCCAATGATAGAGATTTTGGGTGTTCTATAAACTTTTTTTTTTAACCTTTGGAGAGCTTCAACATAGCAAGTTGAATTGCTGTGCTGAGCATAAAGAAACTGATGATAGTAAAGGATCACTTAGCATATTGGAAGACACTAGACAATCCAGGTTCCATTGGGTCATCATTTCAGATACATTTCCTCACCTAAACAGAAAATTAAAATGACCGCAGGCAGGCAAAAAAAAAGCAGTGGGATGGAAGCAATTCCAACTTCCTGCCAGCAAGAAGTTGCAGGTTCAAGGCCAGCAGGCATGTGGTGCAGGAAGTGAGAGATACATGAGTGTATGAGAGGTAGCACTTATGTTGGAAGGGTGGTATTGGTTGGGAAAGGTATATGTGGGTGCCACGAGGTGTTACATGGGTCAGAGAAGGTGCACATGGATAGGTTTGTGGGGATGCGCAAGAGGTGCCACACCAGCTGGATAAGATGTATAGGGAACGTGTGAGGCAGGATGATGTGGGACCGGAAGGTTGCAAGGGGATTCTTTCCTGTTTTCCCTCCTTTCCCTTCCCAACATGCATACTGCTGGGTAGGAGAAGCAGAGAACGAGGAATTGTATGAGTGGTTGTAAAACTGTCACAGAATGGTGAAAATGAAGATTTTCAGTAGCAGCCTGGCAGCACAGAAACATCTCAACTTTCCCAAGGGAGGATTGATTGATCAATTGATCAATCTGTCAGTCAAGTTTTTACACTGCCCATCTCACCTAAGTATCTCTGGGATTCTGGGTCCAGGCATTCTGTAAGTTTGCTTGTTTGAAGTACCTTTGTTGACAACGTTTTATTCTATGATGTGCCAGTTAAAGGTTACAGACACAAGAGTTTTATTAGTACATAGATTACAAAATTATGTTTAAATTCAATCATTTTTCATTCTGTTACATAATAAAAGTTGCCGGTTTAGTTTGTTCCAGTAGTCAGTGATGGAGTTCAGTTGAAGCACCTTTGAATTTGAATTTCTCACTTATTTCCCATGTTCACAGATCTCACAATCATTTCATGTATGTCAGATAGTTTGAAATATTATGACACCAACTGGTGGCGTTCCCAAACTATGCAGGCACAGCTTCTCAAGAGTTATGTCAAATTCTACACATCTCTTGAATGCTAGAAACAACCATATTTGATTGTTAAGGCAAACAGCACCCAATTTACGGTACATGGTTTACTGCTTGCAGCATAAAGCTAATAGTTTTTCTTCTTTTGCAGGAGTCCAATGTATTGATTGCTGCTAACAGTCAGGGTACAATTAAGGTGAGTTTTAAAATGTTGACGGGGATAGCAACAAGATTACAGAAAATTAGAAGAGACTTTTTGAGGAGTTCCATTTTTGTACAGCTGTTTATAAATTAAAATTATTTATTTGCATCTACTGAGGAGATGGGAGTAATGTCGGCTGCAAATTGGTGCTGTCCAGTTAGGAAAAAATGTAGGAATGTAATGTATCTAGCAGGCCCTAGTTTTAAAGGTATGTATAGAAAACAAAAAGCTGCAACTAAAATATTGTACACTCCATAATCAAAAGAATGAAGTGATGCTTAAGTTTGTGAACCTTTTTAAATGTTCAAATTTCAGTGTAAGTATAACCTAAAATATGATCTATTCTCTGCACAAGTTCCAAAAGTAGATCAAAAGAATTCAATTAAAACAAATGAGTCAAAAACATTCCACTTCTTCATTTATTTATTAAGAGAAATATCCAAAACTACATATTTGTGTATGGTGAAAGTATGTGAACCTTTGCTTTTAGTAACTGGTGTGCCCCTCTTGGGCAGCAATAACTGCAACTAAGGACTGAAAACTGTTGATCAGTCCTACATATTGACTTGGAGCAGGGCTGCCAAACTCACAAACTTTTAAGCATCCCTATCACTGTTTGATTTCATATGAGATGTTTTTTATTGTCTCTTCAGGTAGCACTCATAAATAGCTCAGATTTTCTGGCCTTCATGAAAAGGATTGGGAATGTTTAGACATCTCCCTTTGGTCATTAAATGAGCGAAAATTGAATCTGTTCTCTCTTTGAACTTTTCTGATGTACACCTCAATAGCAGCACTTTGAACATTGAAGTTATTTTATTTTACTAATTTATCCATCAATTTTTTATAACATCAACTATCAAAATATGATGATTTACAATAAAAACAAAGTCACAGTTGTCATTTCCAAATTAAATTAAAGCAATTAGCAATTAAATGCCTATTCAAAACTTTTAAATCTCTCTAAGGAGATCTGTTCCATTAATTCTACATTGCCCAGCGTCTTAGCGAATTGGAGGAATTCATAAATAATGCAAACACTGTAGGAGTTTTGACAGCCTCCTAACAACCCAAAACAATACACTACTAGTTTAAAGATACAATATAGTAAAAAAATAGTAAATATCCTATTTTGGATATAATCCTCCCACTTGTGCAAGAAACAGTGCTTAGAAATGTACTGATATTACTTCCTGTGGAGGAAATAATTTCAAAGTGCACCCAGCTGGTCAGCTCCATCAGTCATTTAAACTGCCAAGACCCTCTCAGTCTATTTTTTTTTTTACTTTTTCCACTACATTATTCAGTTCAATTGTTAGAATCAGAAACTCTGTGGCCAGACTCAGAAAGTTAACTGAAGACACAGCAAGAACTGTTCAATTAAAGTAGAAATCCAGCATGGTTGGTGTATTTACAAATTGCTGGAAGAATAAAAAGAGATCTTAAGAAAGAAAAAGGAACATTGAGAAAAATGATAGAATTCAAACATTTATACAAAATCAAGGTCACCTGTTAGGATATATATTGTGTATAAATTGTTACTGAATTAAATGTTGGAAATGTGAGAATCAGTAAGGAATATTCCATCATGTATGGTGATCTTGTAAAAAACCTCAGAAGTACTAGAAAGAAATACATCAAAAAAAATCAAAAAAATCTACAAATAAAATTTGAATGGAAATCACAAATATTTTTTAATTATAATATCCCACAGTAGATGAAAAAATATAATAAGGAAAGAGTCTTGAGACCAATTAAAAGCAATAGAAGAAATCACTTCAACAAATGCTAGCAATAATATTGAATGTACCACATTTAATGTGAAGGGCAAATATTTAGATTGTAATTAGCACTTAGGGAAATAATTGGGAGGGCAGAGGATAATACATCATTAAAGTTTTCCACAAAAGTTTTTACTTATGTTTTATTATTGGCTGTTGGTTTTAGTTTTTGTATCTTTATTCTTGTGTATTTTTCTTTAAAAGTTGCTATAAATGAATAAAACGGAATTCAGACTCCAGGGCTAGCAAATTACTGAACATATGTTTGCTGATTTGTATGCACTGGGTGATTTTTCTGATAGCTGTGGTTGAGCAAGAGGCTTGACCTCCAGATGTGAAGCATCATAGCTCCATATCTCTGTGTCTGCTCTTCACAGTGAAAAACAGCTTCTCACAAGTGGATCCTCACCCATCTGGCAGACCTCCAGATGTGATCATGGGGTAGCTGAGTAACATGCATGAAAGATGTGAAAGATGAATGTTATAGGTGGTCCTCGACTTACAACCACAACTGAGCCCAAAATTTCTGTTGCTAAGTCATATAGATGTTAAGTGGGTTCATTTTATGAACGTTATTACCATAGTTATTAAGTGAATCGCAGTTGTTAAGTTAGTAACACAGTTGTTAAGTGAATCTGGCTTCCCCAATGACTTTGCTTGTCAGAGAATCGCAAAAGTTTATCACATGACCCCAGGACGCTGCAACCGTCGTAAATATGGGCCAGTTGCCAGGCGTCTTAATTTTGGTCATGTGACCAATGATATGTTGCAATGGGGCTGTGAAAAACAGTCATAAGTTACTTTTTCCAGTGCTGTTGTAATTTCAAACAGTCACTAAACAAATGGTTGTAAGTCAAGGACAACCAGTACTCTTTTCAAGCCCTTCACAGCAATGGCCTGTTGGGGAAAACAAGGAAGAAGAATGGAAAATGGCACTGAATGAGGGAGAGATGCCCAATCTCTTTTTTATATGGCATACTACTAGACACCTCTTTCAGGCCCAATCACACAGAACAGGAATTGTAGATGAGAAAGAAGCCCTGAAAATTTCCCACAAATACTCAGGAAAATCTGCAATATTTTAGACCTGAAAGAACCAGAACTGTTCTTTCCCATGGATCTCCTGTTGGATTTACTGGAAGTAGAGATGGTCATGGTATCTAACAGTTCTACCGTATACTTTCCTTTTCTTGACACATTTAAGTTCCTCAGGTCTGAGTGAAGAGTTCAAAACAGCAAAGGTTAACATCTCCCTAGCTGTTATACTTGCTTGCAGTCTTATTAGTATTAGTTTCCCATAACTTCTCTTTAATAGGCAATGCTGTGACAGCACTGATCTCAGATGCCATTCTGAATAATGATAAGAAAGATGGCCGAGGCTCGGGACAGCTATCACAACTTACAATCCAAAAGCAGAGAGAACTCAGCAGGAAGAAAGTGGCTAAGGCTGTTGCCTTCATGGCAGATGCAAGCTTAAACAGTGTCTAGTTCTCACTATGATAGTTAGCATAGATTATGAATACACTGGTCTGTTATAGAAAATGATATCTTGGGTTTCTATAGGGATCTGTTTTCTGCAGTCCACTCAGGTTTTACCAACAAAATTACACTGCACCCATATGCCTATGTTTCCTGTGGCAGGAGTTGTTTGTTTGCTTGTTTTGCTCTTTCTGGCTTGTTATTCTAAATTTGGGGAAAGGAGTTATCTCCTCCAGAGGAAGAATCATCTGAACATTTCTAAGGCTTGCTTCTAGAGAGCGAGTGAGGGATATGCCCATTATAAAATGCCATTCTCTCCTGTAGTAATACAGATTTACAGTAAATTCAAGATATTGTTAGCTACACATATTACACTTAGGTAACTGCGTGTCTTTGACTCTACCCAAGCCTTGGATAACATGGGGGAATGTTTCTTTGTTGTTCTTATCAGAGAGATTGGTAATAGACTTTCAATTCTGCAAATGTTTCCTCCATCCCAATACTATATTTCAGGTCAATAATACTGTGTCAGCTATTTCTATTTTCTATCTACCGTTGCTCTGAAAAGAATAAGTCTTGAGTTGGAAAACAAACTGGGATCTATTTTACATTAGCTGGGATAAATTATGGAGCTAGTTTGAAACTGAATGAACCTTCTGATCATCTGCCATTTCTCGTAATTTGCTGCAAATTAGCTTCAAATAAAACTGATTTCAAAATGAAGCTGCTTTAATGTCCCCGTCCCTTGCTTTTGAGGTATTTCATGTTCAGAGGTGATATATTCTGAGTTGCTTTCCATATCAATGCTGGAATGATGGTTATTAACTTAAAACTTTTGACATTAAAATTACTCCATTAAGCCTGAAGTTACACATAGAAGAATCAGCTGTGAAATGATTACTCTGTCATTTTGACACAAGAGTCCTTTGACACTGGCTTATAATAGAGCTCCCTATTCTAGTAAACTAGAGCCTATGGTGGTGAAAAAGGCACCTTTTGGTTTTAAAATAAAACTAAAGTCAACCACTTTGCTTTTTTCAGTTTCCACATAAAGCAGAGTATAGTATTATAAGTAGTTTTAATATTAAATACAGTGCTGCTCTGCCACTTCGTTTGTGATACTTGGTAACTGAACAAGAGGGAAGAGCAATTAAGCAGCAGTTACAATGCACAAGGGAGATCGTGTTCTGCTCACCAACTTCACATATGTTCCTTTGATAAAATATAACTATGATCCTGCTTTATATTTTCAGGCATGTAAAAAAAAAATCCAGCTGCCTGTAGCACATTAGAACCTTGGTTACCTTGGTTAGGAGAGAGTGGTTATTTTGTGTTTCTGGGGCTAATTTTTCCCCTCTTTTTTTCCACCAGGTACTGGAACTGGTATGAAAGGTTTTCTCTCTCTCAAGGAGTGGAATACTTGATACAGCTTTCATCTGAGGTTCTCAGTGGGGCACAAAAATGAAGATAATTTGCTCTTTCTTCTCAGAGTGGTCACATTTTGGGGTGGGAATTCTTTTCTTTTATGGATACCCTTAGGGCAATTTGGGACTCTGGGAAGTACCAGTGGATTCAGAATTCAGAACCATCAACATTAACTGCACAGACTCGCTGCTGCTGATTCTATTGCTTATTTGATGTTTATGATGGGGTGGGAGGAATGGATGGATTCTTTTAAATAAAAGCAGATGCTGATGCAGAAAAGGAATGGTGAATATTCATTGAACTAGACATAGAAACAATGTCCCTTTGTTGATAAGCATGGTAGCAGATTTGCCTTGTTGAATGATTTCTGTGAGAGCTATGCTTTGAACCATGTTCTGGATTATTCCTACTGGTCTTTTTTCTGTTTAGTCCAAAAAGTCTGGTAACCTGTCTAATCCTGACTGGAACATTGTGAGCATGCATCTGACTTGAAATTTCATTTAGCTTTTATTTTATTTTTTAAATGATATGTTCGGGCCATTTTTTACTATTCAACTATTGAAGCTCTCTGTACAACTAACTAGTGCAAACTCTCCAGACTGAAAGAGGGCATGTAAGCAATTTTATTTTCAAGCCCATCTGCTCCTTCACCAGCTCTCATGCCTGCCAGCTATATAAGGATCTCATCTGTGATGTAGACATGTGTTGAATGAGAGCAGATGTGACACGACATAGTTATCCCTACACAAGCCACTAAATTGTCAGTAACTAATGGCTTTCTGTCTCTTCTGATTTGAGTGGCTATTGAAATTGCTTCACAAAAGGCAACAGTGCCTATCCACACATTACTATCCCCAATTTGTTCATTCCAATCATCTCACTATTTGTGTCATTTGTAAAAGCCAAGCATTTTGAATGTTGTAATATATTTTGGGACAGGCTTTGGTAGCCTTATTTTTTGAATAAACGTGCATATTCTTAATTGTACATGTGAATGGGAAATAAACTGATTCCAAATATTTCACATTGTTAGTTTGTCGTTCCAAAGTAAGACTTGTTTGGGAGAAAGGAAGTGGGCTTCTTAGTTGTGATGGCAGTACTATTTCCTTTACTGCGACATGGACAAATTTGTCAACATTAAGGGAAGAAATATGAACTGAAGACAGAGCCAACAACTGATGGAAGGAAGATCCATCAAGTACAGTGGTTCTTTGTTATTCCTCGTTGGATTAAAAAAAAAGGACTTGAGATCACCCACAAGTGCTCCAATAAATTGCTCCTTATAAAGATACAAAGTCAGTGATCTCCAGTGTGCTTATAGCTCTGGGAGCATGAGGCAATAGTTATCTTGCTCACACCACAGCCAGCACCTTTAAGAACTAAGTTTGGAAATTTCTTATTCTAACCTTCAGAAATTGCTTGTTGACTGCTTTCAACTATTAAGCAGCCTTAGATTGACTAGTCTGAAAACACTGGGTGAGTTCCTTCAATCCTTTGCGAAAGAAGTTTTAAATACAAGTTTATGGACCTATTTTTTTAAAAAAATATAAACAGCAAAGGGTGGAAAATTACAAATGAATTAAGGGCCCAGATAGATTTGAAATAAGATTTTGGGATAAGAATCCTTCATGTGGGAAAATATTATATTTATTGCAGTCTCCCAAGATCATGTGATTACCTTTTGTGACCTTCTGACAAAGTCAATGGGGAAGCCAGATTCACTTAACAATCATATTACAAACTTAACTTCAGTGATTCACTGAACAACTGTGGGAAGAAAGTTCATAAAATGGGGCAAAATTTATTTAATTATCATCTTCAAAATATATTTTTTGGACTCAGTTGTCATTAAGTTAAGGACTACCTGTATTATTTGATTTAAATGGACACTCAAGTCACAAAAGCAATTCTGAGCAGCTTATAATTGGACAGAAGCAGGAAAACAAAGGAACTAAAAGCAAAATAGAACAAACACTCAGAACCAAAAAATAATATAGAGTAAAACAATAATAGAATAATCAAGGCCAGATACTATATTATCCATTTCAAAAAAACATGATTGATAGATTTATGTTCTCCACCAGCATCTTCAAAAGGCCAGCAGGGTTGAGGCCAACCAAACCTGATACTCCATGGATGAGGAATACTTCCTAAGTTCTGGTGGATGACATTCTTTTATAGAAAAGACCCAAAGCATGGGTACCCTGTCAGATTTCATGGGATGATCAAAGGAAATTGAAACAGGTGGATCCGCAAGTAACTCAGATCTGTGTCATGAAGAGCTTTATAGGTGTCCCATTTTCTCTGGGGCCCTGGTATTGTGGGTGAGCCTGTTTTTTGGCTGCATTGATTGTGTATGTTTGCATTGTTATTTTATGTTATATGTTGTTTATTGTTTTTAATTGTAATGCATTTGAGATGGGTGATTACATAAATTGAACGAGTGAAAACATGAATGAATAAAATTAAATATGACCACATAATGTCCCAGAAATCTTTATAAATGCCCCTAAACTGTGAGTCACTTTCTCCTTGAAGGGCTTAGCAAACAACTTTTCTAACAAAACAGACAAAGGAATAAGGAATGAGAAAATTGCATAGCATTCTGAGGCAGATCCTCAAAGTAAATGGAAAGTGACTATATTTTCAAATATTTCATTTCTCTGCCAAGCTACATTCAAATTGCCTAGCTTTAATTAGAAATTTAGAACTCCCTGAACAAAGTGATAAATGAAATTAGAAGTAGCTAGTTCTGTATTTACAGCCACTTAATTCATTTTCTTATAGGTGAAGTCTTCTATGTATATTCCAGCTGCTGAATTTAAGGTTCTTTCAGAAGCTTCTTTTGTCCCATCATTGCCTGAATAACATCTGTTACTTTCTCAGTGTATTAGTTCTGTGAACATTGATTCTAAATTTATTCTATTTTTCAATGACAACATGCAAACTACTGTAGAAATATGCAGAGATATTGAGTACAGCTATGTTTTACTGCAAAATTAAACCCAAAAACAATATAGTTGATGTTGATGAACAAATAATTTTTCAAGCATTGTTCCCATAATATTCATAGCCCTTGGAGCTAATTGATTGCCAGTGCTTTAAGCTCTTTTTAGAGGTGGATCATGAAAATTGATTCTTCTCAATTCTTAGTTATAAGGCATCTTCCTTGCAAGCAGCTTTGCCGACCTCCTCTGTGCTTCCCTCCGCTGTGCTCTCCTTGACCGGGAATCAGGTGGGAGAGGCAGCTGTTCCTCAAAGGTGGTCTTGTGCCTGTCATCCCTGCTGGACCTCTGCAGCTGCTCCACTCCAGCAGGTGGCTCTCCCTCCAGTTGCCTCCCCCCCACACACACACACACACTGCCAGACAGCCCTGGGACTGCCTTGTCCTCAGCCCCCGGACAGTGTCCTTCACATCAGACAATCCTGGTAACTCCACTTATGAACCAGCATCCAACGAAGCCATGACATCACCTTTCCAGGGTTAGACACATTTTCTCTTGGTTTGCTTATTTTTAATTTAAAAACAGCCAGGACAATAGTGCATTATTCCACTGTCTCCCATCTCTTTTGAGCATCTTCTCTCAACAGAGCCTGTTGCCCGCCTTCTGGGTGTCTACTAGAATTTCCCATGCATCTCGCAGCACAGTTAGGAGAATCCATGTCATTCCCTTCAATGGCTTTTCCCTTTTCTCTGCTACAACTCAAAAAGCCTGCAAGCACTTCAATGCAGCAAGTTCAACCAACTTAGATTCTGTATTGAGCCAAGAGGTGACCTTGGAAAACTGCACAGACAGTTTCAGCAATGTATACTCAAGCATGCTTTAAGGCTGGGAACAAAATATTGGGAAGAAACACTACCCTAACGCCTGGGGGATAAAAAGAAAGGAAGAGAAAATGCAATCAGGCTTTTGAGATTCTGTTGTTATAGCCTATATCGACATAGTGTAGTGCCAGTGAAACTTAGGGAGTTCATTTCCTGGCCTGACCTACCTCAAACGGTTGACAAATTCCCATGATCCTGAGGGAGGGGCACTCAAAATGTGATTCACTCGAGCCCAAGTGGTGGCATTCTTCACCCTCTTCTGTGGCTTGTTTTCCCCGAAGAAACCCATTGCTTCAAATCCCATCCTTGTTGCCAAATTATGTATTGGCACCCTGGCACCATTCAGGAGTTAATTGATGCTACTAGGATTTGAAGGCAAACAAGGATTTTACTGAGTCTTAAGAAAATTAGCAGAGAAAGGTATTCCAGTCCACAGCCTTTCAGTATTCCAGGGACCTCAAAAATGGCAGCAGAGGAACTCCTTGAAGCTGGTAGTTGTGCAAATAACACATGGAGATCAATTTGTTACGTGCTCTTCATATTATTTTATTCAAATGGAAATTCTCTAAGAGAATGTCCTAAATGGAGAGGGGGTACAAAATCTCTACATAAAACAATTTGATAGCTTTGATAATAGCATTTTGATAGCAGAAGACCCTGTCTCTGATCACTACCCACCTCTGTTCTGAAGGAAAGCACCAGGGAAAAGACTTTGACAGATTTTGCCTACAATTTACGACATTTGTCTCTTAAGTTCACATATAGAACATTTACTTTGCATTACATATTTGAAATGTCTTAACATACGTACACAGCTTCCTTGTTAAAATCCAGAAGAGTTTCTTAATGTTAGCAATGCCTAAAATATCTACAGAAGTTTACTTCGATCTGATCTTCAAGAGTGTTGCTGATACATCTCTGTATCCGAAAAAGAGAGATTGAGATATTAAGTGGCATTTGGAAAACAAGCAGTTGACGAGTTTTAAGGAAGCGACTTTAAAATTATGCAACTAATGTTTACAGAGTTCCAGGAAATGATACAAGACAACCATTTCCAGATAAGGCATACATACAGAACAAACATACATACATAAATAATAAGGCTAATCAGTAAGCCTTGGTAGAAACACACATCAGAGCTAAACAAGTACAGAAAGTCAACTTGTGACAGATTCGTTAAACTGAACATTCATCTGGGATTCAGTGAGTGCACCTTCCTCAATTTTCTAGATATATTTCCTTCATTTTGGACAACCAATTAGAGTGTTTACTGGGTAAGAAACATAAATCTTGCACAGTTCATGTGAAACAGCTATTACCTCAGAGTTACTATGCACAAAGCAGCCTCAAACCTTGCAGCAGCAAGCTACATTTCTAATCTTTGCCCCATTACCAATGATGATTAGGAGAATCACAGGATAATGAACAGAAATACCTAGTGGCATCTATTCACATTCCTGAATTTGGTCAACCTGGCCATCTAGGATTGCCAAAAGCTTTTCAGAAAGGAAACTCATTCAAGAATCAACCGCCCATCCTTGTACAATAAATTTCACAGGATGGACTGGTTACGGTGGGGGTCTGTGATAGTCAGAAAAGGTACTAAATGTGATTGTCTCCCTTCTGAGGAAATCTATTCTGAAACTTGAAAATTTTCGTAACCTGGTTCAAGAAGGCAAACGTGGTCAGAAGGAGATAAGATGCAGGACATTTGGGATTTCACCTAACCTGAGCAAGGGTTAGAGCCATCAGTAAACAATATGTAGCTTTAAATCCATTGGGCTTTTTGAGTTGAGGGTATGTTTCTAATCATTCACTTCATTACTTTTGAAGATACAGAGCTGAATAGGTTTAACATGGCATTTTTTAAAAATGAAGATGGAATATTGATCACTGGGGCCCTTAACTTCCATCTTCATTGATTTCACATTTCCTTAGCAAAACTATACTAGTTTAGACCAGCATTATAGCATACCTCCAAAATAATGAGATCTCTATCTTAACCTGAACTGACATCTGAAATGCCCTTTTGGAAAGTGGTCTTGGAAGTGACCTTCATGTTTGAAAATCTGGATTTTGTTTTTGTTTATCCGTGTGTTGCATTATTGGAAATCATCTTTCCTTTCCTTTGTTTCCTCAAAAAAATCTTCATACTATTACATGTTTTCAATACATTTGGATCATTTTCAATTGCCCTTCTTTTAGACATATTTACTTTGCACTTGAAATGTGTTCCTTCTGCCTTGACTCAGTCATTTAGCCAGAATTGTAAAGTATTTCCAGAAAAGAAACATGCACTCATTTTTTTCTTCTTCCATTCAGTCCAATTCTGGGATTTTTCTGTGCATTCATAAACAGGCTTGCTAGGTGAATGGGATTAACCTTCCTTTTCCTTTCTACTCTGCCAGTTGTAGAGTAATTAATTTAGATATTCTTGTACTCAACTGGTACTTGTTTCTACAGACATCCATCCGTAAATACACATATAATAAAGTTGCACAGGCAGATACTAAATTTGTACAGCCAAGCAAGGTTTATTGGCGTTTCTGGTTCATTGGCTTTCTCATATCTGAAGCCAAAATGGCTATGGATGCTCATGAATGTCCAGATGTCTTTGAACTGCAAGGTGATTGTAAAACACTTGGTTGAACATTAGAAAAAGCAGGAGAGGGTATGAAACTACCACTACAGCAAAAATATCACAAATAGTCATAGCGGTTTCATTTGATGTTGGTGAAAGCAGCCGAAGATGACACATTGTAACAAGCAGGGGAAAGGAAATGGGCTGTTTGCTAAATGCAACATGCCTTAAATGGTCCTTTCGCTCTCTGCTGTGTACCTAACAAAGAGAACAGAATGTATATAGTACTGCAAAGGAATTCCCATCCAGTGTAAAAGTTTCCAGGACTACAGATAGTTCAATAAGAGGGAAAGAAATAGATCTTATGAAAAATGTGTCGTTCATTAGCAAGTGAGACTCAGGCGAACCTTGCAAAGGAATTTATTAGACCTGACCTTCAGTTTTGGAGTCCTCACAGATTTGATTAGCTTAAGATTGTAGGACCAAGCACCATGCTTCTTTCACCACTATTATAAAATATGATTATCCATTTTAGATGTGTAGATGTTGCTGTTCCTTTGTTCATAACACATTGTTCATAGCAGCACTATTCAAATAGCTTCTTTGAAATCACCCTTGAATTTTCCTTCTCCCTTTCCTAAATGATAGGATGAACACATGAAGTTCACTACCTGATTTTTGCACAGTAATATCTTCCACAAAAATGTTCCAGTACCACTGATTTCCCTGAACATAAGAGTTAACACAAATTCTTCCTGCTCATTGGAGCTTGGTGTTTTCATTAGGTTAAATATATATATATATCTATAGCAGCATTCTGATCATTTGGGGCAGGATTTCAAGCTGTGTATTTAGCACTTGCCCGATCCTCATTTCTGGCATAAATGGAAGCAATGATGAAAATCATTTGGGCTCTTTAAAAACAAGTTACCATATGTACTATAAGATCAATAATACACATTTTCTTAAATTGCATATTTAATCTTACTTAGTTTGTTTCTTTTATGACATGTCTGGTAGGGCAACTCGCTCATCTTAGAAAATTATGCTTTTTATGCAATTCAGAGAGACACAAGGTATTCCAACTGCCAGCTTCCATGGAGCATTCTGCTAATTCCTGTGCAATTTCTATTTGTCTGTAGTGCTTACTCCTTTTTGCTGAAACAAGGAACTCATTTTAACCCTCATGACTGAACTTAGATTAAAATAGGAGAAATAAAATACATTTCCACCTTTTTGTTGTACTCTGAATCTGTCATTGGATTTGTCAAAGCTGGATTTCAGCAAGGTGTAATTCTTTACTAAATGTCCACATGCTTCAACTACTGGCACCATTTTAAAAAAATAAACTAGTCAATTGAGTAATTTTGGACTTCTGATAAAGATGGTAATATATTGCAAAGTAATGTCTTATCAACTGTCACATTCGAATAATCTAGTTTTGCTATGTAGTGCTAGGAAAGACAAGTGAAAATATACCTTATGAAGTAAGTTCAAATCTTTTTATTGCCTCATGAACTATAGATGAAAATGTGGAAAAGCCAAGTTTATTATAGGCCAGATATAGGTTTTGCCCTACTTCTCATATTAAGGATAAAGCAGATGGCTATTTCCCCTTCTTACAGCAGTCTCCAAAGACTTCATGAATATCACAGCCTGTTACACACAAAATAACATTCCTTCCTGTTGCCTTTGGCCTACCTAGATGATGTGGATAACTTCAGTGACTAAAATAAACCTTGGCTTTGCTGCAGCCCTGAGAAGAAGCAGATTATTCAGCAGAACTCCATGAATGGCTCTGGAGAATGATCTTGGTCCTTGCCAAAGAAGGAGCAGCTGATTTCCCCCATCAAGCAATACTTTAACTACAAGTAAACTGGTAACTGCAACACAGAAAAGAAGCACAGAAAAAGAAGTATTTTGGGATTGTGTTGTCATTTTCTGGGGATTTGGTGGGAAAGAGGCTGATTCCACAGTTTGTTCTTTATGTGGAGGACATCTCATTCTTGGGCTTTTATAAATGTCCCTCAGTGGGAGTGGGAGCTGCCACTTGAAAGCAACATTTTGTTATTCCAAAAGAAAAAAGATAAGAAAATGTGAAAATGCCTCAGAGGGTTGAATGATTTACAATCCATCCTAATATTTTAAATGTTTTGCATTTAAAATCCTTTGAAGTTGCAATGACCTATTTTACATGCATCAATGTCTGGGAATTAAAGGATACATCAACATACCAAGTTTTGTGGAGTCCAAACATCCAAGTCAAATAAGTTGAATTAGCTAGAACTGAAACAACTCTACTTCCTGAAATTATTCCCTTTAAATATTGAAATATTTAAGTATTAAATAATAAAAAATGCTAGTTATCATTTCTAAATATTTGAATATTTACTATATAATTTGATAGCAAATTATATCTGGGTGTCAGCTAGCAGGTAAACCTCACATTTTGTCTATGGGACTCAGGAACATGGTTTATCCAAGTGGTTCTCATGTTGGTTAACACATATTTCAGGAATGAAAGAAAGCTGTTTTTAGGTTGCTAGTCTCTAGTTGCAGAATGTGTACTCTTCTAGATGATCCTGAACTACTACATTCAGCAGATTGAGCTGGCCTGAACACTGAGGGATGCTGGGGGTCTACAGTCACCATCATGAAGTCTCTTACCTTTAATCTAGTGACAAAAGCCATGATATCATAATGAGCTCTAAAGAAATCACAAACAATATCAAGTGCAGATTGTGTCAAATTTAACACATTTTTAAAAAGATCCCAGAGAAACACGTGAATGTTTGTAGAGAGGTTTTAAATGTGTGTCTAGGTTTATAACCTAAAACAAATGTCACACAACACAAGGAAAAACGGAGTGTTGGGAACACTTGTCTGTTTCAGTAGGCATCTATAATGTAACCTATAATGACAGAAGCTGCAGTTCTGTTTGAACCAGGAAAGGCTATGTGAATGGAGTTGGACTGGGATCCACCAACCATAGCCCACCTTGATGAATTGGCCACCCCTGTAACATGTGATCAATTTATATAAAAGCCACCTTTAAAAAATCCTCCCCAAGACTTTTTACTTTATTGCTCCCCCTGCTGCTGCTATGATGCATGTTTCGGAGCGGACACTGGAGGTAGTAAGGGTGATAAATGAGATATCAAAAACTGATTAAATAGGCTGTGCAGGTGACAAAGCAGAGAGAAGCTAATGAAAAAATTACATATAATCAACAAGGGAGATGAGAGAAAAGGCAGCAAATGAAAGTTTCTGAGTATGAATTTGTCTGCCAGGACTTTGTTTAAATAAGTGGTTTGTCTTGATTATGGCATCTAATGTGAATTGTCAAAATCCCCATAAAACAATTCAGGTGTTCAAGGAAGAAAATAACAATCGGACAGCTGCAGAAAATTGTAGCCAGTTGTGAATAATTGCTAGGACTGTTTAATACAGAAAATGGAATGGAGGATATTTTCACGTCCTCAAGACTGAGTTCTTCTGTCAAGTTCAGATATTTTTCTGATGGAACTTGGTACCAGCAGAAACTTCTCTGACTCTAGTTTCAGACACAGTATGCAGACTGCAGAATGTAATACAGCAATATATGCTGGGACTCTGCAGTCATTTGAAGACTGATCTTAATCTAAACCAATACACTGAAGAGTATATAATAGCCTCTCAAGAGTTCCAGTTACAGAAAAATGTCTGGATGTTCAAAAACATTTTAGGTTTTTGTCCTCTTGCGCTCCACCCCTGATAATACCATCACATACAAAGACTCAGGTGGCCCTGGTGTGTGCACAATTGTGATATGTGTCAAGGTCTCCAAACCTGCCTTGTCTCTTCCATATAGATTCAGCCTTGTCCTTCCCATAGAGCAAGGTTACAGGGAGAATCCATTGCCACTAACAAAGAATAGAGTACAGGTAGTCCTTGACTTATGACCATTACAGAGACCAAAATTTATGTTGCTAAATGCGATAGTTGCTAAGTGAATTTTTACCCCATTTTATGACCATTCTTGCTGCAGTTGTTAAGTGAATCACTGTGGTTCTTAAGTTACTAGCATGGTTGTTAAATGAATCTGGCTTCCTCATTGTTTTTGCTCATCAGAAGGTCACAAAAGAGGATCACATGACACTGGGACACTGCAACCGTCATAAATATGAATCAGTTGCCAAGCATCATGTGATCATGAGGATGCTGCAATGGTCGTAAGTGTGAAAAATGGTCATAAGTCACTTTTCCAGTGTTGTAACTTTGAACAGTCACTAAATGAACTCTTTTAAGTCAAGCAGTACATGTATGCTCAGAAAATAGTACAGTCTCCATTGTTGGAGGGTGGGAAAGTGACAAGCAGACATAGACATAATTTCTTCTCAAAAGTAAAATGCTGGTTATTGTTGCAGTGCTATTCAAGTAAAAGTTGTTATTCCAACTATACATTGACCTTAGTTTAATAAGCTACTTGACTTACATTGATCTACACAGAATTTTGCAGTTCTATGGGATGGACAATTTTGCAGAATTTTGCATACACACACACACACACAATAATACTATGAGTTGTGTTATGTTAATTCCTTCTTTTAGGCTTCTGTTAGCCCAGAAAAGAAAGGAAGGAAGGGAGAATAAATCTTTCCTCAGCCTCTTGGGAAAGCCAACACCTTGGTCCTCTTTTTCTTTGTGGCTCCTGATCTCTCCAAATGCAGCTTTCAACAGCTATTCTACTCTGCAGATTCCGTCTCTGGTGCTGCCAGCATCTCTCAGCTTTCTCCAGGGGATCCTCTTTCCAACTCTGTGCCTGCTTTCTTCAACAGTTACAGTCCTGGCTTTTTTATTCATCTAGCATAAACATACCATCAACCACCTCAGTTTTCCCCGCCCCCAACAGATCTGACCTTCATATAGTTTCCCCTAAAGGCAGCCTTAATCAATCCAAGCTGCTTCTACAGTAGATATCTGTGTAACATTTTGCACAGAGTGGGGCTGCAGACAAAACAACCTGCCTTTGGACCAAATTACAACTCCAGGCCCATTAGGCCAGCTTATCCTGCCACAAGCACACTGGAGGGCTCCCATCCACAATTTCTAGACACTGGTTTCCAAAATTGGTTTTTCTTTATTCATTCTGGATTGGACTGAAATAATGCGTACACATCCAGTCAGCACCCCAAACGATTAAGTGTGATCAAAGATTAGTGTCACAGCTGTCAGCTTTAGTTGCTTATTTATTATAGCATTCTATTTTTATGCTATGCAAACATCAAAGCAATATAATCAATATTTAATAAAATGTATATGCTGCCAAAAATGGGAAAAAGTTAATAACATTAAAAAGTAAAGCAAACAATAAACATTCAACACAAAATTTTTAAATGGCAAAATATGTTCTGGAAATAATTGTCTTGACAAAAGAGCAAAAGAATGGGAATTCTTGGGTAAGAGAGATGGGGGTAAGGTTATCATTGTAAAAATGCCATGCCCTGGCAATTTTATATCCACAATCCAATAGATACCCATATTATGGTCATTAATCAGTACAAGAGGTTAAAAATTTGAATCTAGCTAATATACATTTTGAAAAGTTGATCTTTTCTCCTTGTTGCAAATATGAGCCAGCTGTTTAGCATACTTTGATTTAATATTGTCTTTTAGCCAAACATTTTTGTCTATATATACTTTTTATATCTATCCTGACAATTTAATTTGAATTAAATATTTGAATAGTCACTTCTTTATGTTGTTTATTTAATGACGACAATAAGCTATCTATCCACTACTTTAATAAACACTATAAGATCTATTAAGAATGGTAAGCATGGATCCATGCCTATTGCAAGTATGATACTTCCTCAGGAAAGAATTTCTTCTAGTTATGATAAGCACAATGAGTTTGTAGAATTTGTATTCTTACTGACAGCAGCATGTGTTATTCTGAAAATCTAAGCACTAGAAATAAAAGCCTCTCTTTGCAGATACAAAGTAAGATGAATAGCCAAGCTCCCACATTTTTATGCATTCAGAGTACTGTCTGAGAGACTGCTGTGAACAAAGCAAACATCTATTCACCGGCTCTCATCATCATAATTGTGGAAATACATGCTATGGTGAGCCCAGGAAAGCAGGTTTCCTTGATGTGCCAGAACTGGGAGGAATTAAGTGTTCAGTAAAGTATCAAGCTGATCTTGATGGGTGGGGATGGGGGTGCTGGAAGGGAACCTGTTTGTGCATGAAAGCTAGCATAAATATTGCTAACAAAGAGACTGTCATTATGTTATGTTCTGAGGAAGGATGGATCTCCATGAAATCTTTGCAATGGTTGTGATGTATAATGGGACCCTTTAAATGTGAAATGATTTACGGGTTTATAAATGTACTGTATGAATTGGTTTCCAGCGGTGTCACTTCAACATGGAAAATCTAAATTTTGGGCTTCCTAAACATGTTGATAATACCTTCCTTGGAGCAATGTCTGCCTTAAAATACACTGTGTTATCCATTTTTCAACTTTAACAAATGATCAGAAGTCCTCTAAAACTAGAGGGTACAATATTCTCTACACTAAAATAATTCAAAAATTGTTTTTAGGGTAATCATAGCATTAGACATATCCATATATGTCTTTAATTTTGGCTTCATGATGCCTCACAAAATATTGATGAGTACCACGTTCTCCTGCATAGTTCCTCAGATGTCCAGCCTGAAGCTACAGTCAACCAATTTCAACATTTTCTGATCTGGTGTGAAAGTGGCATTCTTCATCTTCTCCCAAGAGAAGACGTGTACAATCTATGGTGCCTTAGCAGCAATGGTGGAGATATTGCTCATGGACCTAAGTTCTGATGATCTCCTATATGCCATTTTTAGCAGGTTGCACCACAAAGGTAATTCAGACAGCCTCCACCATCTAGTAACTTGCCTGTCTTCTACATTTTTAACCAACGTTGATACCAGTTGAAAAATATGTCCCACTTGAAAGGTAGGTTGCTCTGTTGGGCAGTGTTTGCCTGCCATATGCTGTGAAAGAGGTTGTCTGTTAATTCATACCTACTGCAGAGATTATATGCACCTGGTCCATACAGAAGAATAACAGAGCTACCAGGGAAAGCAGAACTAGCCTGTACCCAAATTGGGTACAGACTTGCTAGTAAAGCAGGTATGGAAAGCCTTTACCTATTTTGCAGATCAAACTCAGATGGCCAAACTTATTTTCCATTGCCTCTTCCTGCTGCAGTCATTGTTAAGGAGAGTGATTTCCTATCAGCAGGAAATCCATCAAAAACTGCTACGCATTTACTTGTCCCATTGAACACTGTTAGGATAACACCATGTGCCATCATGCCAGCCTTGTTACTGCAGCAGAATAAAGATTGGCTTAAGGTGAGGCATATTATGTGGATATACTTTTGTATATTTCTGGAAGAAAGCACATTAAGCTGACTATTGGAAGTGCCCATAGTATGCCTAAGAGGTTGAACTGCCAGTCAGAACACTTATTTCAAATTGGGGCCTGCTAAAGGGCTTTAGTAATTCTCCATTGTTAAATCTTGTTTCTTCTTAGTTGACAGTTGGCAGAACAAGACTGACATGGGGGTCCCTGGCAGGTTGTTTTCCTACTTATCTTTGACATCAATGAATGTTCTATGAGCTTTCTTAAATGCCTCGGGGACAGTGCCTGTTTAGTCTTGCAATTATTTCTCCCTCCTTTAATTATAGTCACATTTTGAATACATCCTTGCATTTAAAAGAAAGTACAAACAGGTAAACACATTAACACACCAGAAGGTTTTGCCCTAACCCTCCCCTCTGACTTGCCAGCTTCGTATCTGCAGGGATAGCCTTTGCTTTTTGCTTTTAATGGGAGTAATGGAGATGCATTAAGCATGCGTAGCTTCCAGGGACCAGTTCAAGCTGTACAGAATCTGCATAGCCAGCTAATAGTAATAATAGTCATTAAGCAATATCATTTTTTTTACAAAATGGTTTTGCTCAAAGGCCTACAATCTAAGAATATAAAAAAGAGAGTGCAAAGGGGAAAAGATTAAAAGTGGAGATGAGACAGAGTAAAAAATGTACTGAGTAACTAAATAGGGTGGATCTCAACAGGCATAGGGTACCAAGCAGAAGAGACTAAAATAAATAGGATAGGCTGAGGTAAAAGTTTGAAAACAGAACCCAAAACATGATTAAACATTTCAAGGAGCCAAGGAACAGACACTATGTTGAAACAGATGTGCTTTAAAGGCAATGCAGGTTCCAAATCGTCTGAGCCACAATCCATAACCTTCAAAAATTCAGGGGTCACAAGTTCTCCTTAAGTTTGCATGTTACAGAAATAGTATGAAATAATCTCCACATTATTATTAGAAATTAACAGCAGGGACTTTACAGCTTTTGGGGGTTGTTATAAATATTTCAAAGATTAATTGATCAGAGAAAATCTATCAAGCATGTCTAGGTGGGACATCCAGAGTCATGGTGGAAGTGGAACTGTTCATTCCTCTCCCTCCCTGTGAAAAGGATAAAGGTCTCTGAGGGGCAGATTGATCACCTTTCTCAGATGAAGTTCAGATTCTTACAAAGCACCATTTCCAAAAGTGTTTATAAGTAGCCTTTTTTTCTCATTCTAGGCTCAAGATTGTTGACTTTCAGCTGAGGTTTGTTCCTTTACTTTCCCTATGCCATGCTGCTAAAGCTTCTCCTACAATTTTCAGCAACTAAGGTCCCCTTCCTCTTTTACTTGATAAATTCACTTCTCTTTGGCAACTGTTTCTGCCTCCTTTCTCTTCTCTTACCACTGTGCAGTCCCAACTAGGTGGTACCATATAGTGACCTAGGTTTATTTTGCTAGTAAAATCAAAAAGGGAAACAAAAAAGAAACCATTAAGAACAATGCAATGCTAAACTACTTGCATGTACCCATTTAAGTCACTAAGGGACAAGTTCAATTTGAAAGTGTCTTTCCTTTTATTTGGATGTCAAAAGTTACTTCCTTGTCATCAATGATGCTTGCTCTTAAGAGGCTGTGAAGGACAAGGAGGATGGGCACTTAAAGAAACAACCTTTATTGGCATACGCAGTTGGCATATCAAAGCCAACATGTCTTTAACCAAAGCCATGAACCATATTGAATTCAAGGTGGAATTCAATATAGTTCAGCTACGCTAGAATACTACCAAGAATAGGACATCTTCTTTTGAGCTGGTGGGTACTTCTGACTTTTGAAAGTTATGGCGGCCATAGAAAGAGCTTACTTACTCACAAGCTGCTGTTGGGATTGTGGCAAAGCACATATGCAGTAATACCTGCTTTTACACAGAAGCTTTCCTGGACTTGTGGAGATGGCTGTCCCCGAGATACCCCAAGCAGGATTTCTTTCGCACTGTTAGTCACTTTAAAAGGCTTTGTCGAGTCTTTGACCAGCAGGGCAACTTTAACACTCCCTTTCCCTCCTTTGTAATTTCAGTAAGAATAATATCAAATGGATTGCTATGAGAAGTCCTGAACAACGTCCCTACTGTATTTGCATCAAAAAAATAACCACCAATATGGATAGTATCACATAGATACAAGAATAACTCTAAACAAGGAAAAGCTATTGAACTAAATTGGATTCTTCTGCTCAGGTACTATACACAATGCATGCCTCTTATATATACAGATACAGCAATCTGTGCTGTTTCCTTAAAGTATATTTACACAAGCCAACCTTTCCATCTCTCTTACAGAATGTCCAAAGCAACAGCTGAAAAATATAGTATTCTTTCTCATTTTTCTATGCTTGCGTGTTTAATCTTTCCTCCTGTTTCAGCTCCCCTCCGTCCAGGCCCATCTGATACAGTCCACCTCTCCTCCAGGCATTTCAAGTCTTGATCCTTCTTCAGTTATTTCATGGGCAGTTTTCTTGCTGGTGAAACTATCAGGCCTTCTCTCCTTATGATAAACAAATGATTCTCCTCATTCTTGAACATCCCTCACTTGAGCTGTTCTTCCCTTTGTTAGCTGCAGGGAATGGAATTCCAGCTGATTGTAGCACTTCAGGGAGAAAATTCCATTAGAGGCCTCTTACTCCTATAGTCTTTGGTAGCTTTTCTGCTTTAACTTAAACCTTTGTCCCTTAGCTAATCCTTTCCTTTTGTTCCTTATTCTAGATATTTAAGATTGTAAAACACCCAGAGTTACCCTGTGGTAAGATGGGCAGCCAATAATTTTTACAAATAAATAAATAAAATATTATTCTGGACTTTTTTCTGCTCCATCCCTTTATCATCTACATATGTGATGTCTCCACCCCTTTATCTTCTATGTATATCCTTCTTAATCTTAATCCTGGGGGCAAAGGACATCTCTCTGGCCAGGGGTCCTTTATTCTGATTTCTCTACTGTGACTTTTCCCAATTGCAGAGCTTTGGGTCAGATTCTTGGTGCTTAAATGCTTAAATCCCTCACAGTTCTTGACCAACTCCTATTAATTTTCACCAAACTTTAACTGCTTTAATTATTTCTCAGCTCTATTGAAACTGCATTCAATAAAGCTGTTTTCATCACCCTTCTATGCCTCCACCCTGTTCCCCAATCCCCAATTGCTTTTTAGCATTTTTAATAAAAAAGACCGTTGTTTCTACTTTTTAAAAATGCCTGTAGGACCCTGGAGTCATTCATGTAAATAACCATCATGATAGAAGCTGAGACTTTGCAGCATGACAGTTTCCCATTTCCTTGTAATTAAAATACTTCTTTAAAAATTAAAGTTAAATGGGTAAGAACCTACAGAGGGACTGGTTCCCAAGAGCATTTATTTCCTGCCAGACTAACTCTCTCAGTAGTGGACTGAGCAAGGACTTCAGGATGACAGATATGCAAGATTACTTTGTGTAAACAACTTGGGAGAATAATGCCTATTATTTACACAATTGCTTGCCACAGAAGAAGGGTGTGGGGGC
>JANHFL010003443.1:39272-71241 GCA_032468155.1 Oxyrhabdium leporinum | reverse complement strand
GAGTATTGCTTATAAGCTGTAAACCGCCCCGAGTCTTCGGAATGGGGTGGTATATAAATGTAAAAATAAATAAAAAATAAATAAATAAGTCGAGGACTATCTGTGTTGAAACTCAGAAAAAGAAAATTGACCAATTCTTCATTTACTTCTTTAAAAATTGAAAATAATTTTATTTAGTATGATTTCAATACAGTTTGGATTATGTGTGCTCACATTGAAAGCACAAAAATCATAGTTTACATTTTGATAACTATCAAAAATGAATATTGCTATGTAGCCAAGAGGGAAAGACTGATTATAAGTATTGCTTACCATATAATTTTGTATAATCATTTTCTAAATTATAAAAGCAAATTGCTAATTATAAAATAAAAGGAATCACATGACCAATTGCTTTTGGATAATTGATCACTTTACAATATTAATCAAGAGTAAAGAACCACACATTCATTTCAATTATTCAAACTTGCTCATTTGAGTTGTATATCAATTGTATAGAAAGAGTTTTGACCTTTTGAACACTGGTATCCAAGAAAACTCATGAAAATACCATGGACAGCCCAGCAAACGAACACCTCAGAACCAATCAATCCAGAGTTTATATCTGAGGCAGAAATGATCAAGCTAATTACTGTGTTTTGGAGACATTATATGAAGAACTAGTTACCTTGATAAGTTCATAATATTAAGAAAAGTGGAAGGAAAATAACATGCAGCAAAATGAGTGGAGCTTGATTGCAGAAGTGACAGGCACAACACTGGGAGGCATTGAGGGCTGAGTTGGGGGCAGATTATCCTGGAGCTCTATGTTGTTACTAAGAGACGATGGCATATAATTAACATTAACTTCATGTAGTTGGGTTTTCATTAATACTTTTAATATAATATCAGCATTCAACAATCTTGTTTAGCTGTAAGTTTCCACAAGTTTTCTCATTAACTTCAAACTTGTGATATTGAGCATTGCCCTTCATCATGAGATACTTTCTAGCTTCAAATCCATAGCCTTTACTGTTGTTCCATTAAATTTATGCTTCAGAAGTGAAAAATATTAAACTCTTTCAGGGTTCGAAATGACTTTTTAAAGTGTTTTTTTTTTAATATTTCTGTTGGACTTTTATCTATGGGATCTGCATAGCTATTCTGCATATTATATTTCTCATCTGTCAGCAGTTTCACTTCTTCAGATGGAAAAGGAGCTTTGGGAATGGTAATCAGAAACTTTTGTTCCATTTTTTTCAGTATTGTCTAAGGTTGTCTGTGATTTAAACTGTTCCAGTCAGTATGGTAATTAGTTTTCATAATTAGGATCGGTCATTGAAAAACCAGGGTCAGTTTTCTAAAACAATATAATATTCTGAGTTAGTGAAGCATTTACAGGCATAAAATATTTATCATTATTCAGTTCACAGAAGTTATGTCTTCTACAAGAAAAATATTTATACTGTATTTAGAACTGTATTTATGTGTATACGATAATTTGGTATATTAAGCCGAACAATAGGATAATAGAGAGAAAGAGGAACACAGAGCAAAACTGATTTCCAGGAAGCAAGAAATAGGAAGTGGGCTTGTTAATGTCATCATAAATCTTTTTTTTTCCTAAAGAAGAATTAAAAATCAGGAATACTCTTTATAGTCTATTAATTTAATGTTCCCTCCTCCATATTCCAAAACCTATAAACAGCAGAAACCAATAATATATTGGAACATCCTGTAGATATTTGCATAGTTTAGAGTATAATCCATTTAATTATGTTCACAAATTGTTAATCTAAGGTACAAATATATGTAAAACCAAGATGAAGTACTAGGTGAGAATTTGTAATTGGGATGCCACAAAAAAAAATAAATTCATAACATGAGCTAGTGTCCCATTAACTGGCAGTAACTATTCACAAAACAGTTAATGGGTTCACATTCTCACATTGATGAGCTGATTTAATTTTTTAAAAATAAAAAAATCTTTGTTCTTATGTCTCGTTGTTAACATGCTGGTTAGTTTCTTCATTTGGTTGCTTGCTAAAAATAATGCAGCTGAAGCCAATGGGTTGACTTTATAGCTCATCATGGCAGATATATTCATCATTAGCTATTATGCTGAGGTGATATCTGGAATGATATTTCTAGCATGTCTATACAAATTCTAAACTCACTAAATGGGCATTTTTCCTTACATTTAAAAAGAGGCTTACATACCAGGAGGCTGTTTAATTTGTTTCTTGGTTAGTTTAAAATATTTTTATAGCCACATATCTTAAAGCCCAACTCTGAGCTGGTTCACAGCAACAACAAAACCACAAAACCATAAAAACCTTAAAACCATAAAATTAAAAACCTGACACCTCAGTCATCTCCCTGCGATGCCTCAACAACCAGCCACAAGATAGCATCATTCTACCCCAATTTCTTGTTTCATCTCACGATAGTAATATTTCCTTCAAACCCCCTGCACCAAATTGATAATTCTAAGGGTTGATAGTTCTGGCATATAAGATTAAAATGAATTTAAATTGAATCTCCTTTGATAAAAATCCATTTTATGTAATGTTTAGAGAATTTCCATTAATGTAATTTCTTAACTGTTCATCTTTTATTCTCCTGAAAACATCTTGATGTCTAGTATGTTTTGACGCTATACAATATCACAGTTGAAACAAATGCTTGTTAAACAAAATCTACCAACGCTAATAACTGGTGCAAATTTTACTTAAAGATTACATAGCACCTATAGATATTTTTTTTCCTTATATGTAGGCAACTTCCGTTAAACAAGAAGTATTTGTTATATTTAAGTGTCATTCAGATCAGACACTAACATACTTTAAAAACTGCATTCACTGATATTGTTTATAGGTGAATCACATTATGATGCAGTCTGTTTTTCATTTTTGTTTAACTAAGAAGAAAATTAGAGCAAGATAAAAAGAAAACGGCAAATTGTAGAACTGTTGATCTGGTAAATGAAATTGCCTCTGGGGAGGTGAAAATCAAGTGTTTTGGAGTAATATCTCATGTCTTTGTTGCTCTGAAACATTTAAATGCTCATTAATGTTGTGCTGTTTACTAGTAAAAGCTCTTTTGTTTTAGGGTTTTTATTTTCTTAAGCATCACTTTTCTGAATTGGAGATTAAACTCATGACAAAAGATGAAAGGATTTTACAATGCAGCACTTGGGTAAATAGAAGATAAAGGATCAAAGTGAAAAGTGTACATCACATGAGACTTATAATTATAAATTAGTGGAATTCCACCAATATCTTAACTTGGAAATGGCCTTGCAGTTTTTCTTGTCTAAGCTTGCCTCCTATTGGAGTGCTGCAGTAACATGAGGAAGAAGCCAGTGCTTAGAAGCACATTTTTTGGGATGGAGATTAGAGTTCTAATTTTGCAAGAACATCCGTGGAATTTTGGATATGCTACTCTTTTTTTCTAACATGTATCTAATATGTTAGGAATTCCTTATTATCACTTGTTATTTCAGAATAATACACAAACTATAGTTCTCTGTTCAGTTTTATCTTCTACACCCTCAACACCACTCTTTCTAATTTTTAGCAACTTTAAGATGTAGGATTTCAACTCCCATGCTGACTGGGAGAGTTGCTGAGGTTGAGAAATACTGCTCTATACGATATATATTTGTTCACTGAATGAAGAACTATATTGTTCAAATTGTAATGAAATTACACTGAATGTAATTGTATTACAATTATCTGATCCTTATATATTTGTATATTTTTTTCTCATTCTTGTTATTGTGTGGTAAGGAAGAGGATACAGCTTTGTGTGCTATCTATGTTGCTCACTTGGCCACAGCTATCATTTTCTTTTTGACCAGGAGTATGAGTCCAAGTAGACTCCCACGTGTGGTCCGGCTCTGCATAAGGAAGTGTGATCCCATCGATAACTAAATGTGGAATATCTCTAGAATCAAAAGATTACCATGGCCCTTAAGAATTAAGCTTGAGCCTATCTTTTCCCATTCTAATAACCCCCAGGCAGCAGAATAATAACTCTGTTACATCTTTATTCAGCTTGGGGTTCAGATATATAAATGGGTACCATCCACACATTAACATTCCTGACCTCTTGCTAATGAATGACCTCCTTTTCATGAAACACTATAGCAAAACAAAAAGAGTGACAGAGCCTGGGGATAGAGTCAAAAGAGGAATCAGCCTGGAATCTCTATGTAGTCACAAATGGATTAGACCCAACCTCTCTTGAATTTTGTTAACCATTACCAGTGACAAAATAGTGATAACTGTTAATTGAATAGATTCCAGTGCATAGGCATGAGCAATAAATCAATTTAATTGGAACTTTATATGTGGTCCTGGTCTTTCATGACAGACAAACACTAAGTAAACATCCAGATTGTTTCCCATCAAGCATTTCATCAATGTCCATGTGCCTACTTGTAACATGAGGATGGTTCAGCAATACTTGGAGAAATACTGTCCTTCTCTTCCATAATGTTAGCACTAAAAGCAGCACACCAGTACTGAAAGATCTGTTGATCTTTCAATACTTACTTTTTTCCTCATGTCAGTTAAGATCTTATGAAATTATTTTCATTTCTTTTAAAATCAAAATATCCAGAAATGTACTAAGTTCTTGTAAGAACAACCTCCCTTTATCATTTACTGTTCCTAGGTTTGTCTTGTGCAGAGCTAATTAGGAAACTCTCAAGCAGGTCAATAGTTCTTTCCCTTTATTGACAAAACTGGTATTTACTGATCTTGAATAAAGGCTCTTATAAAAATGGCTAATTAAGTACTGTGAATAACAAGCCATTGGAAAAGAGTTATAACAAAGGAAATATAGGCAAACTAGTGGGCCTATTTTAAGGGGGGGAAAACTTTTTCATGTGAAGAACTCTACCCTTAATTGAAATTTTAGAAAATAATTAGAAAAGAGCAATGAACTCTTTTAATGCGTGTTTAGCAAATCCTTCTTTCAATTACTTCAAGGTGAAATATATGTTAGCCTATGTTTTACTCTCTTGCAATCCTTATGAGATATTTTTATATTGAAATTTGCCTAAAGCCACTCTATTGCCTTCATTATCAGCTGAGAAAATATTCAGAATTTTCTAATATAAGTGTAGCGTACATATACGGTATATTCTCAAATCAGATAAATCTTGTCTGTTTTATTTTCAACAATATTTCCAACATTGTCCCTGGGCAAGTAATAGTAGAATAAAACACAGAAATAAAAAAACCCCATGAAATAGAATAGCACACAACAAAGCACCAAGAACCACTAAGAGCTGAAACCCTGCTTGAATAATAAATTTTCACCTTTATTTTGTAAAATACAGGTAGAGTGGAAACTATTTATATCTCCAGTGTGAAAATATTCCAAAGTATGTATGTTTTGAGAAGCTTTATCATCTACGTTCACTGAATCTTAAGAACTGAAGACCTCAGAAAACCCTTTACAGAAATCTAGATTAGATGGGGAAAATATTACCTTACTCATTCTGAGAATGTTCCTTATTTGCATTGTATATGTTTGTTCTTTGTCAACCTTTTTCCAATCTCTCATAAAGTATATTACATTAAATTAATATGCAAAGTTTATGCCATGTATGGCTAACACTGCATTATTTGTTTTCCTGCATTTTAATGATCTCAGAACTTACTACATAATGCTCTGTTTTTCCTTGTTATGAAAATCATTGCTTCTTATAACACAAGTAAGGGGAGGGGAGGAAATATCTCCCTCCCCCCACCTTGCAATAACATATTCTCATGACAGATAGTCTTAACTGCTTTTGCATTCGTAATAGTCACAAAAGATGATTAATGCATGGTATATCAAGAAGCACTCTGGGAATTACTCAGGGGTAATACCTTGGGCCATAATTACTAAAGGTTCATGTAACTTCCAAATGATGCAAATCATGTTTCCTGCAAATATTTAACAAATCAGCAATAGCACAAAATGTTCCTCAAAACAACTCTAAACTGTTCTTCGTTCATTTGGGGCTATCCATAACTTAAGCTAATTATGGTTGTTAGCTCTAGATAAACACTTTATTAAAATACCCTTTAGCACCACAAAGAAGAAATGCCATAGTAGGCATGCCATACTAAACTGCCAATGAACAAACTGATATATGTGTGTATATATATATATATATATATGTATGTATGTATGTATGTATGTATGTATGTATGTATGTATGTATATGTGTGTGTGTGTGTACATACATATACATGTACATATATATATATATACATATACATACATATATATACACACATACATATATATACATATATGTATATATATATGTATATATATATATATAAATATATATATATGTATGTATGTGTGTGTGTATATCTATCTATCTATCATATATATATATATATGAGACTGATCTATACCAGTCTCTCTTAATTTTAAGAATATCAGTACAATTATAAAAAAAATTATATATATAAATGTTTAGTGTGAGAGAGAAATGTTGCAAGCAAAATGAAGAGATAAGTTTTAAAATCTCATCCACACATGATGATCTCTACTTGCTCACTATGCCATTTCCCCATCTTACAATACTATCAGGGAAGAGTAAAGGAGCTGCTTCATGCTATGTACTTAATGATCTGTAAATTTATAGTTTAGCCCTGAGGAAGGAGAGGCTATGGCTTATGTTCCTGTCCACGTGTCCTCTCCATTTTTAGCTGCATGAGAAAATCACATAATGTGAACTCTTTATGCCACATCTGTGATGCAAAAGTCCACGTGATAACTGACTGGAAGCAAAGAGATGGAAAAAATAACTAATTAGTGGACACTTGGTTGGGTAGCTCAAAGGACTCTGACTAGAAGTTTTAGTCTTCCTTCTGTTCCTTGGAAGATAAACCAATATTGGAGAAATAAGTACCATAAATGCATATTTTTAAACAAACATAATTACATATTTTTTAACTTTAGACAAAAAAAGGAAAATTTCCCCGTTAATGAAGATAAATATATGGTTGCCTTGATCAGGATCAACAATGAAATAGAAAATACACAGGATAAAACAAAAGATAGGCAGTCTTCACTCAGACATCAAGATGGTGCTGGATTGCTAAAAATGAGGGGGAAAATCTATTTCACTGCAGTATTACCTCAGGATACAAAATTCTGAAGAAACGTATCTCCATGAACATCTTACATAATTTTTATTATTAAATTTATATAGCCATTCATCTCATTGCTGTGAGTCTGAGTGGCTTACACAATTAAAAATCAATCCAAAAATAAATGCATTACAAACAAATTACTATTTTACTGTTAAAAACAATCAATGGAAGAGAGCCATTCATTTTCCTAAAAGTATAACCAACTAGCAGTCTCTCCACAAATTATTTTGTGCACAGAAATGTAGGTCAGGAATTTTTAGCAAAACACAAGAAACAAAGATTAAACCTAACACAATATTCCTAGCTAAAATTTTAAGTTGCATTTCCAGAGACAGCAGATATTTTCTGTCTCAATCCTCTGACCTGGACTTCCCATTTCCTGGGATTCCAATGAATTGAGTAGCTGGGGAAATAGGTATAAACCTGGTCCTTTTTCTCAGCTTCCATACCGAGTTGTGTCTTCTAATTCCCAGTTCTGCCTTCTGAGTCTACCCTTTATTTTCACACACACACACCCTAAAGAGGTCAAACATTCAGTTTCCCAAGGGGAGAGGTAAGGCATCTCTTGGGGTTTACATAACAAACAACATTTCTGCTTTGAGAAGATATTGGTCTTATTTCTGTGCCGATCCACAAAGGTCAGTTTTTGTAGTTTGCCATTCACAACCTTCTGAACCTTATGACTCATGGTTGTTTACAGGACAACCAGGGCAGAGAGAGAACCAGCTGTTTCAGGATAAACTGTAATTCAGTGTTATTAAGCCTTAGCTTTCAAGGATCTTAGCTGATTCTTAGGAGTGCCCACATTGGCTAGGGTGTATGGGAGTTGCAATCCCAGCCCATTGGAAAGGCAACAAGTTGAAGAATGTTCTCCAACCCAAACTAACATAATTATTAAATTTCTAATTTTTAAGTAGAACCTTTCCTAATTTCAGATTCTGGGAAAGATGGATACCTTGGGAACCTTTTACAAAATACCGAGAACCTGAAAAATGCTTGCAATATTCAGATTTTTTTTGGTAGAAAACATGTAGCAGTTGACTAATTGTAAAGCAATTTAGCATATTCCTAAGTATAAAAGCAGAACAACAAGTATAGCACTGTTTAAAACAATACACATTCAGACATAGATTATGTAAATTAATTTAAATGTTTCCACTTTGAACCATACATGCTTCTCCTATTCCTACTTGTCTCTAAAATAAAATGCAAAATTCCCAAGTTACATCTAGGCAGGGGTGGGCTTCAAAAATTTTAGCAACCGATTCTCTGCCCGGTTACTGGGTGGGTTGGCCATGGTGGGTGTGGCCTAGTCATCCTCCTGCACCACAATGGGGGGGCATTTTTGCCCTCCCTGGGCTCTGGAGGCCCTCTCGAGGCCAGAAACGGGCCCGTTTCCAGCCTTCCCGAACTTCTTGGAAGCCAGTTTTTTTGCCTTCCCCAGGCTCTGGAGGCTTTCCTTGAGCCTCCAGGAGGGTGAAAATGGTGTCCCTGGGCTCCGGAGTCCCTCTGGAGGCTGGAAACAGGCCCATTTCTGGCCTTCCCATACTTCTGGGAGGCCCATTTTTTGCCTTCCCAGGCTCCGGAGGCTTTCCTCGAGCTTCCAGGAGGGCGAAAATGACCTCCCTGGGTTCCAGAGGCTCTCTAGAGGCCAGAAATGAGCCCATTTCCAACCTTTCGGAGCCTCCGGGAGGCCCCTTTTTCACCCTTCCTGAGCCTCTGTGTGGGCCCTGTACTTACCTGGGATCTAAAATGGGCTGCGTGGGGACTCCTGGGAGGGAAGGGGCAGGGAGGGCAGGGCCAGCCAGGAAAGGGATTTGGTAGTTCACCGAACTGCACAGAATCTTAGCTACAGGTTCGCCCGAACCTGTGCAAACCTGTAGCAGCCCACCCATGCATCTAGGGAACCATATTCTTCTGTTTGTATCTTATTCAAAGGGAAACAGACAAGATAGTTTTATTCTTTTGGATTCAATTGCAGCCCTAGAGCTGCACATGGGGAGATAATAAGACTATATTCATGATACCACTATTGGAAAGGATTACTGAGATTATATGCAGCAAATATTGAATTCAGAGGAAAAAGAAGTTGATGAACTCTAATTACAATTATGATTAACTCATGGCTTCCGGTTGTGATATGTACTTAACTATGTATTTTAATTAATTTATTCTAATATTTGATGGATTAAAAAAGGCAACTGATAATCAGGCAGCAGCTTTGCAATGCTCCATTTTTAAAACATGCAAATGGAAGATAACTACAAGCCACAATCAGTTAAATCTCCAGATAAAAGAAAGAGAAGCAAATCTAAAAGTATATTTCATTTTGTTAGATTTGCATCCTGCCTTTCACTAAGAAACACAATGCAACAGTATATATACCCTATCCCAATTTTTCTCCACAATTACCCTATGATAAATTGAGCTGAGTGAGCATCACTGGCCCAAAATCATACAATGAACAACTGTGGCTGAGGCTGGATTTGAATCTAGAATTTCCTAGCATTGGTCCAATAGCTTAACAACTACAATATGCTGGCTCCTGCTTTCAAGAGTCCTTCACCTAAGGGCCACCACTATAATTTAACATTTATTTATTTTTAAAATATATTTCAATAGCAGCTATCAAGCTTTCTTTCACATTATTGAAGACTTCCAAAACTGTTCTAGCATTCCCTAAATATTCCCTTGAAATCCTCTTATGTATAATCTTCCTCTTGTGAGGAAATGTCCATACAAGTAGTCTTCGACTTACGACCACAATTGAGCCCCAAATTTCTGTTGTTAAGTGAGACATTTGTTAAGTGAATTTTCCCCCATTTTATGACATTTCTTGCCACAGTTAACTGAATCACTGCAGTTGATAAGTTAGTAACACGGTTGTTAAGTGAATCTGGCTTCCCCCCTGACTACTCATCAGAAGGATGCAAAAACTGATCACATGATCCTGGGATGCTGCAACTGTTATAAGTATGAACCAGTTGGCAAGCATCTGAATTTTGATCACATGATCATGTGGGGATGCTGCAAAGGTTGTAACCATGAAAAAAGCTCATAAGTCACTTTTTTCAGTGCTGTTGTAACTTTGAACAATCACTAAATGAACTGTTGTAAGTCGAGGACTACCTGTACTTTATTAATAAACTATTATTGTATAAGCATTGTTGTATATTTACTTCTGTACACATTTATCAAAAATATAAATGCTTATCCAATTCTTTACACTGCGACAACCCATGAGGCAAATTCACCAGGATTTCTTATGATTAACAATATGAACAATCTATTTTAATTCATCCACAATCAGACTATAAAAATTTAAAATATTTTCATTTAAAATATTTTAACATCTATTGCAAAATATTTATGTTTCGCTGGAATGTTTATCTTGTTTTTGTTTGCACCCCATTTTTTTCTTCCTTTTGACAGGAATTTATGTATTTATGGTTGTTTGGTTTCTCTCTAATAAGACAAGCTAAATTTAGCAGATAGAACAGAACATTCCTCAGGGAGAAGTTATCATTTATTGCAATGACACATGAAAGAGTTACAATTTCCCTTCTCATCTCTTCCCTTTCTCTTTTTTTTCTTTTCTTTTCGCAACATATTTTTTTCTACAAAAATACTGCAACTCTTTCAAAATTTTCCACCACATTTTTGTGGCTACAGAAAGTGTGTTGGTGATGTTTTCACAGGAGAAGAAATACTTGGATGTAGCTATGATTTTGTCCTGTCCCATTCCTGCAGATGTACTGGTAGAAAATGTACCCATAATTTCTTTTTGAAATAGTAATGTCTCTACACCTATGTGTAAATATCAATGACAATTAAGCATGTTTACATAGACGGCAAATACAAATATATTGTGGAAAAAAATAACTCTAGCAAATTTTTTCTAAAAAATATTGAAAATAAAATAAAGGTGATGTTACCTAGTTTGGGTAATGAAATGTTTGCAAGAAAACAAGCAAGCTCAGAGAGCACCAAGGGCCCCTCATAAAAGAAAGGACCATGAAAAACTACTCAAGTCTTAGTTGGGTAATTTAGAGTTCTGAATTAAGAAAGTTCAGAGATATCTCCCTCTGATTCCAGACTATTAGCTGCAGAGAGAGCTGGCCCAAAGTAGCATCAATTTTGCCACAACAACTAATCATTAAAATCAGGAAAGACTGTGGCATTATGCTGCCTGGACCATACCATTTCCTAGGTGGGGGCAATCAGCTTCAGTAACTGCACATAATGAAAAGTAGTCACGCCTGTGCAGTTCCCCTCTTCAGTCTAATTTAACATTCTAACAGTCTAATAAAGCAAAATAAAAAAGAGAAGAATTGCACTGGTGTGTGGGTTCATCTGTTAAGTGAAACCTTGGATGACGCCCTCTCTCAAAGCCAAATTGCAGGTATCATGGGCTGAAGTTGGTCCTCTGAGGTAAAGCTGTTGAGGATTGGCCATGCCTAAATGCTTCACAAGGTGAAGTTTGTCCCAACTACCATTCAGAATGACGTTGCTGGTGTTTCTTTTTCTTTCTTATTATATTCAGGAACTGTCTTCTTGTACTGACTGCATCTAGTACAACAGTCTTCATAATGTTTTCGATCCCTCACAAGCAGGCACTGAAGCCAGTGAGGTCCCCATTATATATCTCAGTAACTTGTACTTGGAGACACAGAGCTTTCATTTAGTCAGTCCAGCCACTGATAACCCCTCTTTTCAGTCCCAGACATAACCCTTTCTGTATTATTACCATTGGCAGTGATATTGTATTGTTTTCTATGTAGTGTTTTTCTTCCTCTGCAGTCATGCCTTTGGAGACACTCAGTTCTGTCAGGGCTCTGTTGGGATTATTAATTTGTCTGGGCAGTCACTTTTGATGTCATTCCAAAATTCAGTTTGGGTTGAGCATTAGGGAAGAGAACTTTACTTAAGGAAAAGAACTATCTGTGGCTGGTACTCTAAATCTACCCTTTTAGCTTGAGAAGCAATATCTAGAACTGTTGTCATCACTGTGGCTTCCTCTCAGCTCCTACAGTTCTTGCTGGTATCACTGCAAGTGATAATAAATGGAATAAATGGAGAATAAATGGAAAATTCTCCTGGTGGAATATATTCTGTACTACCAGCTAAATTTAGCCTATCTTGTTAGAGGGAAACCAAACAACCCCATCAATGTAAATTCCTGTCAAAAACCCTTACACAAGTAATTTGAGTTGAGCACGTAACAAACTGCTCAAGATCTCATTAACCTTTCTTTCTCTGATACTTCAACAGCTTCGTTTACCCTAACATTTTTATTTGAAAGGAACTGGTCATGGGATGTGCATTTTGGTGAACCTCTTTTTAATTATTTTTGCTGATTGGGTGTATGCAGGTTTTTAGTGATTATTTAAATTGTGATAATAAAAAGCAAATGTAAGTAACTTTATGGCATTCGAGCACAATATATTGTCTTAAAGAGTAAGCGGTTGCCCAATCCAATCTACAGTGGAGACCATTGCCTCAACATCTATTGATTTTGCCACAGTATCAAGCAGATGGTGAACCATAATTCACAGCTGGTAAATTTCACACACTTTCTAGGTTTTAAATAACACATGGCTTGCGGCCAGCCTTCAATGCTGCTTTTCCCCAAATTGTCCCCAACCTATCGTATTGCTTGCCAGTAAGATACTTGAGAGATCATAAGGCTCCCTGCCAAAAATATGATGTTGAATCTTCAGTAATTTCTCTCTTCTTAATTGAAAGGTTCTTTAAGATTCCAATAGGATTTCTATTCTCTTTGCAAATTTTGCAAAAAAGCATTTAATTAGTTGGTTTGACCAAATCTGTGGCCAGGAAATACTTTTTTCTCTTGCCATCCAGCTTCCGGGATGTGTGTATGCATGTATCTCACAGAACCTAGCTTCTCCCAGCAACTATCTATTTTCAATTTTTAGTTAACACATTTATATTGTATACATATCATTCACACACACAGGCTTCTATGCAAGTGTAATTCTTGTGCAAAAATCTGCTTCAGCTTTTGCAAATACCAGCAAAAGCCAAAAGGAGGCTGCAAGATGACACAAAGCACTTTACTGAAGTATTCCTTGCATTCCCTCTTCACTGCAATGAGGCAAATTAAATTCACCACATAAAAGTATTTTATTTTGATGAATGAAAATTTGCTTTAGAAATGTTTTCAAAGGGGAACATTTCAAAGACATTTTCATAGATAAAGTGTGGATGTGTTGCACTTATTTACATACGAGGTGGCCAAAACAATTATGTGAATAGGCTGTTTTTTTCTTTCACAATAAACTCTCCACTTGTCTGCAGCCTTTGTGTTTGATATGTTCCATTCAATCTTAAGAGAGGACAGGATAATTCTTTCTACTGGACTTTTCCAGTAATGGTGCCACTGTAATTGGTACAGGAGACATTTTTCCTTCAAAGATTGTTGGAGTATTCTTCCCTTGAAGAATTTCAGTGTACAGTCTATTTTTCAGCTCCCAAATCTGATAGAGAATTTCAAATAGTCATTTTTGTTCCACCCTAATGATCAAACTATTGTGCGTGAGATGTACATACATATGTGCAGGTTGTATGAGTCTGCCTCTACAGCCATCTCCTCCAGCTTAATAGATTCCAGATCTATTGGCACAGTAATAGAAAATTGGGATTTGAAATTCCATTATAGCTGGCTTGTGTTGCTAGAACAAGTGGAATAAGTGCCTACCATTGTATATATTCAGTACACATTCTTGCTTTATTGCCCAATGTTTGAACTGTTTGTTGCTTAAGTGATATTACAACTGAGTTTAGGTATACTCTGCATCTTGAGATACCAGCATCATTGAACCCAAGGTGCCTCAGATGCTTTTTTGTGCTAGTGGAATAAATGCTCCCAATCCTTGCACTCATTTGCTGGCTGGCATCTGGTGTCTCAGCAATAGGAAGTGCCAGGTCTAACTATTCACTTGGCTAATAAGTGCAGTGCAAGCATTTGTGTGACTGGCATGGCACTACTTCATTGGACTGACTCCTCAATATTTAGCTTGCAGCTCTGAAGCAATGCTGTATCTTTATCATGAGCTATATTAGCTCCTGACACAGAAGCTTCTCTTTGCTGAATGTCATTAGCAAATTCATAGAAATGCTTCAGTCTGATCATCCAGTTAGATTCAATTTTGTCTCCAGCTAAACCCAGGAGACTCAACATGTCTGCTGGGAGCAGAATACCATTGTTCCTTGATCTAATGCTTGCCACATATGAATATTGTCCATCTGCTGGTAATCTCTTTTTAAAATATATTCAATGGCTTGTGATAAAGGCAAAAAATATTATAATGCAAACATTATCTGGAGTCTATGTTTGGAAAAGATGGTAAAAGGCCTCTCTACCTTTCAGGTGCGGTTTAATCAAGAAAATCATGGGGTTAGTGAAGATGGCCACTTCAATACAGCTTCCGTTCTTTAGCGCTAGGTCAACTACTGATTAAATATCTAAGAGTTAAACCTGTATAAATGGCATGGAGCTTGGGTAAATCCTGGGTAAATATCATGACCTTGCATAAACTAAAAAGACTTACTTGAGACAAGTAGGTGCAGTTCAGGTCTCCTAGCCTTGACTAGAAGGCAGCAGGCTTGTATTTAAGGATGGTGTTATGGAAGATTTATGGTCAATAGGAATTCTATGTTACTGAACCAGCCAATGTTCTGTAGACTTTGAGTGCATATTGTTGGGTGTTGGTGACAGAAACAGAATACCACCTACTCTGCTGTCTAACAGACACATTTCCTGAGCTCCTTGGTTCAGTAATCACGATGAAGTTGCGAAACCATGAAGCCATATAACCCTAGACATGTCTCAATATCTGGCCCCCTGCATGAAGTAGAGCCCACTCTGCATGATTTAAGGCGAGGAGCAAATTGTTCATTCTGTTGTCATGGACAGTTGTTATTCTGGTCTTCTTACTGAGAAATTTTGCAGGAATGAAATAGAGCATCAAATTCAGATGTCTGGTGGTTCTGAATGCCCTTTTGTTCTCATGAAGCCAAATAACCCTTACGATATGCTAAAGAGCTGAAAGCAACACAGTTGACAACAGATGGGGAAATGTTGGGGCAAATCAGATTGAAAGCAAATGAAGACCTAACTGGTATCAATTTTCACAAGCATGGATGCAGTGGCAGCTAAATAGTTTTCTCTTTGTCTTCAACTTTTTTCAGTGGTTCATTGTAAATAATTTGCACATTGAGTCAGTCAGATCTACACTCTCTTAGACTGTAGTGTTAGAGAAGGTCATATGGATCCTGGCAATTGCTGGCTATATAAATGTTTTAAATAAATAAAATTGCATATCTTGCTATTTGGAGCTGCTTGTTCTCAGAGTTATGGGCAAAACTCCCAAACAACCATTAGATGACAGCAAAGAATTAAAAAGATTTATTGCTCCTTGCTGCCATGTAATGGTAACCTAGTTTGGGTAGAGCCAGTCAGTGTGTATGTGGAGAACTGAAGGCTGTTTATTCAACTGTTGTCCCTCCTGACTAAGCAAAGATACCAGACAGGATTGGACACATAGTTAAGGGACCTGATTAATGTTTCTTTGTTGGGAGTATTTATCCCCACTGTTTCAAGGAGGTGGTTATAGAACCTTTTTTGAAGATAGTGGTTTTGTTAAGGAGGCATGTTTACTGTGTTTGTTAGGGAGGCATGTAGAGGGAAACAGATAAAAGTTTGCAAAGAAATGCCAAGAGCCCTTAGCAGAGAAAAGAGACAAAAAATGAAACAAGGAAACAAGGATGCATGAGGAAGACTTAAGATAACCCCACTTTGATTCTGTATGTTATAAGACAGGATAGAGAAAGAATCTGGAAGATGTTTAAGTTTGTTTTTATTATACTGCACAACAATAAATCAATGCTCTAGTTGCCCTAACAGTGTCTGTTTCTAACATGGTCTACCTCAGATCTGATAAGTAATTAAAGGCTACCTTAAGCTTTAAATTTCTGCCAATGTGATCACAACTTCAAAACAATCTGGATTATTCATGAATTCTGCTTGTACTCTACTTCGTCTGCCTTCAGAAAATCTTTAAAGATATCTTTCTTCAGTCCAGATTTTATGTGCCAATGCTTTGATTACAGTTTCTTAGTTTATTATTTTTCAGTTTTGCATTTTAAATAGAAAACATCATAGGTGTTCACTGTGAAAAGAAACTTAGCACACATAAACCAGGTGAATAAGTGCTCTTCTTTCTTTCTTTCTTTCTTTCTTTCTTTCTTTCTTTCTTTCTTTCTTTCTTCTTTCTTTCTTCTGATCCTTCAACTTAGCTCAAGTTACAGAAAGAAAAACAAAGGAACATGGCACATGACTGTGTGCAAGGTCATTACTTTGACAACAAAAATTGAAAAGTCACTAGAAAGAAAGGAAGATCTTTTCTTTCTCTGAGATTCTGAAAGGAATTGCTGCATTTCACTTCTTGCTACAGTATGGCTTTAAAATGGAACAAAAAGTTAACACAGCATTACTAAGAGCCATTGATAACTTTCTCCTCCATGATTTTTTTGAATGATGAAAGTTAGTAGCTGTCACTACATCTTGTGATACTGAATTCATTGTTAACTTTGTGCTGGGTGAAGAAGCACTTCCTTTACAATTTTCCATCATTCATCTTCTGTGGATGATTAATCAAACATTTTTCTTTCTCTCCTTTCTCCATGTCAGGCATAATTTTATACGCCTTTACCAAGCCTCACTGCTTGCTCATCTCCCCCAACCCATCCCCATTAAGAAGCTCCTTAATCATGTTTGGTTGCCCTTTCTTTAATATTTCCGCCTCTTCAATATTGTTTTTGAAAAAGAGAAAGCAGAATTCTGCATGGTAGGCCAATTTTAGCCTCACTATGGAATTTTATAGCAACATTATGATATTGGCAGTTTTGTTTTTATCTTTCTTCCTAACGATCCATGCCTTGGAGTTCAACTTTTTCACAATAGGCGTATATTAAGGCATATCTTGGACTTCTATGAACTCCTTTGTTTACTTCAGTTCAGCTTATAGCATGGATTCAAGGGCCTTTTCCAAACCTTCTTTCTGAAGTATTTGTTATCAGAATATACCAGAGATTGAACCTGAGGCCTTCCACATGCAAAAACATGAGAGGCATTATTAAGGTATGATTCTTCTTGGCATTCAGTACTTATTTAAATACATAGTTTTATGCAGGTAATTGTACATTCAGAAAGTTCACAATTGCACATTTGCAAACATGCAAGAATAACAAAATAACATAATGAAATACTTCAGTAATACTGTTGCATTATAACAGTACCCTTTAAAACTTTATATTGTAATGATATAATCCAATTTAAGTACATAACACCATTATTACTTTTCATTGTTAATTAAATCTATATATAGTCATTTTCATAATGATTGTAGATGCCTTATGGTCATAGCATCATCACACCATGAAGTCACCATATAATTGGGAAAATGTGCTAGAAGCAATAGATGAAATAGACATTGAAAAGAAAAAAAAAACATTTGAGAAGAACACTTTTGTCTACAACCTCCCCTCACCCACACACTTTATTAATATTAATTTTGTTAACATTTACCACAGCCCTAATATAATCCAGTGGAAGAATTATATTCATGTTCAGCTGATAAGATCTTAGGAATCTCAGTAAATTTGCTATTATATAATACCCCTTACTAACTCAATTCCTGTGACATCAGACCTTGATCCCTATTTTGTTGCAAGTTCTTATAGCCATTTCAGGTTCCTTTCAGAAGAAAATGTGGAATATAAACACTTTTAATGGAGTCTTTTTTAGCATATTCAGTTACAACAATGTAATTGATTTTTATTAATGTATTGTATTTTCATTAATTTAAATTTCATATTTTGTCTTCAATTATTCAAAAGCTTTTTTCAAATAATTTCTTCTATCAATTTGGTTAAAATTCTGCCACATAACTTTTTTTTTTGTTTTTCTTATGCAATTCTTTAAAGTATGAATAAATTAATGGTTTATCTGAATAAAGAGAATTTCAAAGTTCAGTATAATAAGAGCTCCAAACTGTTCGTAATTGTAAAACTTGCTCCTGGATTATCCATGGTTAAGTTTTAAGAGGTGCTTTAATGTAGTGACCACCTTAAAGTATTTATGATTGATTGAGGGTATCAATCCTTTTAGATACATCTCTGTTATCTGATGTCAGGCTCTTCCTCTTTCAAATGCATACTCACTCTCACACATAGCTACCTGGAATAAGTGGATAAAAATACATTCTTTGGAAACATTAATTTGGATTCAAATCTTAAATAATTAGATTCTCCAGAGGGTGAGAGTGTTGGACATTATTGGAAAGGCACACACCTCTCTATAGAAGGCCTCACAGCTGACAATGCATACTGTAGCAGAGCGAAAGCCATGCGGTCAAAGGAACTGCCTGCACAGCTCAGAGACAGGATTATTGCAAGGCAGAGATTTGGGGAAGGCCACAATAAAATTTCTGCTGCACTGAAAGTTCCTAAGAGCACAGTGGCCTCCATAATTCTCAACTGGAAGTTTGGTGCAACCAGGACCCTTCCAAAAGCTGGTCGCTCAGTCAGAATGAGCAATCGGGGGAGAAGGGCCTTAGTAAGAGAAGTGACCAAGAACCTGATGGTCATTCTGACTGACAAAGGCATCCACTTGGTGTTTGCAAAAAAGCACTCGAAAGACTCAGACTTTGAGGAACAAACTCTAAGTGGGCTTTCATGTGTTTTGCACTGAGGAGAGGCTTCCATCTAGCCACTTTTTCATAAAGCCCAGATCAGTGGATGGCTGTAGTGTTGACTGTCCTTCTGGAACTATGTCCCATCTCCACACAGATCTCTGGGGCTCAGTCAGAGTGAAAATCAGGTCCCTTCCCCCCTGATTGCTCAGTTTGACAGGGTGACCATCTCTTGGAAGAGTCCTGGTTGCACCAAACTTCTTCCATTTGAGAATCATGTCCAATCAATTTAATTTATCACAGGTCGACTCCATTCAAGGTGTAGAAACATGTCAGCAAGGCTCAAGAGAAATGGGAAGCACTATAACTAAATTTTACATGTTGTTGCAAAGAGTCTGAATACTTATGCCAATGTGATATTTCATTTTTTTCTTTTCAATAAATTTGCAGACTTTTCTAAAATTCTGTTTTCACTTTGTCATTATGGAGTACTGAATGTAGATTAATGAGAAAAAAAATGAATTTCAACAAGTATAGAATCAGGCTGCAGCAAAATGAAATTAACAAAAGTGAAGGGGGGGTCCGAATACTTTCTGAATCCACTCTGTGTGTGTGTGTGTGTGTGTGTGTGTGTGTGTGTGTGTGATAGCCCCTTCTTCAATTGTTTTCACAGCAATACCCCTTATTGTAGGGTAGATTGGGCTGATTGTTCCAAAAGCCAAGAAGGGAATTTCCATTACTGACTTTGGATTTGACATATAAAATATCAGAGTTAGTATCTTATTGCTTAGTGTTCCACTTGGAATGCTAGAGAAAGAACTTTGACCTATCTGGGGAATAGAATCTATTTATTTATTGGCCATTCAATGCACAGTCTACAATGTAACAACTAAGGTCAGATATTAAGCATTGGTACTCTTGACTTTTTTTTTAAAAGATAAGAGTATCTTCCTTTTTAGCTGCGCTGGCTCCAGGAAAGCCCCCTGAATTGTTTTTTTTCACCAGTGAGGTAGTTTTAACACAACACCTTTAATTGCTTCAAATGTCAACTTGCTACTATTTTGTTTACAGGGCTGTGTGGAACCCCTCCAGGATTGTGTATAAGGGGAATGTTGCAGGAATTTTTTTCTTTCAATGAGGTGTGAAAATATACAGCAGATGAGTCGCAGCTCGGTGTCATTGCCAAATGGCCCATTGTAAATTAAGCTGCTTTTATGAGGAAGAAGGTGTTTCACTACTGGACAGTTTTAGAGCCATGTCTAAGAGATTGAACTACTTTTAAAAAAAATAATAATCTGATTTGAATTTAATTTCTTCCATGAACTCTCTAAAGAGCCTTAAGCTCCCATCTCTTATCTGCAAAATAGGATTATTAAGCATATCACCAAAATATAGCACATAGCAGGAGTGCATTGAATACTGCAAATGTACTGCACCAAAGTACATGATCATCAAGGTTGTAATATTTGAGAGAATTCAGAGAGATTGGTATAGTGGATTAAGGTACTGGCCTAGAAAAGTCCCAGACAGAAGTCTATTGATTAAGGCACCAGGCTAGAAACCAAGAAACCATGAGTTCAAATTCTTCCTTAACCATGAAAGCCAGCTGGATGATCTTGGGCCAGTCACTCTCTTTCAGCTCAACCCACCTCACATAGTTATTGTTTGTGGAAAGAAAGATGAAGAAGGAATATTGTGCACATTCACAGCCTTAAGTTACTTATAAAGTAATAAAGGCAGGATAAAAAAAATTGACAACCCATAGCTTATTTACTTACTTTAAAAATATAACTCATGAAATCCCAATCATAGTTAAGAATGGGTGGTATCAGTAGTGTTGTTAATGTCAGAATTATGTTCTTGTACTGTACAATTTTATAAGTTGGAATCTCAAATGAGTGTTTTTGTACATGAAAAATAATAAGTTCATATAGAAAAATAGAATGGCACAGAAGAAAGCCATAAAAATCCATATTTCTGATTTAGTTGTTAATGCACAAGTAGAGCTTTGAGATGGCCAAGTGGCATGCTGTGACTACATGGGCACCCACAAACAATCACCTAGCTCCAACTCCAGTTAAAGGGGTATCCAAAAAGAAACTTTCCAATATTAAAAGATGGGTAATTCAAAATATTAGCTCTACTCATTAAGCTGAGTACCCAGGAGGTATCTGCTTTTTAAAATTTTGCTTCTCCTATAGCTTTGACCCGCTATACAGTAGATCTGACTGTATGGAAGATGAGTTTTGCAAAAAAAGAACTCCAGTTCTGGAAAAACTTTCCATTTGGTTGAATCAAGCTTAAACTGAACCTGAATATTCATGGGGTAAGATGTGAAACCCAACAAACCAGAATCAGGAGATCTAAATAGTTTTATGGCAGACTGGACAGCAGAGAAAATTCAGAATTTCTCTATCCAGGAAATCTTGGGAAGCCCTTAGGTATTTCAAAGTGTTTGACAAGAAAAGTAGTAAAAAATACGTTGTCCACAATATACATGAATCTGCATGGCAGATCAAGACAGCAAATCAAAACATCTGAAGTTAATGTAAATGGGCACATAAATAGGCAGGTAAGGTCATAATTACATGCTTTGAGTGAATGCTCTTATGGTTTTGTTTTTATGTATGTTAGACTGTTGGATTGTTTTTCTCTTTGGCCACTAGGTGGCTTCTTGCAAGCTAAAAGCAAAGTGGTGTTTGTGCGTATGTGTGCTGGGGGTGGGGGGCACCTCCAAGCTGCTGAAATTGAAGAGAAAGGAAACACGAATGCAAAGCGGTGAGGATCAAGTAGCTGCATTAAAGCTCTTGGCTCAACACAACGATCTGAGAGGAGAAATATGAAGCAATGAGGGTTTAGAGGAGATTTGTCCCAGCTGAGAGAGCTGACTGACTCCTACACTTCCCATTTACCTGATTCTGCTCCCCCTTATCCCCGCCTCCAGCTTTGCTTCTTGCCGGCTTCTCTCTCCTTCAATGGAAAGAAGACGAGTGGCAGGTTGAAGAGGACATCCTAGGAGCTGGGTGATCTATCAGTCGTGAGACTCTATAGACCGCCGGACAAGGAGCACTCTGTTCTCAGCTGGGCTCGGCGCTTCTCTTTCCAACCTGGGTAAGTCCACGGTCACTTGTTATATTTTGCATTGCTTGGGGTTTGCTTGTTTCAGCACCAGGGAGAGCGACGCAATGGGTTGCCGGCGCGCGCTCTCTCTCCTCCCCAGCTTCCTTTTAGGATCCTGGCAAGCAAGATTGCCCTTGCTGGCTGACGCAGGATACCGGAGGCAGGTGTTTCTGTGTGTTTCTGTGCGTTCCAAAGGAAAAACGGATGTGCGGGAAACTGTCTAGGATCTCCTGGCTGTGGAAGAGAATCCTTCATTTAACTCCTCCTGACGATGAAAATGTTACTGGGTCCAAGTTCAGCTTAGATCTAGAGGTTGATGAGTGTGTGCCTTTTGGTTAGTTCATGGTTTTTCTGTATTGCCCTGCTGATGAAGTAGGAAGGGAAGTGTCCAGATTTTCAGAACTCCATCCTCCGTGTGCAGAGTTGTCAGAAAATAATAGGGAATGCAGTGAAAGAGTAATCCTTCTGGTGTGTCGATTGTATAGGTGGAGAGGGAGTTGCGGGATACTAGTTACTGAGGAACACCTGTATTTTCCTCTGGAAATGTGAGGCCTTGCTGCACTTTGTTTTGCCTAGACTTGTTAAAATTAGATTAAATTGAGTCAACTTGCTCTCAGTGCCTGCTGGGAATGCAAAAAGCATCTGGGAAAATGCCATTTTTTGTATGCTAAATGGGCAACATAGTCTACAGAAGGATACAATAATCAAAGGCCCATCTTCTTTGCTATTTAATTTTGAACTCTGCTGCTACAACTCTTGCCCTACTTTCTGTCATATGCTTTCTTAAATCTCATTTTCCCAAATATTTATGTTTGCTTGTTCTGGAAGAAAACAATAATGTTTTGCAGATAAATGGACTGATAACATGTAGCTATCTTTTCCTCGCTCCCTCCTTTCATAAAGTGATCCATATGAGGAATCAGGTTTAAAAGAGCTTTTATATTCATACAAGGGAAATTTCTTTGTTCCTATAAATTTCTACTTTCCCATTTATTCTATAACCTATGCTATCTTTATGGCTTCTCCCAATTTCAAATGTCATTTGCCACGTGGCATTCAGAGGGTCTGCTGTCCAAGAAAAACGAACCTGAAACTTGTGCCTTCAAGTGCCATTTCACAGTTCTTCAGATATTGTTTTTGTTTGTCCTGTTAACTATTACCAAATGCAGTAAGCTGGAATCTGCAAATCAACTTGTATTGCTTTGAAACTTTCCTCCTTCCCAATTTTGTTTTCTGAGTTATGTGCCTTAGAAATCATGACATAGACTCAAATATCAATTTCTCCTGATTTATGAATATGAAACTATTCAGTTCTATTATCCCTTAGCCAGATCCTTCCTGTTTCTTATTGCTTGTTTTTGCACAGAGAAAGCTGCATTTCTTTGATCAATATTTATCTCCCATTTGTAGTATGTCTTCCTGAAACAAGGTGCTCAGAATGGCAATTGACGTTGTGGGATTAAGTCCTATTTTTAAAAGAAGAAAAAAAATCAAATCAATATTTTTATGTTATAACTGTACTTGAAATCTTGATGCAGCTTTTTTGTCTTCATGTTTGTGACACAGGTCGGATCTACAGCATTTCAATAGTTCTTTCTTCCTTGGAAATACTAACGAGAAATCAGATTTCAAATTGGTCCTATGAGACCTTTATTCTTTTCAATGTATTAATAGGTGGTATGTTTCTGAGATGCAAAACAATTTTTATCAGCAACAGAAACAACATACTGTATTCAGAAACATGCACAGCCATAGCAGAGGCTGAAGGAAAAGTTCTATAGAAATCGAAAACTTGCTGTATTAGTCATGAGTTTGATCTAATCTGACATCTACTGAATCCATCCTATTGATCATGTGAACATGATAGGCACAATGAAATGAATCATGATTTACTGAATTTACCTAATTGCCTGTGTTTGCAAAAGGTATCAATAAAGTAACCACATTGAATGGGCTGGACTTACACAAGCTAGTATATTCTGCAAACCCAGTCAGTAGCAATTGATAATAGGAGTTAAAACCAAGTGCTCCCAAGACTATTCTATAAGATAACATCATATGCTACCTACTGAGTCCCTTTACTAATAACCACTACTTTGTATTTTATCAATATTTATTGTGGAATCTAAAATAAATAACCCCCTATATAAATAAATCATTTGGAGCTGATTTAACTTTTGTTAAAATGATTCCATCTTCCTTTTGTGTAGGCTCCATAGAAATGGAAGCAAAATTCTAAGAAGTAGCTACATTGTTCTGTCAAAGCAAACTGAAGTCTCAGGGCTTCTTAAATATGAGCAAAAATCAAGCTTCAATTTCATCAAAGGGGTTAAAGGAGAGATTGTAGCTTTGAGACCAATCACCAGTTTCAGGATTGTGTGCATTCTTTAGTCTTGATTCCTTCTTTGGTGTAGCATTAAACTCACCCTTTTCCTGTTCTGAAACTTCCCTGATTATTTATAACAACGGTTATTATAAAAGCGTGCTATAGCAAAATCCTGAAAACCAAGATGATCGAATGAAGAATACAGTAGATTGAGATAAGAAGCTGACTTTTCTTTAAAAAATTTGAAACATAAATAGCTTTCAGCACTGTGGTCTTAAGCATTAAGTTAGTATTTAGCAACAGAATAAGAGATGTGGGATATAACTAAAAGTACATTTTGAAAGAGAGGTTTCGTAACAGTGGTAAAGGAGAAGTTTTCAACTTGTGTGCTAGTGAACTGTGAATTCTCTGGAAGCGTATCAAGTACTCATACTCAAAGACCTAAGTGGAATGTCCCTAGATATTCTGCATTTTGTAATAAAATCTGTAAAGGGGATTTATCATCTTAATGAAACTACATTATATATATATTTATTTATATTTATATTTATGCATTGGCATGGCCTCCTCCTTACATCATATCCTCCTTTCTCTGTTTTTCCTGTTGTTTTCCCATGCACTTTACTGTGCTTCCTGATGTCTCTCAAAGTACCTCCTTCTTGTCTAAAATAATATGAAAAACATATTAAATATTGTGTATCTTTACATAATACAAGTAGTACCAGCTGGTCAGATTATCTGTTCAACAGAATTATTAAATATTAGTGTCTTGTATTATTTGTATATATTATTGGTTTTCTGATTTAATTGCCACAAGTTGGTTTGGAAATCAATGTTTGGACACAAAGTGCAATCAAACTGTAACTAATGAATATCAGTAATGGCAAGCAAGCTTCTCTGAGAAACAGCTTGCTAATAACCTCCACCTCTCTCTGCAGTGCCCAGCTACAAAGGAATATTACATTTACATTCATATGTGGTAGCTGTAACTCATATTTTTTGATGAGTGAGGGGCTGTAACATACTTTCATAATCATCTGCAAATCTTAAGATTTCCATGGAAGTTGTGCACAGATTTACCTGAAGAAGTATATAAAAACTAATAGTTCAGGATACTTTAAAATGCATTAACCTGGCTTTTGCTAGATTCTAATTCTGTAGCTAAGTGGTACAAAATTCAACAGCTTGAATCTTAGATGAGGTAAAATAAGAAAGAGAAACTCTGTCCAACTCAAACCCTATAATCATCCTAAAATGATTGGTCTAATCAATAGTACTTTCTGAGATATTTGAACCATGAATGTGGGAAAAAGGTTTTTCCATTTCAGTGGAAAAGGCTAAAATAGAACTCCAACAAATCACAAATGAAATTGAGATTTATTTCTCTTTCTTATTTTACCTCACCTAAGATTCAGACTGTTAAATTTTGTATTACTTAGCTACAGTATTAGAATTTTGCAAAATAAATATTAATGCATTTTAAAGCATCCTTAACAATTAGTTTTGATACACTTCTAGGTAAATCTGTGCACTACTTCCATGGAAATCTTAAGATTTGCAGATGATTATGAAAGTATTTTATAGTATACCTGTTTTAAAGTTTGTACTTCTGAATTAATATCAAGTGTCTTTCTTTTTTTAATTCTTGGTTTCCCAAGGGAAAAAAAGAGAGAGAGGAGACAGAAAAATATACTAGCACAATCACACCCACCTAAATACTCCAAGATTTCCCTCCCTAGAATTTTGCTCTATTTGATTAGCTTAAGTAACAGACTTCACATTTTATCTGTTTAATCTTCAGATTCCTATCACTGGAATAAGCAATGGGTTTCGGGAAGTGGAGCGCAGTTATAAATGACTTAAACTCACATATGAATGCAGCTATTTACTGAAAAAACTCTTGGCAGGAAGTAGCAGAGTGTAAAGCATTTCCCAGAAAAAAAGAAATGTTGTCATCGGATGTTTTGGATTAGTGTGAATACGTGCTCAGCTTCTTTTCTCTTCCATCTTACTTTTAAATATATATCTTTGTTCTTTTTTTATTCGTTGTCTTCGCAAAAGGGGTTCTTTTCAGCTCCCACATTACACATTAAGTCTAATGAATGAGTGGTGTGGTGGCCTAGTGATGAAGACTCTTACCTCCCACTTGGAAGGTTGAGAGTTCAATCCTAGGCAGTGGCAGATGCCTCTCTCCCAGGGCGCAAAGAGAAAATATCTGCTGCAAACTCCACATAGGTGTCAGGAAGGGCATTTGGCCAGTAAATGCTCAACTCCATTTAGTCTCCCTGATTCTACTCTGAATTAAAGGATTACAGGGTCATAAAACGGGAGTTTAAAAAGGGAGGAGGGCTAAAGAACATCATAGAAGAATTTTTTCTACAACATCTGTACTTTCTTCTAATAACCTAATGAAAATTTTTCTTTAACTCAACTCCTACATTTAATAACAATAGATATTACTTTTACACTGAAAAACTGCCACATATGATGATTACATTGGCTTGTGTTTAATTCCATATATAAATTGTGGATTGTTGCAATAAATAACCACCTACCAGGGCTCTATGCTCAACAAACAGATGTCTAAGCCTATCATTATACAATACATCATAAATCTGGGTGATTGTAAATCTGGGTGAGATTTGGCAGAATAGAACTGTAAAACATATTTGAGATATATGTTATGTTTCTTTGACATTGGACAATTCTTAAAGAAGAGGACAAAAAGAAAGAAGGAAAAAATTGATTCCTTTCTTGGCTCATTAGAATATGGCACAACTCAAAACTAGTTCTCTAAATATGATCCACTTGCAGCTGAAGATATAGGCAGAATATTCCATTTACTTCCAACATTACTTGTTCTGGAAGAATTTAAATTTGTATAATATCTCAGAAGGTGTCTATATATATCATTCTTCACTTAATATTTATGTGGTCTTCATCTATACACTTTAAAATGAGCCAATTTGTCCTATGATGGGTAAATGGAATATTCCAAATCTTTTCAGACTTCTTGAGCTTCATTGAGACATGAAATGTCTTTCCTTCTTTTGATATTTAATGCACTTAACAAATGAGTATTTAATTAAGATTTTATGCAACGGCATTAAATGTATAATGTTATCTAGTTTAATATTTGATTACTCTGCTTGTATTATATTTCATGATATTTTCATGAAAATATTTTATGTTCTGATATACATAAACACAAATGGTTGGAATACATATACACAAATGGTTGGAATACCATTCTATAGACAAGTTTATAAAACTAGCAAAACAGCACACAACAATCAACAATATAAGGAATTTCTACTTTCCAATATCAACCCTGAAATAACACACAAGGCTGCCAATCTTTGCATAGTGGCATGCAAAATCAGGCAAAGAATAATTAAGACCAATTAAACCTGTCTGGGTATATAGCGCCAGAAATGGCTCAGGCTCAGTATTAACCATTGGCTTTGGGATGTATATACCACATCAGCTACTAAAGTATATTTTTTCCAGGTTTGATAGGAATCTTTAAGAGAAGTTATAATTTTTAAAACACAGTTGAGTCATTTTATGGTGTTATTTTCAAATACAAATGTGCTTGCGTGTGCATAGTATTGTTTATTTATTTATATTTCATATTTCTAAACTGCCCATCTTCCTCAAAGATGGGTTGTTAATTTTATACTGCTATTTCAAAGTTTATGTTATCCACATTGCCATTTTAATCTCTTTTCTCTTTGTTGCATATGTGAGCAAGCTACACATGTTTTGATTTAATATTGTATTTTAGTCAAATATTTTGTCCATATGTATCTTTCTTAAGTCTCCTGATATTGTCAATTTAGTTTCGGATGTTCTGAAAATTTGAATGCCAGATCTCTTGTGCTGGTTAATGAATGTGATAAAGTTAAGTATAAGTTTATGAATCTTTGAAATATATGAATAAATAAATGAATAATCAGATTCTGCTTTTCCTTGGCTAACATGGAACATCAGTTCTAGACTACATACAAAATAATCTGTGTCAGTGATTATAAGGGTACACTTCAAGTAGCTTTTAAAAGTGTCAGAGAAAATTTTCAACAGTTTTGTTTTTATACTTTGATTCAGATTCCATTCATTGTGAAACGATTATAGCATCTTTCTCAATTCTGAATATTTTAATTATCCATCATTTATAATGGCAATTGTTGTTTTATGATTTACGTGATTTATGATTTAGGTTTTAGCCTATGTAATTCTGTTCAGAATCTTAGGAATAGTGCAATACTTGGGAATACTTATTACTTATTGTAATAAGTAAACAAATAATGATTATTGGTTTTCTATGAACACAACCATTGCATTGATAAAGAGTTTGCATAGCAGTCAGCCATATATTCCTGGAAACTTGTAAGGAGGCAGCTGACAAGAACTACAGTATATTCTGTCCCAGACAAGACTTATTCTGGGATATGCTACAACTACACAGGACAGGATTACTTAGATATGTATACCTGATAGCCACTGAGAAGTCTATGCCCTATGTTTTCAGTTAGCACAATCGGAATTATTCCATGTAGTCCACCAAACAGCTGCTCAGTGATTATTGTATCTCCTCCTGCATCTCAGTATGTAAGCAGAGAAAAGAATGATGTTACAGGAAGGTTTAAAGCTTACTTCACCCGTAACATTTTGCCAGGACAGCAAAAATGTTTCTCAGTCCCCATCTACATGATTACATTTTAAAAATATATACATTATTGGAAGTTGCTTTTAATAATGAATCCATATAATTTCAGCCACAGAAACACCTGCATGATTTTCATGCATCACAGTGTGAAATTAATTTGTGCAGAAAAGTTGTCATGTGTAAAGCAGGCCAGATTTTTTTAATCAATCATTCATGCTAAGCTTCCTATTTCATATCTTGTGGGACAACCTTTTCTTTGATTGCCAAATCAAAAGGGAGACATAACTTGGGGGATGAATTTATGGATTGTTCAGGGTATGTTATAGAAGCAACTCTCCAAATTTCTCCAAGATTCTCTAGCAGAGAAAAGAAGAAACCTCAGCATTTTCTAACAAATGACACATCTCCTCTCCTGTGTTTATTAGCTTGAGTCTAAAAAATAAATAAATAAACGGATTTCAATCTAAGAATGTGAGTCCTTCAGAAAAATGACCTCACTGAAGTGGGTCATCTTATGCCTGGATTGAACCATTTCAAATAGCAGAAAGAAGCTTGACATAATTAAGTATTCTCCTATTTTCCCAGAATATAATAGCAAGGCACAGACTCACAAAAAGCCATTCAATAATAGCATCAGCAGCAAAAACAACAATACATTGTTTAAGCACATAATGATAACACAAAGCAAATGCAGCTGCTATTGACATCTGTGAAATTAGGTTAGATGCAGCGTATTATTACTGAGTAATGATGCGGCCACCAATTTCTAAATGTATCAGTAATATGTCTTGATTAAGTGACATTTTCTAGCTTGTGAGTTTTTTTTAATCTTGGAGAGCAGACCCATCCCATTGGTGCTGTTTTCTATCTTGGGCCAATACATTGTACAGTTATGTTTGTCCTTGAGTTGGTCATTGAGAGCATGCAGGGGCCAAACTATTCCAAAGTAAAGGAGTTGTAACAGGAGCTCTTCTGCCATACGTTTTGGTAAGTGGGACCTTAGCAGGCACTCCTGAAGTATCCAGATAGTTAATCTTAACAGGAAGTGCAATGTTTCAGATAACCAGTTTCTTTGCCCTATGTACAGGTAGTCAGCCACAACTGAGCCCAAAATTTCTGTTGCTTAATGACATAGTTAAGTAAATTACTGTAGTTGTTAAGTTAGTAACTTGGTTGTTAAGTGAATCTGGGTCCCCCATTGACTTTGCTTAATGGAAGATTGTAAAAGGTGATTGCATGAATCTTGATCATATGATCATGGGGGTGCTGCAACATTCATAAGTGGGAGAAATGATCATAAGTCATTTTTTTCACTGTTGTAACTTCGAACGGTCACTAACCTTTGAACTGGTCTAAAGATTATCTGTACTATTTCTGATTATTACTGTTGTTTTGTACTTAAAAAAAATCATTTGACTGATGGTTATCACTCAGCACACCATGCAAATTTCTGGATACCTTTTTTTTAAAAAAAGCTTATTTTTGCCATATGTGTAAATTCTTCATTTATCATGTCTTAAGTCCAACAGGATCAACTTTTTTGTTTGGTTAGTCTGAAATTGGGACACTTTAAAAATAATTATTATTGTAGAAGCTATTCTAATTTGATATTGTTAATTTTTAAAAAAACAACAACACCAAAAGTAATTGTTAATGGTGGACTGACCTTTAGGATATGGCATCTCTAGGGAGAGGAGAGATTTGCTATTATTTTTAAATGGATGCTGATTTCAGGTTCAGCTAAACTGCCATGTTCCATTGTAGAACTGTCTTTTTGTGAATTTGTAAATGAAATTCTCTGCTACATTTTCCTAGGTGCTTCCAAGTAAATTATATTAGAAAGATAGAATCCATCATAATTATGCTTTTGGAAAGAGAGAAAAATGTGTCTCTTGAAATGAAATGCCTGGGACTATTCATATCCTGATGTGACCATGGATGTGAGAGTGATGATATTGCATAGGGATGCGTCAAGAATAATGATCTCTTGATCTGAAGGAAAATGGAAACACTTCTTTGAAGTGTCCCACTTATTTTATAGATAGGAAGATATTAGCCAAACAGAAAAAAAATGTGTTTCTTGAAATGAAATGCCTGGGACTATTCATAGCCTGATGTGACCATGGATGCTGCTATGAAGCTGTTCCCTTTTCTGAGGAGGGCAGAAAGAGGGAAAGTCCCCTCCCCCCACTGCAACAAAGATAGATCTGGAAGTGACAATTATGCCACAATACTAACAACAAATGTGGCTGCATTTGGGTGAGAGTAGTGGTATTGCATAGAGATGCATCAAGAATAATGATCTCTTGATCTGAAAGAAAATGGGAACACTTCTTTGAAGTGTCCCACTTATTTTATAGATAGGAAGATATTAGCCTGCTTGTCTGGGCCCAGGAGTGGCTGAGTAGACCAGAGGTGGCTGAAGATTTCTCTCTTCCCTCACTTAAGGCCAGATCTTGCCACCTTGTTTTTGGCATTCAGCTCTTCTTAGATGCGATCTGCGGCTATTGCTTATGTAGTTATTGCTTATGGCATGGCTCAGCTTCTATGGGTATTAAGACTGCAGCTGGTGTTACTACACAAGCTGCCATCTCTACTTCCCTGCCATGGGTATTGAAGTCTGACAGATCTCTGATATAAAAATTGTCATTTCCAAGCTGAGTTTCTGTTCATCTGGCACTAAGGTCTTCCTGGATGGCATTTTGTACATTTTTTGTATATACAGGCAGAATTGCTTGAAATGTTCTATCTTTGATGGCTGGATTAATCTAGGCTAGTGGGAGGGGGAAGGAGCAGATGGCTCACAGTCAGTTTGCTTGCTCTCCTCAATCCTCATTATGCTTCTACTTCCTTCTCACAGACAACCAAGTATGATGGGGGCTCATACAGGAGAAAATATTCAGTGCTTATTTGAATGTCTGCCTGCCTGCCTGCCTGCCTGCCTGCCTGCCTGCCTGCCTGCCTGCCTGCCTGCCTGCCTGCCTGCCTGCCT
>JANHFL010003443.1:0-18132 GCA_032468155.1 Oxyrhabdium leporinum | reverse complement strand
GTACCCAGACGTCATATCGTGTAATGGAAGATTTTGTATAAAAATAAAATAAAAAACTTATTTGAAAAAAAAAAAAAGAACATATGCAAGAGATAACTTGGAAGATTGGATAAAAGAGTGAGAAGGAAATAGGTAAGAAAGCCTTTTCCAATCTCAGGATCTGGGGAAATTGTAACTCCCAAATTTTCAGCCACCATGCTGAAGGCTGGATATTTTTTAAAATAAAAAATGTATAAAAGAATACAATTACAACAGTAAAAGCTAATGCAAATTAAAAGAAAGAACAGAAAGTGTAGAAAAAAGTAAGAATATAGCAAAGAAAAAGAAAATAACTATATAAACTAACTTTTAGTAACTTGTTTATACCTGTTGTGATGAAAAGTCACCTTTTTATGTATTTCTCAAGAGCAGAGTATTTGAATTGATACAATCAAGACCAGATTTTTAAAAAATTGTCAAAACATTGAAAGATTGGGCAAAGACGCAAAGAGATATAATAGATCATATATTTAGTTTATTGAAGATTACACAAACTGTTTATAAAAAATAACACAATCACCAAAATGATTCATTGGAACATCTGCAAAAAATATTGTGTGCTAGTAATTAAAAGCTGGTGTGAATATAAAGTTGAAAAATGGGTAGGTAAAAATATTGTGGGATTTCCAAATATAAGCTGATAACAACTTGCCTCATAGCACACCAGATTTAACTGTAGCTGAGAAGAAGAAAATTGGGATAATTGATGTGGCGATACCAGGAGATACATTAACAGATTAACAGAGTTGGAAGGGACCTTGTAGGTCATTTAGTCTAACCCCACTCCTGCCCAAGCAGGAGACCCTACACCACTTCTGACAGATAGCAGTCCAGTCTCTTCTTGAAAATCTCCAGTGATGAAGCTCCCACAACTTCTGAAGGCAAGCTGTTCCTTTGGTTGATTGTTCTCACTGTCAGAAAATTCCTCCTTATTTCTAAGGAGGAATCTCTCCTTGATCAATTTCCATCCATTATTCCTTGTGTGGCCTTCAGGTGCCTTGGAAAACAGGTTGACCCCCTCCTCTCTGTGGCAGCCCCTACAAGAGAAGAGAAAGACTTGAAAAAGATCACAAAGTATCGAGATCTTTGAAATTGAAAGATTATGGCAATGGTGGTCCTAATGATTATCAGCACACTGAGTGCCATAGTAAAAAAATATTGGATAGCACTTAGGAAATCTGCACATTGACAAAAAAATTCATTTGTCAAGTAAAAAAAGCCACACTAGTTGCATCTGCACATATATTGCGCCGATACATTCTGATATCCTAGGTTCTCAGGAAAGAACTCGTTGTGTATAAAGACCAACACCAGCTAAAGAACTGGCAGCTATGATTTTGCATAGCTGTATATATAATAATTGTTACATTATAATAATCGTAATAAACACAGACCATCATAGAGCAAAGTTCTGTTCACTGTGTGAATGGCATATAGCACTGAGAGAGCAAGTCCTGTGCACTGTGTCAAAAGGGGGTTTCGCTTTGATAAAGGTTCATATAAGGTATCTTTTCAAAGTTAGTTTACGAAGCAACATACCACCCAGCTTTTAAAAGCTAAGAGGACATTCTGTTTCATTGCCTCTCATCCTCCAGCAGTTCTAGCCAGAGCCAGAGGCTTTTATACATTCCCTGTGCGTGCCCAGAAAACTCTTCCAGTCACCTACAAGAAGTGCTGGGCTCAAGGTGACCCAAAGGGCATCGCTGAAGAGGACTACCTCACCGCACTGAGAATTGCACAAAGCACCTTATCAAAGAAAAGCACTGTGGCTTCACGCCCTCCTTTTGTATAAACATACAGCTATTATTGCACCAAGGATTAGGAAGAGAAGAGAATATAAAAGGAAAGGTGAGAGACATAATAATTTGCAGGCTGTAATAATTACAAAGCAGCTGCTAGAAGCTACACAGACATTTTATGCATTATGAAAAAGCATTAATATATCTAGTTTCTATTTAAAGTGTTTAAATAATGTTTGGGAAAGTCCAGCTCAACAGTTTTATGATGGAACTGTACAGTAAGGGTAGTTCTTGACTTACAACTATTATATAGCAAGGGTTGAAAGTTACAATGTTACTGAAAAATGTGACTTTTAATGACACACCATTGCAGCATCCCCACACAGGCAAGTGATTAAAATTCAGGTGCTTGGCAAGTGGCATGCATTTATAATGGCTGCAGTGTCCCCAGGTCATGTGCTCACTATTTGCAACTTCCCCAGCTGGCTTCCAGCAAGCGAAGTCAAGAGGGAAGCTGGATTTGCTTAATGACCATGTGATTTGACTTAACAATTGCTTCACTTAATTGCTTAATTGACTTAATTGCTTCACTTAATGGTGATAAAAGAGATTGTAAAATCAGGCACAACTCACTTAACAACCAACTTGCTTAGCAATGGAAATTCTGGTTTCAGGGGTTGAGAACTACCTGTATCTCCTTGTCTCAAGGAGGACACAGCTTTTTTTTGAGATAAAAATATTGTTTTTAATTACCTATTCTAGGCTGGACCAACAAGTAGTGACAGTATCCCCATAGCCAATAAAAGGGAAGGGTTATTGTCCAGTTGGAACTAATGGTACATTTGAATAGTTTTAGCTGGGAACTTTCTGCCTTATAATTTTTTTTTTATTTAGTTGAGAGTCAGCATCCATGTTTAGTAAATAACAATAGTAATGTACAATACCTGGTAAAATTTATTTAAATTCCTTTCTTTTGTTCCACCATTTACTTAGGTTGAGAGCCAGGCATCCATGTTTAGTAAATAACAATAGTAATGTACAATACCTGGTAAAAATTATTTAAATTCCTTTCTTTTGTGCCACCATTCATTAAGACTTTATGTCAATCCATCAGGATTTGTATGTGTCTATAGTTTTATCATAGGGGTTGGTTGTAAACAATGGAATTTGCAATGTGCTAGTGAGGGAAATTGGAATTGTTGCATTCATCTAGTTTTCTATACAGAATGATGCTTATATGTTATTGTGTAGTTTCTTAGTAGCATACACTGAAGGTCAAGATTTTAAATGCATGTAAAATGCACCCATCCATCTATGTCTCTTATTTTACATGGGTAAGGAAGGTGGTTGAAGTCCATAATGAACTAGAAAAATGACAGACATGAAGTTAAACCTGCTTGCCAAGGATGGCAAAATATATTCTCTGTCATACTGTTGAAGTTCAGTTTCATATATAGAATTGGAATGGGATACTACCTTATCCACTTTTTGAAATAGCAAAATTCTTGGGTCTGTCTACCCCTGAGATTTATACCAGGGCAATAGACTCATTGTTTCATGGGGAAATTATGTCATCTAATATTTCCAGGAGATTGGTACTGTTGCTGAAGAATGAGTAGCCACCAACAGCTTCTGCAAGAACCAGATACTGTAGTTCTGCCTACTTCAAAGTCTCTTCAAGACAGCCTTGTTACAGATCACCGAAGATTGCCAAAGAGAGCACAATAATAAAGAGAAATCTTGCCTTTTTCTTCAAATAACCTTTTTATTTATTTATTTTAAAGGTCATCCTTGATGGTATAGTTACAATGGCATTGGCAGTCTAGTTTGTATTTTCTCCTATTAGCTAGAATAATTAAAAAACATTATTAAACTGAATGTCTATTAGCATGATTGTGAGGGAAGTTTGATGAAATGAATTATTTTTTATTTCTAAACTTTGATTTTTATAATCTCTTGTGGAGTTGGCTGGATTTACATTTAATTTTACTGATTGTTTTTTTCTACCTGGTAAACCATTTGCATTGAAGTCAAAATAGAGGGAGTTGTGGGATAGATCATAGGTATGTTGAGAAGAACCCATGGTTCTTCACATGTTCACATGGTGGGAAGACAGCAATAAAGTAGAGGGATTAGATGTACCATTATAGATTCTCTTATTAAACATAACAAACTGCCTTTCATCACGTAGATATCAGAACAATAATTAAAGGTATAAGTAATGCTAATACAAGCAGTCAGTTGCTCACAATTCCTATAAATAGTGTGATGAAATGAAGATGTGGGTGGTTCCATGGAAACTTTTAAAGAGAAGATGCCACAGAGCTTCTTTTATCATGTGGCCTTAATGATAAGCTTGCTTTTTGTGTAGATTTTCAATGAGAGATTTTTCTTTGTTATTTCATGTTTTTGTTGGTTTTAAGAAAGGAAACTGTGGTATTATGTTTTACCGTGCTCACAGTGGAAATAGTATCATCCTTTCATTCTTTCTACTGACTTTGCTATCAGCTTTGTGTATTGCTCCTGAGTTCAAGAGAAAGGTTGAGGGGCATATTGATTGCCAGTGATAACAGGAGCTGTGACATGGATGGCTTAAGTGTCAGCAACTTCACAAATTGCAACCTGTTTAAGAGGAGGGAAAGGGTTATGTTTACATTCACACACATCATACACAAATGTTCATGGCAAATGCAGCTTCTTTGTGCAGGCTCATAGAAAAGTTTGTGTCTTTGTTTAAGGCATTATGTAAAATACTAGCAGTGTGATTTGGTGCCAAAGAAAAGGACTGCTGGTAATATTGCTACTGGGTGTTAAAGTTAGATTGTTGCATTAGAGCAGGTGATGAAAAGGGGTTGAGCAAGGCTGTGCACCAAGCAGCCTTATGTGAGAATGGGGAGGGGAATCCTCTTTTCTCACCATCATGCCTTTAAGCAGAAATCATGAGGCAACAGAGTCAAAATACCACCCAGAGAGTTGAGTGCAAGGTCAAAAGCAGTCAGGTCAAGCAGGAAGCTCCAGTCAAATGCTGAAGCAACAAATAATGTCAGAATCAAAGTGGATTTTGGAAAGAGTTCAGGGGCCAAGCACCTGGAATCCAAGATAAGATCTTAGGATAGATAGGGATACTGTAGAGAGCAGAATCAAACACAACAATATTGTTCCATGAATATGGCTGGAAACCCCCCTCAGGTTTTAACTGTTGGTATGTACATGAAATAAAAGTTCTTCCTTTTAAGCCTTTATGCATATGAAGGCCTGTTTTCCCATTGGGCACTTGGTTGTCTAACTTGAATTCTCCCACTGCCTGTCTTAGCCACTCCTCTAAGGTTTTTAAGTCTTTGAGTTTGGAGTCAGCTTCTGATGAAGACTGTTCCTGAAAAGGAGTAGCACAGGAACCAAGTGATGACAATGGAAGCAGTTCTCTCTAGCAAGGGAATATTTCACAAACTGTATTCACATCGGGTGAGATCACAGGCTGCTGATGTTAACACAAGAGACTTATAGCCTAATAGGCATAGTGTTGCTGTAGTGTAGGTGTTGCTTTTGCCAAAGCTGAAATCCAGAGGACAAAATCACGTCATGGCATTCTCTAATAAGTCCAAAATCAAACCCAGGAGTTTTCACAGACTGATCAAATGAAATCAGGATCAGAATATGAAACCAAGGAGGCAAATCCAGTGAAAGAATTGAAAGTTCAGATACTAAGGCAATGCAGAACGAAGATAATACAGTGGAAATTGAAGCAGATTTACAATGCTGAACCCAACCATCTGGAAACTTTTATAAGCAGATTTTATAAACCACTCTTCAATCCTGCTTCTTTCTCAGATAAGAAATGATGTGCAAATATTGTTAAAAAGCCATCTTTCATTGATGCTCAGTACTGAAGAAAGATAGTGTAAAACTGATACTCTACCCATAGAAACTGCCCCTTGTAAACCTTGAGAGAGGTGGTGCTGTTCTTAATTTATAATGCAGTTCCTGTGAAGGGAAATATTCAGTGTGCCTGATCCATGGCAGGTACCTGTGATACTGACACCACAAGCACTGACATCTTCCAGCACTTAAAGAATATAGTCAGGAGTTTCATCCTACATGCTATATAATACGCTAATAATTTCACTGGATAAATTGGATGGTTTAGCTCTAATCCAGAGAGATATTGATATTAAAAATGCAAACAACAGGTCCTATTAATTTAAAATGGATTTAGCAATGCCTATATTTGCAGCTATTTTCTGTTATTCAGGTAGACACAAACCCATTATGCAAAGATGTGGCTACTTTGAGAAGTCCATAATGTTGGGAACAGTGAAAGGAAAAAGATGATGATGATGACTGGCAGCAAGTTGAATGGATTTTATCACAACAACAATAAGTGCACCAATGAGAGACAGAAAGATTGAGGATAGATTACATAGGAAAAGATGTGGTCTCTAAATGCAACAGCAATCTGCTAACCCCTAATCAATCAATCATTAGTTGTTAAAGTGTCTGGATTAATTTCAATGTTCTGTCAGCACCATGAGTTTGAGGCTGTTTTGTAATGAAAATGGTCCCTAGATGTTGCTAGCTGTGATGTTTATTAGCAGTTCTAATAGAATTGTGTTATCTTTTCCATCAAGACTGTGCAGTGCTGATTAGACCAAATTCCAGATTATATAGGGATACAATTATCCATATTTTTCACTTCTGATATTGAGTAGATCCAGGAAACAGTTCAATTGTATTTTATTTATTGCATAATTGTTGAAAGATCTTCCATATCTTATGATGGAAATCTCTACATTCTATCAAAAAAATGTAGTGAAGGTGGCCAGAGTTTCCAATACATCAAGTCACAGATTTCAGGGTGGAAATCCTGCAAAAGGGTGGGGAGTGGGAGGAATGACTTAAGTAGAGAAAAAAAATGAAATTGACCTGGAGCAGGCAAAACCCACCCGAGTGTGCACTCTACAGTAGAGGTCCTCAACCCCCAGTTCATGGATTGGCACCGGTCCACGGCATGCCAGAAACCAGGTCACACAAACAAGCGAAGCCCCATCTGTGGGATGCAGGCAGCATGCGAAACCATGCCCCCTTCCAGTCCACAGGATACTGTCCCTGGTACCCAAATGTTGGGGGCTGCTGTTCTAGAGAGATGAAGAGAAGAAAAAAAAAAGCAGAAATTAGCCAGAGATTAAGAAAGATCTGAGAAGAAGAAAAGGTATTGGGAAAACGTATTACTGTGAGGGGATTCTCAGATAGGACAGTCTGGCCATTTATAACATTAATGTCATTGGTAAAGCTGCCCCCATGTACCAGTGTACATAAATAGTTCTGTGTTCTTGTCTAATCAAAAGAGAAGGATCATAGATAACAGGACTCACTGGAAGATTACAGATGTCTGCCTGGGGAGGGAAGGCAATCCACAAAATAGCACCCAAACCTCACATCATGTTGATTGATTCTCATTCCCCCTTCTCTCCATGCATGGGAAGAGTTTAACTGTTGCTGGCAGCCATACATCACTACTTTATAAAAGAACCCCAGCTGCTAATCTCTTCTACTTTCTCTTCCTTGGCCCTCCAGTCTGTTGCAATGAATCCCTACAAGGGCTGCAGAGGCCAGAACAAGGCAGAACTGTGAGCACCCACTTCTTAGTGAAGTAGCCTGCCGGCTGAAACTCTAGGAATGATTTCTGTGGCTGACATATACAGTGTTTGAAAACATGGATATCAATAATGGGTATGTAAGGGAGGCATTTTTATACAATGTGCAGTTGGACTCAACTTGCACCACATTGAAGATAGTGGATAAGTTTGTGTAACATAGTGTTATAAACTTGTAACTTCTTGAGCCAAATGTAATTCACCAGCAATCATACACAAAGTAAAAATAATTTTTTCATAGCAAGATGGGCTATTGTATTTGGTTGCATTCCAGTTGGCTGCATATGATCTGCCACAGGGGAATATGAAATAGGCAGAGAAAGAGACTATGATTATCTCTGATCTATATTCCTATGATGTTTGCAATTTATATGCACAAGGGCCTGGAACATTTGTTGTAAAGGCTATGGCAGGATTTTCACAGCTCTAAATTATATAACAATTGTCCACATTCTGATCTGTCATTTGAGCCCAGATCATGGGTCAGATTGTATTAAAATGAAACCGTTTCACCAAAGTTTATAATCAGGGTTATTTTGGATTGCTTTACCTTAACCAGAGCTTGGCATATCATCTCAATCCAAATCATTGTGTTTGAAAGAGAATGGTTTTTAAAAAGAATCATATCTCTGTATTTCAGGATTTTCAAATAGTAACATAACTGTCTCCTTAAATTAAGTTAACATCTCCATCTATTATTCAAACATTGAGCAGCTTGGTCTCACAGCAACTTGGCCAATGAAACTCTGAGGATGGAGCCTTTAAGCAACAAAAGTTACTAAATTAGTAAATTCAGAAAAATGCTACCTTAGCTGTCAAAAACTATCAGATTATATGCAAAGAATCGTATAAAATGGAACTCAAAAGTGCAGTTGTATTGCCTGAACATACAAACAAACCTAACTTGCACATTGAAGCAATTATTTGATTATTATCTAAGAATAAATTGAACAGAACAGACAGAACAGAACAAAAGAGTTGGAAGGGACTTTGGAGGTCTTCTAGTCCAAGCCTTTGCTCAAGCAGGAAACCCTATACCATTCCATACAAGTGACTGTCCAATCTCTTCTTAAAAGCCTCCAGTGATGGAGCACTCACAACTTCTGAAGACAAGCTATTCCACTGGTTAATTGTTCTCACTGTTAGAAAATGTATCCGTAGTTCTAGGTTGCTTCTCTCCTTGATTAGTTTCCATCCATTGTTTCTTATCTTGCCTTCTGGTGCTTTGGAAAATAGGCTGATTCTCTCTTCTTTGTGGCAGCCCCTCAAATATTGGAACATTGCTATCATATTACCCCTAATTCTTCTTTTCACTAGACTAAACAACCCAATTCCTGCAATTGTTCTTCATATGTTTTAGCCTCCAGCCCCTTAATCATCTTTGTTGCTATTTGTGTGATTTGTCACCCAGTTACAAAACTATCTGGTGGTGATGCTGTCTATCCCATCTATCCCATGATGAAGAGCCATCGTTCAGTGACAGAATACAAACCTCACACATAGGTGAGAAGGTTCTCACTTAAACCCTTGGCTTTCTTTCAGTTAAAAGGAGATCAGTAGCAAGGTTGAAATTAACTTCTGCCCAACACTCTGCAAAAGTGTTGCCATCTAAGCTGACAAGAGTAAGCCCCTAGTATAACACCAGAGAAGGTAGCTTTATATGCCTATGTGTTTACTACCACCTTTCTGAGGAATTCATTTGGCTAGAATAGATGGAAAAAAACCAAATCAAAGCAAACAGTCATTCAAAGTCTAATGTAGATCCACAGGGTGGATGATCACAATCCAAAAAAAAAAGAATTTCATGTAATGAAGTTCACTGTTAACCCGATGACTATACTGTAGTCTATATTTTGGAAATGGCACCCAGCAATCTACAACATGTGCAATCCAATTGCAGAGGCTGAAAGGAAAAAGATACATAACATGATTATATTACAGAAACCAGCTGTGTTATTGCCTCAAATGAATGCATCCCTAGATAAATGAGAAGACAGTTTAGCCTTGGTGGCCTATTCAGGCTGCCAACAAAGATAGCACAATTTTTATAATGGGTAGATATGTATGAGCTGAATTGCCTTTACTGCCCACTACAGTGCAAATAGTAGATTATAATTATTATAGTTGAAAGACATGTACTGGTTTATTTCAAAGTTTTTTCATTTGGAAGTTTGTGCTTAATTGCAATTTTACCCTTTATCATGCACTACAGCATTACAGTAAAACTAAAACCCCAATTTAATTGGTTTCCAGTTTAATTTTGAATCAGCTTGGCTTTTATTTTTGTCTATAGACTTTGAAAACAGCATATTTTCCCGAGAATTCACTCCTGGTTCATACTGTTGGTATGTGGCCCAGATGATACTGCAATATGTATGAATACATTATTATGCTTTGGCATTTATATTTCAGTTTCATTTGAGGAGAGCGTCTATAATTTTTTACTTTCTCCCACATTCAATGTTTTTTTTAAAAAACCCTCAGGTTTCTGATAAGCAGAAGGTATGCTTCTTTTGTCTCTACCGAAAATGTACAGAAAGTTGATTGTCTTTCCTTCTTTTTTCTTGCTACCTACGCATTTTGTTATTACTATTGTTCAATGTATGTCCCTGTCTTTATTGTGTACAACTCAAAGTGGCATATATAGAGGTAGTCCTCCACTTACGACATAATTGAGCCCAACATTTCTGTTGCTAAGCAAGACAGTTAAGTGAGTTTTGCTCCATTTTGCAATCTTTCTTGTCACAGTTGTTAAGTGAATCACTGTAGTTGTTAAGTTAGTGACATAGTTGCTAAGCATGATTTGGCTTGTCAGAAGGTTGCAAAAGGTGATCACATGACTGCTGGACACCACAACCATCATAAGTACGAGTCAGTTGCTAACTGTCTGAATTTTGGTCATGTGACCATGGGGATGCCACAACAGTTGTAAGTGTGAAAAACAGTCATAACTCACTTTTTAAAGTGTTGTAACTTTGAATGGTCACTAACGAACGGTTGTAAGTCGAGGCCTTCCTGTGTTACACTCATGTCTTGTTTTCTCCACAACAAAAGCTCTGTAAGGCAGAATGGACTGCCTAAGGGAAGAATGCAATGCACATTTTAGCCCCACAGCTTAACCATTAAATCCGACCAGTGTATTAATGCATATTAATGTTAATAAAATGGACATTCCATTTTAATTTTGTCTCTTTCATTACCTGTTGATTTTAATAGGAGAGTTTTTAAACATGTTTTAGCTCTTCATTCTATCAGTGAGATTTAACAGTGCTGAACGTTTGCCTGGATGAAAGTCAGAATATTCTGTAGTTTCTTAATCCAGTTTTTGATTGATGAGTTGTTCAATTTCCACTTAGATGACAGTTATAGCAGCATCATTACTGATTTTTTTTAACCTTGTTTGGCAAGCATGTTCTTTGCATATGGCCCAAGGCTGCAATCCTGTGAATGCTTTCCAGAGATTCAAGCTTTTCAAATGGGTTAGAATTACTTTTTTATTAACTATCAGGGCCAATTATCAGATTGGAAGAGTTTGGGACTGGATGTTCAGCATGCCATCTCCTGCTGAGAACTCCCTCATCCCTATTGGGTTGTTTGTCTTGCTGGAGAGGAAAAATAGGAAGAAATCTTGGGAGCTGAAAGGTTGCCAAGGGTTGCTATAGGTGAACCGAGACAAGAAGAAGAATTGCTGCCCATGTACTCATAGTCATCTACATTGGCATTCCCTATGGAGTCTATATCTGGTTAACAGGAAGATAAAATAGCAAAATGATGCTGTTATAATGGAATCTAAAGGACAACTTTAGTGGGGAAAAGCCAAACAAGGTTGCTTATTTATTCAGGGAAGCAATGAAGCAATGGGTTAGGGCGTCATTCACGACATTTTAGGACAAGTGACAGGAAAAGTTTAGAAAAACTCTAATACATTTCTCTGTATTAATTCCTTGGTCCAAAAAATTAATGTTGCAAATTATAGACAGGGAAAGCTCTTCACTTTTAAACAAGCCAAGTGACACACTAATAGAGAATTTGAATAATAGTTATACTGGAATAATACCTATAGATATCTAATTATTTATTCAGAACACAATCCTGTTCCTGCCTCGGAATAAGTTTCATTGTGTTCAACATGGTATGTGCATGTGTGCATGTAGCACTGCAGGCTTATTTAGTATTTGCAGAGTTTTATCTAGCTTTTCCAAATGCTCAGAGCAGTTTGCAAGATGTGAATTAAGATGTGCACCAATCAATCTACTGAATATTTGTGAAATACAACCTATTCATACTGTTCGTTTGCATCTTGTACTCAGATGGCAATGAGACTAGTAATGGGCTCTACTATACTGTGTGTAGCCAGGGAGAAACGAACTTTGCTATCAACAGTAGCAGGCTATCTATGTTGAAAATAAGCAGTAGGCACAAAGTTGGGGTGGGGAGGGGGGTTGGATTCTTCAACTCCCTTTGCACTTCTTTTCACTCTCACTTCTGCTTGACCACCATCATTTTTTAAGCTTTCTGTCATCATGAGTAAACTTCCTTTTAAACTATCATCGGAAAAGAATCAGTCATAAAAGACTTAAACATTTCAATAATCCAATGGCACTGTGGTTAGGAGAGAAGCTCTCTAGTAGAAGGAGAATAAAAAAAGACAGAAAAGGAAAAGAAACAATTTAGAAAGGGGTCAGTTGTGTCAGGCAGTTGTGTCAGTTTAGAAAAAGACATTTGTGATTCACTAAATTTATCTCCCAACTCCATTGTCTACTATATCATGCAAGCACGGAGGAAAGAGGACAGTTATATAATTCCTCAAGAGACCAGACAATACATAAACAAATTGTGAATTAGAAAACTGTATCACACAGAAAAGAAGTACCTGTCCTCCCATGAGGCCCATTCTACCTGAATCATAGTTGATTGACAATAATTCAGGCCTGCAGCCGAGATTTCTTTAGATCCCTCTGCAGATTGGCTCTCAGCCTGACTGTTTGTATGTAGGTCAAAGTTTCCACAGGAAAGGGACAAACCCTTTTGGACATTTTTAAGAAGCACAGTGCCTGTGCACATTGACACCATAGCCTGCAGCACCACTTCATCCTAAAGTCAAGAGAGATTCAAATACCTGGTTTGCCGTACCCCAATATTTCTATAATATTGTTGGGAAGGTAGGTCACAAAGAAATTCCTGTGCCTTGTTTTGCAAATGGCAGGGCAATGGCATTTTAATTTAGAGATGGGTAACATAGAGCCTGCCATAGAATCTATATTATGGCTTTTTTTGCTCCCACAGATCATGTTATCAAAATTCAAACAGAAAAATGGCATAGTTTTATCTATGGGGTGTTTTTTTTCCTATGAGCTAAAAATAAGAGATAAAATAAACATATTAAATCCCTGAAAACCATAATGATTTTTTAAAGAATCTCATTATTCATTGCACATCATCTCATTACCAGCCATATCCTTGCAGCTCTCGTAGGTGAACACAAATTGTAAAAATGAAGATGTTGCCCCAGCTGCTGAAATGTTGTCCAGCTCTCTTTTATTTCACAGCTAGCACCATCATTTCTCCAGTGGGACTCAACCTTTCTAAGAGGATATGGAAACCTGGATCTTACATTCTTCAGTTTGCTAAGTTGTACCAGATAAAGTCAGAGACTTGATTATTTGCATGGTTTTGCATCTAGAATGTAGGTTCCATACATTCCATAAAAATGTTCCATGTGTCTGGAATATTTAAGAGGAAAGAAAGAATTTTGAACTCTGTAACCTCTCCCCCTTCCCCAAATGACATGCAAGAAAGCATGTAAGCCTACCCTGCATTTGACAACTGATTAACCTGACCGTAGTTTCTGGCAAACAATAGCCTCGTTTTCTGTGAACCTCCGTCCCTTGTCCTTTGCTAAAGTATCATTTTAGTTATATTGATTTTTTTCTTTCTTTATAAGTAATGAAGACCAATGACATAGGAACAAAGATTAATGTGGTAGTAGAGACAGAGAGGATGAAAAAACAATGAAAAAGGCAAACAAAATACATAGTCTCACTCTAACCTTAACCTCTCATTGATGAGTCCATTGGGCATGGATTATTATCAAGGCTTCATATAATGAGCAAGAGAAAGATGGACACTTCAGATCAAATTACAGAATGAGAAAATGTGTGGACTGTGGTTGTGTACTAAGGAGGATCAGAATTCAGGTTAGCCCTGGAGCTGGTTGAGATGATATGAATGAGTTCAACTCATTTAGGAGAAGCTACACAGAGGAAGGTAATGTATGTTGTCACCTAAGTAATATGTACTTAATCTGGCTAGTCTTTTAAGCCTTTGTGTCAGTTGCCAGAAAATGAATGTGTCTGAACCAATTTATTTTAAGCTTTTTCACTCCGTTCTTCAATCAAGAAGGGTTTCTAGAGAAACTTGCAAACAATTAAAAATAAGCAAAGACATGCACTCAATTTTATAAAGACAAAAAATATCATTTGATTGCTAGATATATTTAGGGTATGATCTGACTTCCAATCCAGAAGTATGGAGAATTCACTCAATTAAATTACTCCAGGTCCTCTTGGATCAGCAAACTGATCTTTCCCCAGCTGCTAAGGGTAGTGAAGATTCCCCCTGGATAATCAGCAGGGTCTTGTGCAGCAAATGGGAAGCGAACTCACCTCTCCAGAAAGCAGCTTACATTAATCAGCAGTCCTTTTATATAAAAACTAAATTTCCATTGTCCCGCTCATTCTGTTCAACAGTTCTTGCTATCTATACAAAATGCCCTTACAACTTAAGAAGCAAAGCAAAAGAGATCCAGCCTAGAAAGTTCTGGTGGGTAAAATATCATTATCCAATTTGGACTGTGGCCAGTCTGAAGATGTCAAACATTTATGAAAACAGCCAGGGACTTTTAACAACAGGCTCAGGAAAGCTCACAGTGTGTTCTGCAACTCATTAGTAAGGCAGTAACTTCTTTGGCAAGTGGGCAGGTATCAGCCACAAGCCAAGAATGTAATTATCAGCTCAGTACCATTTAAGAAAAAAAGATAGATAAGCATCACAGATTCCTTTCTATAACATTTTTCTACTTCTATGTCTATTCTGAGTGAAGAATGATGGGCCATAAACTGTGCCTTGCCTTGTTTATAATTCTAGCTCAGAACAGCATGAACGCAGGTAGTCTTTTATAGCTGCTGCTCTTTCATTCTTTTGCACACAGAGAGGCTTGCAGCCCCTGAGACAGATGATTGATTTTGATTGATTGGTCGATTGATTGATTTAGGTGACTTTAAGTGATTGTTGATTCCCGGAGGCTGCTTGGTAGTCCTTGCAGTATGCTTTCAGAAATGGTTTGCCATTGTCTTCTTCCTAGGGTTAAAAGAGAATTTGACTGGCCCAAAGTCACTCAGTTGGCTTTGTGCCTAAGACAGAATTAGAACGCATGGTTTCACAGTTTCAAGCCCAGGTCTTAACCATTACGCCAAACAGGCTTTTTGTTAGTGGTATGACAATCCCTCCGCTAGCAATCTCAATCTAGCCAAAATTGCCAGTGGAATGGGCAGGAGGATGGAAGGACTCCTCTTCTTGCATCTTTTCCCAGTAATTTATTATGTCATGTAATGTGTAGCCTGTTAGTTAAGACCAAACTCTTCTTCAGGATGGTTATCAAGTGCATACAAACACATACAATCTAGGGCTGGGCTGTCAAACTCCTGGCCTGTGGGCCAGATGTGTCACATGCTGGCCACTCTCGTGCCCAGTTTAGCAAAGGGGGGGAAAGTCCCAATACGTCTCGTGATGCTGCCGTGACGACGTGAGTTTGACATCCCTGATCCTGGGTGTCAAATGCATACACACAATGTTATAAAAGATAACAGTTTTTAGGCATAATTATAAAGAATACAGTAAGCAATTATATTCAGAATTATGGCACTCCTAGTATACATGGAACAGAATCCCATTTCTGAGAAATCATATTCTGAGAAATCATGTGTAAAAGAGCCAACAACTGGCAACACATCTCTGCCACAAACATTAAATTCAAACCATAATTTTAGAAACCTCATTTTCCAGATGTGCAACATGGAAATAATATTATTGCTTTGCTATTCATTAAAATATTATTAATAAAACAACAAATTTGGAGTACTCAGAATACTCATAATACGATATAAATTAAAGATATTATTTCCTATTAAGCCAAAAGTAGTATTAGTTTTCAATTTCCCACACTTATTTCTGAGGTTGAAAAAGGCCCCAGACACTTTAGTAATGTATCTTTTTTCAAAAGTACTGATGAGCTTAAAATCAGTCATCTACAAATTTTTCAATCAATTGACAATCTTGCTGTTTTGGGACCGACACAGTGGGAAAAGCTTTACATGATTTCAGTGCTAATAAGTTATCACCCATTTCAAGGCTTTTTATCGTATCTTCCCCTCGGGAACCTCCACTGAATCTAAGTTTGCAAAATTTCCCCCTCCCATTCCTTTCCTCTGGCTTCCCATTCCTTCCATCTTTTGTTCCTCCGTAGAGGAATCTGAAAGACTCCTTTTATTACATTAGACAGTAATATGAAGAGACTCTCTTTCTTTTCTGTCTGCAGATGGGTCCCTTGTTCAATCCAAGTTCTGTTCGCTGCTGGAGAATAACAATGAATGGGGACATTGCAGGGAGGGTGTGAAAGAGCATTGCTCTGTATCAAGAGACATCACCATGTCTGTGTCCAAAATTACTCCACTTGTTTCATTGAAAATAGGGAAAGAGGGCTGGTTATGAGAAGCATACTAATATTGTTGCAGCTGGTGCTGTTGTCATGCCATATAAGCCTTATCTATGATTTCAGGCTCATTTGAACCAAAATACAGGCCTCTTCTGACTAGGAAGTTCATTGTTTCTCCATTGCCCATTTGGGCAGTTGTTTTTCAGTCCTAAATGTACTCCAGTTGTAGGAGCGTGTAATCAGATGAAAATCCCTTTAAATGGCCTGGCGAGAAATCAGAGCAGAAGCAGCTCTAGAGACCTTAGGGTGAGGGTACATTTCTATAAATGGGTCCCCTGAGATTGTGAGGCTCACCACTTCTCATATGGGAGATCACCTGATTCCATTGGGGTGAAATGGAGCCCTGTTTTCTGATGGGAAGAGAGCATTTTGCACTCCTCTTTACAGCTCCCCAGCATTCTCCTTCTTTTAACAGATGATGTCTACCTCAAATGTGCAGGCCATAAAAGGATTCCCAGATGAATCCCAGAGGATTTCTAGGGGAACCATGGCCCAAGCATTTTATTACTGAAGCAAAAACAAAATGGTCCTCTACAAAATGGTCAACCTACAAATGTTCATTTGCACTTATGTCTTTATTAACATTCTCCATGGGAACCAAGGCAGATTTTTATGACATGCCCAATTGCCTCTTCAAAAAGAAAACACTTCTGCCTTTATGAAGCTTTAACTTGCTACTCCAAGCTTAGGCCACATACTAGGAAACAACAATGGCTCAAATCCTCCTCCTTGGATCTCTTATAGGTAGCAAGTTTCTCACAGTCTGTGCCCAAACTTATCCCTAATGCCGGGATGAGTTAAAGCAGCCACCAGTGATTGCAATTTTTTATTCATCTCACTCAACCAATTGAAATAGTTATCCTTATTATGAACTTATCATCAACTATTTGCAAAAGTGTCTAAATATGAATAGGTGAAGGACAAGCCCTTCCGAGGGTAACAGAAGGTATAACAGAATAACAGAGTTGGAAGAAACCTTGGAGGTCTTCTAGTCCAACCCTCTGCTTGAGCAGGAGAACTTATACTATTCTGGACAAATGGTTGTCCAATCTCTTGACAATCTCTTGGTGCTCCATTGTCAAGAGACCCCCTTATCTACTAAACATTCTTCTGCATTAGAAGAAAGGAATAAAATCCCTTGGGAGATATATTAGATGACCAGCCATCTGATTCTTAAAATACCCAGTACCTCTGTTTCACCAGGCTTTTGTTAATTTAATAGTTGTATTTGTTTGCTTTAAATTTTACAATATATTTTTTGATTGTTTTAACTTTGAGTGAAAAGTGGGATATAAACTAAACCATGAGAGAGAGAAAGGAGACTGAAAGAATTGTGGTGGCTTGAAAAACTGCTAGGTGATCATGGAAATAATATTGGCTGCATAGACAGATGCTCAGCTGGGAGCACTACTTCACATAAACAGCTCTTTGTGACCAGCACTTTGCGACCACAAACTGATTAGCAGCTGCGTGAACTATTAGGAAGTATACACAAAGGAGGTCATCAGGGGCAAATTGCTATCACTTTATTATCAATGTAAAAATGATTCCTCCATGGAGAGCTCTTCCATTCTCTTATCCTGGGGCTTGGAAGAAACCTTTCTTCACAACCTGTCCTTAATAATGTGGTCATGCTGTGCTGCTGTCTCTATAGCTCCTCCATGGAATCCTGAAAGATAATTAATTAGTGGTTAAAATGTGCACATTGCCAACCATATAGAAAGGTAGTGTCAACCACACCTGTCAAAATGTTTCTTGCAAGACTGGAGCTCTCCATCCATTTTTTATATTTTCCCCAAAAAGACTGTTGAATACTACATGATAGTAAAGAGGTCACCTCTCTTAACCGCCTAAGAGCCTAGGTGGCGCAGTGGTTAGAGTGTTGAACTGCAGGCCACTTCTGCTGATTCAATCTAGCAGTTCAAATCCC
>JANHFL010003442.1:78222-88347 GCA_032468155.1 Oxyrhabdium leporinum | reverse complement strand
GGCGCAGGTGGAGGAGGAGGAGGAGGAGGGGGAAGGAAGGAAGGTGTATTTAAAAAAACAACAACAACCCTGTTCCTGTTATTTTGTTAACTTCATTTCTGTCTGAAAGCATTTATAGGTTTGCCTACAATAAACAATTCTCAGGGTAGCTTTCTTTTTCTCTCTCTCAACAACAGTCTAATGAAATGCATCACATTTAATACAGTAAAGAATGAAAATATGCCTCTTAAAAAGTCAAGATGCAAAGAATAAAACTATCAGGCTAAAATCAAATAAAACACTAAAAGAGGTCAAAATGCCAAGGGAGAAAAAGAAAGGAGATTGCCTGCTGTCAAAAAGACAAGAAAGCAGATGACAAGTAAACCTCTATGTGGAAGGCATTTGAGAACATAAGTCTTATCACCTAAAAGCTCTTTCCAATCAATCTGCAAGGACACCCAAAAAAGAAAAAGCTATCTAATGAAAGATCTCAAAGCCCAAATTGATAGATAGACCGCTTCTACAGCCCATGAACTTGTTTGTATCTCATCTGGCTAAGCCCCACTTATTTTGGCCATGACATGTGGGGGAATTCACTGGAGAAAGCAATTATGTTTGGAAGAGTTAGCAGTAAAAGGAAACCAGACTGCCAAAGAAGCCGGTGGCTGGACACCATCAAAACTGACACCAGCTGACATAGAAAAACTCAAAGAAGTAGTGCAAGATCAGAAGATGTGGAGGGACCTGGCCCATAGAATCACTAAGAGTTAGACACGACTGAATAGATTACATCATCATCAATCTGGCTAAACAAAAGTAGCCACTGAGTTGAAGAATATGAGATGAAAACCCACCTAATCAGGTGTCTTCTCAATAGTGGTCTATCAAATTCTTCTGGGAAGCCCATAAGCAAGGAAACAATACAGAATTGTTTTACCTGTAATACTTCTGGTAACATACAAGCATCATGACTGGCACCCATGATTAAGAGTCACAGTGGCACAGTGGTTAGAATGCGGTACTGCAGGCTACTTCTGCTGACTGCCGGCTGACTGCAATTCGGCAGTTCGAATCTCACCAGTCTCCAGGTTGACTCAGCCTTCCATCCTTCAGAGGTCAATAAAATGAGGACCCAGATTGTTGGGGGCAATAGGCTTACTCTGTAAACCGCTTAGAGAGGGATGTAGAGCACTGTGAAGCGGTATACAAGTCTAAGTGCTATTGTTATTAGCTTCATTTGGGAAGTTGTCTTATTTCCTTTGCAAGCTGTTCACTCTGTTGCTATTAGGTAATTGGTAGTAACATGGAATAACCGTATGTCAATTAAAAATATTGCCTTCTGCCTGTCCTGCGTTCATTCCCTCCCCTCATTACTTAATTGTACTCGTACAGGCCTTGCCTTTTGTTATCATTGAGCAATAGTCCAAATTATATACAGTATATTAATATAAAGACTACAGTTGATGTCTCTGCTGGGTTTTTTGTTTTTGTTTTAAACGACCAAAGGATCTGTACATCTTGCTAGTTTGTAAAGGGAAGAAAAACCATTGACTTAACAGCTGGAAATTATATTTCTAGAAATGGAGAATTTATAGTCATTCACTTGTTTGTACTTCCCAGCGGGCGCAGAGAGAATCTTCGTCATAGCATAATTCTACTCTGCATTTGTAAAAATATGATGTGCTTCTCCCGAGTCGTTTATTATTCCATCCAGCTGTGTAGGTTGATGAAGAGATAGTGCCAAGGTCAGTCACAATTTTCCCCTTCCTCTCTTTTCCCCATTCTTTCCGATCTCCAATTCATGAAACTCAAAAATGTGCAGTGAAGTTACATACAGTATTTGGGATTGACCAAAGTATTGTCTGTGTGAATTTTGGATGTCTTTCCTATAGTCAACAGAACTATTTTATGGCTTTTGAATAAGGCTGAATTTCTCTAGCTTTTAGTACCCTTTGATGAGGTATGTTTTTTGTTTGTTTAACTTGATGTACCACCAACTGCCAAAGTCTACCAAATGGTGATATGGAGTCCCAGTTAGTATTCATCGTGTAAATTTCCTGCAATGAGTGATTTCAATGTCATCTCATGATTGTGGTTTTCATGCTTAAGATCATTTTCTGTTTCTTACACTGTGATGTTAAAGTTTCAAATGGCTTCAGCTTTTACAGTTTACTGCTGCTATCAATGTTTTAATGTTTTATTTGTATATCCCTTCACTGGTGGCTTTCTAGAGAATACCAATGGAACAACAGCAGCAATAATATAAATGGCATTATTTCTCTCTTCCATGCCGATCTGAAACAATACAGTCCAAGATTAAGTCTCATTTGGGTAAAAGTTAAACTCAAGCTTTGAGCAAAGCTTACCACAAATCTCAAAGATTTCCTCCTCTTCCAACATCGCTACATTTTCCTCTATAGTCTGCATCGAAATAATTTACACAAAAGCCACACAAAACTGGCAGGCCATCCATATAGGACAAGCAGAAAGAACAAGGCTTTCTCAGGTAGTTTAATCTTCCCAGTCCTTCCCTTTCTGTATAATTTTTGCCTTTGTTGCTATTATTCCTTCCTTTTCTTGCATTTTCTCCTTTATCTTGCAAAGGCAAGGACAGAATAACTACTTATCTGTCAGGACAAGGATGTGAGTTGTCGGAGACTGGTGGAAGCTAGGCCTACGATACTATCAATGATATAAGCAGGGGTGTTAAACCCAAGGCTCATGGTCCACCCTGAAAACAGCAAAGGGCTGGCCCATGGTTCCTCTGCCAGCAAAAACGGAGCTCCGTTTTCATCTGCAATGGCCCCCTGCAACCGTCTGCCAGCACGCAGCCCTCCAGAGCTCCGTTTTCACTGGCAGAGGGTTGCAGGGGACCATTGCAGATGAAAACGGAGCTCAGGAGCCCATTTTTACTGGGAGAGTGCTTGGACCACCACAGGAACCCGTGACATGAGTGATGTCGAGCTGGCCATGCCCAACCTGGCCACACACCTCAGCCCCCCGAGGTCAGACACAACCCTGATGCGGCCCTCAATGAAATCGAGTTTGACACCCCTGGGCGAGAGTGTCGGAAGAGTTTTTTTCCTCTATCAAAGTTCACCTCGAGCTGAAATCACTCTTATTCTCTTTCCTACCCAGAATAATGTAATAGTTAGCCTAAGACTTGTGTTGGAAGTTAAAACCCACCCCTCTCCTAGAAAAATGAAATATTTGAGGATATACAAAAAAGCCAGAATATTTTCCCTAAAAGAGAAATAGAAACCCAGAAAAATAGAAACTCAGAGAGGCAGAAACTCAGCCCCCACACCTTTGTTAATGGCCTATTAAGGCCTGAGCCAGTCTATTCTACATAACAAAGATCTACCTCCTTCAGGCAGAGCCATATCATTGCCCTCTAGCCATCTCAGCACATGGGATGTGGGAAGATTACATCACCTAGCAAGATTCAAACAAGCTACCCCTGCAAGGCCCCATGGGAGACTGACAACCAATCAGGATACTCTTCCTGTGCCCCAGGAAGTTCAAAGCCAGAGTGGGTATAAAACCAAGGGATTCTCAGCATCTCTGCCCTTTTTTTCTTCTTCTTCACCCAAGATCTTCAAACCATGTGATCCCTTTTCTGCCAGGACCACAAACCATGTGGTCCTGCTGTCTACCTTTAAAACCATCTTTCCAAACCACCTCCATGTTTCCAGTGACTTTTCCCCACTTGGAACTGAACCCAGAAGGATATTTCTTCCAACACATGGAACCAGTTCAGGCTCGGTAATTCTCAGCATAGGGCAAGTGTGGACAGATCCCTACAGTTCCTGCCATTGCGTTACTAACTATAAGGTTAATCTTCCCAAAATTAATGCTCTCCAGCGGAATTGTTTTTCTGGGGTTACAACTCACTTGGAAAACATCAGATACAGAGCAGATTAAAAATAGGTTTCAGTAAGGTGCCTGGAGATAAATGCAGACTCCTGGAAGCTGTGAGAAGACATTTCCCAGCCTCCTTTATAGTAAGGTCATTAAGGTGGAGTCTCTTTGAATGAATTGAAATGCTTCCTCCCACCTGGCTCAGTTGCAGTTACGAAATAACCTGTCAACTGACTCATCTTGATTGTTTATGTCTTACTCTCCCTTCCTTTCCTTTCTGAGCCACCATCTCTGATTCTTCAGCTGCAACAGCTGCCTCCTCGCTCCTCCTATTTAGCCTACGCTTTCAATTTCTGCAGGGGAAAAAAAAAATGCAGGATTGACAGCTGGAGGAATGGAAGTGGGCTGGAGGAGTGGAAGTGGGCTCAAGAAATTGCCAATGGGCAGGGAACAAAATAAAGGAGGGGGGGGCGGTCCTAAGAGAAGAGCCCTTGCTTAGGAAATGCCTAGACAACCCCTTAAGTGAATCCCGCACTCCCTGATGCTTCCAGGTGCCTTATAACCGATATCAAGAACAATTATATTATGATGATGCATGATTTTTGGAAACCTCCAGGTAAAGGGTCGCACAGCCTTCTGTATTATCCTTATCCCAGGATCTCCTAATAAGGACCCCGTTGAAGCATTCCTGCATCACACAGCTGGACATATACACTAGCTGCACAGCAATATATTATCACCTCTCCAGATGTTGATGCTTCCCGTTAGTCATTAGTTTGTGAGAATAATTATACATTCCCACTTGCCTGTGTCGCTATGCTCGGCTCCTAGCAACTGTAGATACAATCCTATTTAAGTTTAAAAAAAAAAGAAGAAAAGAAATGTAATAGAGTAGCTAAGATTGGTAATGTTGCTGATTTAACAGGAGATTAGATGAGTTAAGATTCATAGAGCTTTTGGTTAATGAGAGCGATTTTCCCCCCTTTGTCTTCCAAGATGGTTTTTGTTACCCAGCAAAGGAAGGAAAAACACATCCTTTTCTTCTGTTGGCAACATAAGGATCAAAAAGCGAAATCTGTCTTCTAGCCTTGGCATTCAAAAAGTCAAGGCTAATGTATAATAAACACATCCAGCACAGGTTTTAAGAGCTCCATAGGACACATTTAATTAGCGGCCATTATTCTCTGATCCAGATAGCCATTGCCTGTTTATTCTTCTTTTAATCTTTTAGAATGCAACACAATTTTGAAATGCCACCTTATCTCCACCAAGGAAATCTCCTTTAGGGGGTTCTTTAGGTAGAATTATCAGTTGATGCCATGCCATTGGTGGCTTCTCATAGCATACAATGCAGGTAAAACCTATGATGGAAAATATACAAAATATACAGGCCCATTCTCAATTTTGAAGATTTGCTACCCAACCCGGCCATTTTTTGATGGCGATTCTCAAATGCCAGAAGATTGAGGATTCTTTCCATAATAAAGGTAAAGTAAAGGTTTCCCCTGTCCAGTTGTGTCCAACTCTAGAGGTTGGTGCTCATCTCCATTTCTTAGCCAAGGCAGCCAGCATTGTCCGAAGTGTTAGAAATTCTGTATATAGCCCTACAGAAGAGACAGTGCACAGTCCACATGTGTTTTTCTGCTTAACTGCAACGTGGAAACAGGAAAGCACATATGGACTGTGCACTGTCTATTCTGTAGGGCTATATATAGAATTTCTAACCGGTTATGGCCCCCATAACCAGCTACAGCAAATAAGTGCAAGATACAGCAACAAAAAGAAGACTGCAACAGAATAAAGAAAAATGGACAGTAATACAGCTGCAATAAATCTTTCATTTGCAAATCTAACGTGAATAATTTTCTGTGACCATGTGGCCGGCATAACTATATGCCAAGGCACATGGAACACTGTTGCTTTCCCATCAAAATGGTATCTATTTATCTACTCGCATTTGCATGCTTTTGAATTGCTAGGTGGGCAAGAGCTGGAGCAAGTAACGGGAGCTCACCCTGTTGCAGGGCACTTGGGTCTCAAACCCAGGCTGTCAGCTTTCCAGTTGAATAAGCTCAGCTTCTTCAACTGCTGAGCCATCATGCCCCACAATAATGATAATCTTTCCATAATATTACCTTTTAAAAACAGAAATCTGCAATCAAAGTATATTGAGAATTCTGTTTCTTCTTTTCAGTGGTTTTCTCTTCCAGAACTTTGGCTGGATTAAACATTATTGAAGACTTTTTCAAGTCTTGTTTTCACTTTTCATGCAAGAGCCTACTTGAGAAAGGCTAAGGAACTTCTTCATTTGTTTTTGTTTTTTTTTTGTAATATTCAAGACTGATTTCAAGATTTGATCTTACAGGTTGCCAAATGCAGTTTTACCTCTTTCAAACAAAAGCTACCAGAGCTACTGAAAATAACACTTATTTTTCATAAAGTATTAGCTGCCTCTTTCCCAAAAAAATTACCTACCGGATCCTTCCCATTTGCAGTGATACAAGTAATCCTCAACTCACAACAGTTCATTTAGTGACCATTCGAAGTTGCAACAGCACTGAAAAATGACTTATGACAATTTTTCACACTTATGACTGTTGCAACATCCCCGTGGTCACGTGATCAAAATTCAGATGCTTGGCAACTGACTCATATTTATGACGGTTGCAGTGTCCCAGGGTCCCTTGATTGCCTCTTACTATCTTCTGACAAGCAAAGTCAATAGGGAAACCAGATTCACTTAACAATCGCATTACTAACTTAACAACTACAATGATTCACTTAACCAGTGTGGCAAGAAAGTTCATAAAATGGGGCAAAATTCACTTAACAAATGTCTCACTTAGCAACACAAATTTTGGACTCAATTTGGTCGTAAGTTGAGGACTACCTCTATTGAATATTTTACATCTCAACCACATAACTCTTATGGTGTTTCTAGCATCTGTATAACCTGCTAATTTAGGTACATGAACATAACATCTGGGAAATCAAGCCCCAATCCCATTTCACAAGATCCATACAGCTAGTCTTCGACTTACAGTTGAGACCCAAATTTATGTTGCTAAGCGAGGCGATTGTTAAGTGAGTCGTGCCCAATTTTATGACCTTTTTGCCATGCTTATTAAGCAAATCACAGTTCTTAAGTCAATCATGTGGTCATTAGGCAAATCTGGCTTCCTCCCTAGATTTTGCATGTCAGATGCAACCTGGGAAGGTCACTGCAATGATTGGAAATATACGCTGGTTGCCAAGCATCCGAATTTTGATCATGTGACCATGGGGATGCTGTGGCAGTTGTTAAGTGTGAGGATTGGTTATAAATCCCTTTTTTTCCACTGCCATTGTAACTTCAAGTGGTCACTAAAGGAATGTTTGTAAGTTGAGGAGTACTTGCAATCATTTCAATCCCACCCACTGTCTTCCGCTAAAGTAACAGTGATAAAGTAAATAAAGCAAAAGTAAGCTTACATCATATTTCCTAAAGGAGTCCCTGCGGATTTTACTCTGCTAGTTATTGCCAGCTAGAGGGGGCGATGCTCATCTCCGTTTCAAGGCCATTGAGCCAGTGCTGTCTGGAGACATTTCTGTGGTCATGTGGCCAGTATGATGTCACAGACCACTGTTACCTTCCCACCAAAGTGGCACCTATTTATCTTGCATTTGCATTTACATGTTTTTGAAGTATTACGTTGGCAGGAGCTGAGGTGAGGACGGGAGCTCACCCCATAGCGTGGCACTGGGGGTCACAAACCTGGGCTGTCAGCTTTTCAGCTGACAAGCCCAGCATCTTAACTGCTGAGCCAATGCACAACCCCTACATATTTTCTAACATTTGCTCAAACATTCATTGCCTGTGTTCATAAATCATAATGGGGGCAAAGGATGATGTGATGTGATTTGGATTTTGACTTTGCATTCCACATCTCTGCTGTCTAAAAGAAATGGGTGGTTAAATAGAAACAAATGTTCATCTTTGCAGTAGCAAATGTCCCAGTTTTCTTGAAAGATGGTTGTCAATAATATGTTTACTCATGGCTTAAAATCATGCCAAGTCAGAGGCAAGGCTCATATAATACTATAGGTTGGACTTCCCATGCCCATAACTCTCAAACAGCAGAGTCCAAGACAGCTGAACATCTGGTGTAGACCCATGGAAGCACATTGTGACCAGAGCTTTAGTCTTACTCTTAGGTAGATCCTTCTGAGTTGAACAGGGCTGCTTTCCAGAGAGATGAATACAACCTTGGCTGCTTGAAGATGTATGGACTTCAAATTCCAGAATTCCTAGCCTAGGCTGAATTCTGGGATTTGAAGTCCACACATCTTCAAGCAGTCAAGATTGTATTCATCTCTCTGGGAATCAGCCCTGTTCAACTCAGTCAGACTAAAATTCTGCTAGCAATGTGCTTTCATGTTGGGAATTCTGGGAGTTGAAGCGCACAGAGCAGTCAAGAAACACTGACATAGAGGAATGTTATATATCCATTTATTAGAAGAAACAAGGTCACATCTCTGTGTTGTTTATATGGCCTCTGTGTGGTTGTTTACATGTGCTTGGGACAGGAACAACACATCATTATCTAAAGTGGAGGGATTGGGAGGAGGAAGCAGAGATGCTTTTAAGCCAGTGCTGTCAAACTCCTGGCCCGTGGGCCAGATGCGTCACACGCTCCCCACGCCCACGCCAGCGAAGGGGAAAAAAGTCCCGATACATCCCATGATGCCGCTGTGACGACGTGAGTTTGACACCCCTGCTTTAAACAATCCTGGAAATTCTGCCCCACAAACCAAACCACTTCCTCCGCCATGCTAGGCCTGCGGAAAGAAGTGTGCACCACGAAGAACGTGGTGTCCTCTGTATTCTGCAGTGTTCTATGTTCTGAATATAAATCCTTCCATTCCCCACCATCCAGTCAGAGCTGAAGAAGCTTCTTGGACGAGAAGCAAAACGTCTTCAAAGAAAAACAAGGAAGCCCATTTGCCTCTTGAAAAAGCACTTTTGGTTCTGAAGAATTAGATCTCATTCCTAGAGATCCTCCAGGATCCAGGAATATGTGAGTGTTTCAAGTGTGTGTCTGCACACTTTTGAATTTCCCCCTCTGCCCTTTGTCCAAAGCAGTGTTTCTCACTGCTTAACAACATCAGAACGCCCGGACTTCAATTCCCAGAATTCCCCAACCAACCCATGCTCAGTAGGTCCTCTTGAGAAGAACAGGGCTGACTTCCAGGGAGATGCCTATGAAGCAACGGCATAGACCAATGTTCTCAACCATTATGGTTTGAAGGCGTGGACTTCAACTCCCAGAATTCCCCAACCAACCCATGCTCAGTAAGTCCTCTTGAGAAGAACAGGGCTGACTTCCAGGGAGATGCCTATATATATATATATATAAGGCAACCCACCCAGAGCAGCGCTTCTCAACCTTGCCGGCTTGAAGACGTGTGGGCTTTAACTCCCAGCAACTTTCTGCTGGCTGGGGAATTCTGGGAATTGAAGTCCAAACATCTTCAAGCGGCCAGCTTGAGGATCGCGGGTCCGGAGAGACCCATAACTCCCAGCCCATCGGGAAGGCTATTCCATCAGACTGGTGGTGGAATGGAAAGGGTGACCCTAGGAGACACTCGAGGCAGCACGCAAAACACACACCCAGATCTCTCCGGGCCTGTGCAGACCTGCGTCCCTAATAACCAGAGCAAGAGGCAACCCGGGAGATCAACCCGCCCCCTCCTCCTTCCCCGGGGTTCGCCCGCTTCCCACGTGCTCCTTTGCCCGCGCGCCCTTGCTTTTCTTTTTTTCCTTTTTTTTTTCTTTTTGCACGCAAGCAAAGCCCGGGAGCAGCCAAGCGCCCCGCACCCGCTTTTGCACAGCCTCTCCAGCTGCAGAAAGAGACGCCGGTGCCGCCGCGCCAGTCAGCGGGCAACGCCAAGCCTGAGCCGCCGCCGCCGCCGCTTCCCATCCCCCGGAGCCTCGCCGGCACAACCTTGAGAGCTCATTTTTGCTCGGCTGGCCACCTCCGCCTGCCAGAGATTGATCCCACTCCGCCCCCCCCTTCCCTCCCTCTCCTTTGCTCAGTCATTCAGACTTGGAAAGTCAATAACAAGCTGACATCATCAGCGCCTTGTGTATTATTACACTGCTACTTTTCAAAAAATAAAAAAAAAATACCCACCGTCCTCGAAGAGAGGCGCACTCGCGGCGCCAAACCGCCTAAGAGAAGCGCGTGAGGTTTTGGGAAGCTCTTGCTGGGAGAGAAGATTGCCCGGGGGGCGGGGTGGGGGTGG
>JANHFL010003442.1:46505-57343 GCA_032468155.1 Oxyrhabdium leporinum | reverse complement strand
AAGCTGTAAACCGCCCCGAGTCTTCGGAATGGGGCGGTATATAAATGTAAAAATAAATAAATAAATAAATAAATTACTCTACTGCAAAGAGATGAACTCATTGTACAGCAACTTCTGTCTTAAACAAGATACATCCATAGGTAATCCTTAATTTATGACTGATCGCTTAATGACTGGATCAGGGAGAACAGGGATGTGGGTGGCTAAGCAAGGTGATCATAGTGGGTGCCTCCATTATAGCAATAGCCATAGCACTTAGACTTATATACTGCTTTATGGTGCTTTACAGCTCTTTCTAAGCGGTTTACAGAGCCAGCATATTGCCCCCAACAATTCGGGTCCTCATTTTACCGACCTTGGAAGGCTGGAAGGCTGAGTCAACTTAGAGCCTGGTGAGAGTCGAAATGCCAAATTGCAGGCAGCTGGCAGTCAGCAGAAGTAGCCTGCAGTACTGCACTCTAACCACTGAGCCGCTGTGGTTCATATCTCATTATGGTCATATCTCAAGGACTACTTGTATTTGCTGTCATAAAAGTATCATGGGATTGACTTTCCTGGAAAATTGTGTAGCTGATGCATAAATACCATCTGTAATCTTTATAAGACCTACACAGATCTTGCTGGCCAGGTTTAACCCTCCCATGTAACACAGAAACATCTTGGCCAATGCAATAGAACATTAGCTATTTACTTTGTGAACCTAAACAGTCTTTAACATTAGCAAATGGAGTATATATACTCTTCAGAACAATTGCTTGTTTTACAGGAGGAATGCCTCGTAGGAGAATTTTTAGAAGGTAGTTTGGAGTGAAAACCAGCACATAATCCCATTGAAGTACTTTTATTATCCCTCAGTATCTGAATTAGTATTTCTTTCGTTCTAAATATTTAATAGCTGACAGTTTATTTTCCTCAGGTAAATAGGAGTGAACAGGGCAATGTTCTGCTTGCCTAATCTAATGCCATATTTGCTCCTTCAGGCTTTTATGCTAATATCCAGAGTGACACCTGATGGCCACTGTGATAACAAAAAGTTGGACGAGACCATTTTGTTTGGTCCAATGCGCATGTATTTGTTCCATGTAGAATTGTAGGTGGAAAAATATATAACATAAACACGTGATTTATTCAAAGTTCTGCTCAAGTAATAAAACAATCTTACTGAATGCTTTTTCATTACTTGATTGTATCACCCAGGGCTAACATGTATCAAGCATTTTTTTTGAACGTGTTACTTTTATTGAAAGTTTTAAAAAAGAGGTGTAAAAAATAATACAAACTAAATAGAGTAAGGAGGAAGAAAACAGAAGAAATAAAAAAGAAAGCTAAAGCTCAGAAAGAAAAGAGGTAGAAGAAAAATAGAAAAAGAAAGAAAAAAGATATAAAGAAGTGACTTCTGACCTTCTTTACCACAGTTACAATTGTAGATTTGCCTAATTCTCTAAAGTTACACAATCACTCTCTTCTCTCTATAATCTAGCACTTGATCTAATGTCAAAACCATAGATCATAAGTTCATTTTTTTCTTTTTATGCAAAAAGACCATAAGGCATTTCCAGTCAGCAATGAAAATAGGCATTGATTTTTTTTCCCCCTTATATCAACCCGTTATTGTATCTTATGTTGATATTACTTCATTGTTTGTATGTACACTGAGAGTTTATGCACTGGAGACAAATTCCTTGCATGTCCAATCATACTTGGCCAATAAAGAATATTCTATTCTATTCTATTCTATTCTATTCTATTCTATTCCATTCCATTCCATTCCATTCCATTCCATTCCAACCCAATCCAACCCAATCCAACCCAATCCAATCCAATCCAACCCAATCCAACCCAATCCAACCCAATCCAACCCAATCCAACCCAACCCAACCCAATCCAACCCAACCCAACCCATTTCATGCTTTAAATAGCCACAATAAATAAATGAAACTCGAATAGAGGATGCTATGACTAAACTATTAGAGATACCATTGCTTTGATATCCTGCTTACAAGCTCAGCAGCACATGGATTAAATTACATTTCCTTTGCTTCAGAGGTCCATTTCAGAACTTTGGAAACAGCTTAGCCTAGACTGGATCCAACTATCCCATCTCTAGTTCCTGATACCTAAATATGAGATTACTGATTAGTTCTGTGCAGTACTCAGGAAATGCCTCTGGGATGCGAATCTCTTCATATCACATCCTTTTTTTGTTCCTATCTTCTTTCTTAGAAGTTCTGCATTATCTCCTTACTACAGCTAGGGAACTCTGACCAGAATCTCTAGCAATTGTCAGTTTCCTAGTTAAAATCTAGCAGTTAGCAATGTCAAAAGCTTTCTCAGTGTCAATTAAAATTGTTCCTCATGCATTTGTTCTTAGTTCTGAGAATATATTTGCTGAAAAAAACCTCCACATTGATGACAGGAAGGGCATCTGGCCAGTAAACACTCAGCTCCATTCATTTACCCAGACTCCACACTGCAAGGGATTATGGGGTCATTAAAAGAGGATGATGATGATAATGCATTTGTTCTTAGTAAAAAGGGATTTTTCTCTCAGAATTCAAGTGCAGTACAGCTGAAACATCTAGGAAAAGCCTAAAATAGGAAAAACTTCTATTCAGAATTTATTCCTAATGTCCAGGAGGGGATGCTTTTGAAGATGATTGCATTACAAATTAATGTGTAGTAATGGAAAGTATGCTTGAAAAGTTGGCTCTAGTAGGTACAAACTCTTAAAATGAACTGGATCTCTGTATGCCGATATTTCTTTTGAATTACTCAGCTAAATTGTTTGGCACAATAACTGTTGAATTTGGTTGCTGACACAGCACTTGTCTACACTTTGAAACATCTGTATTCCTTCATAGTTAGGGTACCATGTAGCATAATACCAATATAACAATGCTTATAAGAAATAAATGAGATATATCTGTGACCACTTTATTAATTATGAATCTTCCCATCTGCTCTGGTCATCAACAGAAGGCCTGTTGAAAGGTTTAGTCCCCACAGGGAGTAAGAAGATTGAACCAGAAGGAAGGTCTTTTCTGTACAGGCCTAATTTCTATTTAGGAAAGGAATCTATAGTCCCTAGGTTGTATCAAAATTGGATTTCCTCTTCTTCCCCACCCGAAACCAGTACCGTATATAACTAGTATCAGCCCTGGAAGCCATAATTGCGAGGCCTCTGCAAGCTGCCAGACATAAGCACATGGGAATTAGGGAGGGGGTACTTTCTCATGCAGTTAGAAGGTTTGGTAGACAAAAGCATTATCTGGGAAGCCAGATAATAATGAAAAACACTGCTCCCATCCCGCACAATTTTTACTTTCTAAGAATGATTCTGTAGTCATGTGGGATCTGTAGGTGTTAGAAATAAATATAGCACTAGAGGAAAAACCTTTGCACTGACTCAAATTTCCAGTTTATTTACTAATTAAAATAAACCATCAAATAAACGTCAAAATCTGGAGTTTTGTGAGTGCTAAAGGAAAAGGTATGAGATTGTACCACTTAGAGGATTTAGGAATCAATTCTTTTCACTAGCATTAGTCCACAATAGATAGAAACCTTCATTTATAGGGACATGAACACAACTGAAATGGTTTGGAAAGTCCCATGTAGTGAATGCAACTATATGCCCTTGTTGGAAGAAATTTCCTGAGTTTGTTTCCCAACTGGGAAGCAGTCACCAATGCTGAGAAGAAATAGACACAGAAGCCAGCTACCAGAAAAGGGATCCTTTAATTCAGGAAGGCAAGAAAAGTAGTGACACAGCTCAAGTGTTCCTGGCTTGCAAGCAGCTTGGAAGTGTGAATCTCAGCCTTTTATGCTTAATTCCCTTATGAAGCTCCTGCAGCTTGATGGGTTTTGATGAGTTTCTGATTGTGCTGGGTTTTGTTTTCCTGTTTTCCTCGGTTAATCTTGGTCCCAGGTCTTTTGTTTTTCCTGTCCTTGGGGTTTATTCCTGTCGGAGGCAGGAAAAAGGGAGTTTTGGTTTACCTTGGAGAGTTTATTTTTAGTGTGATTCCCCTTATCTTAATGGCTCTACTTAAGTATTTCTGTGGTCAGCTTTTGTTACTTTTGTAATAGCCCTTAGCAGGCTGCTCTGAGTTTTCCTTTCAGCTGGTGTTTAATTTTCTTAAAGGGGAAAGGGCTGGCTTGAGTCTCTTGGCACTTTTTGAGGTTTCTGGTGGTCTGAGGTTTCTGGCACTGTCCTTTTGGGGTGTACTTCCCACATCCTCAAAACCAACAGTGCTTCATTTATTCCATTCAGGATGCTTGTAGGAATTAACATACAGAATTAACATACAGTTCCCTGTTACTCAAAGTACAAAGTACAGTAAACAATAATACTTTTGATTCAGGGCCATCGTAACACTGAGATACTGTCAAAGACAACCTTACTTGTTCAAGAATAATGAAGCAATGCTTTCATTTAGGTATTTTTTTTCTTTTTTCAAGGGAATTCATGAACTTGATACTGAGGTGCTGATAATTTGTGGCTTCAGCTATCTTGACAATAGCCTTTGTCCTTTTATTTCCAATCAAAAGTTTGAAGCTATTTCAACATTTGCTGCCTAATAGAAATGTGGATGTCTTCTATCCCAATAGAAAGGTTCTTACTTTAAAATTGTACAGCTACATAAAATATAATGGGCCATTTTATTTTCAAGATTATAGGTCTGGCGTCGTCCTTACTTCTCAAAATGAGAAACTGGCACCCCAGCTGTGCAATGTTTGTGTCTGGGGACATCATTCTATTCTGGCTTTTCATTAGACGAACTGCTGGATAACTTTAAAAATTGGTCCCTGAATGTGATTTTTTTTGTGTGTGCCATTTGCTTTCTCGTCCCTCTTTGCTTTAAATTGTGTTCTCTACAATGTAACTTTGTGGATAAGTTCTATTTTGTTTTTACTGAACTTTTGTGTGACAGTTTGGGAGAATTTTTGGCTGGAGGATAAAATTATTCTAAGTAAATGCACAAACTATTGTTCTGTGTGAAACAATAGAACTCAGAAAGATGGACTTACAAAGTACCGGGAACTCCAAAGAATAAAGGGAAATTGAACTATGTTTCATAATGCCTTTAAAAAACAAAATAAAAGTATATTAGTAGTCAGCCATACCATGTACAGTTTTGAGATGGTGGTAAGTGATTTGAAAGAAAGGTATTATTTACAACATATTTAACCTTATCAATTGTGATATGGTATATTGTGAATTTTAACTATGATTTGTTTCCAGGGAGGTTTGGTGTTTCTGGAATATACTCTGTTTGGTTAGTCTATTCAATGTATTGCACAAATCCAGGAAATAAGTACTTATTAACCAAGTTAAATGTATTATGTGAATGCTGTTAATGTTAATAGTGGCTTTTAGAGTGTGTGTGAGATACCAAATCCAATATTCTCCTCTGTGTTCTTTGAACAAATTTCATAGTAGCATTTTAAAATGATATTTTCATAATATATTGTGAGATTCCTAATATCTTATGATATTCATAGAAATTAAAGAAATTCTGTACCAAAACAAGGACAAATATGGGCACAAATTGTTTTTGCTTATTTATAGTGTGTATATGTAAGTTTGCTATAAAAGTTTAAGTAGAATTAGACTTTCATAAATCTAGTTTAAACCTTAGTATGTTTAACCATGTTTTCTGGTTTACTATGCTATGAATCAAAGGGATATGGGGTTTATACTTCAAGCTAAGGTAAAAAAAGCAAACAAGCTACATTTTGTTTAAAATATACAATATTGTAAATTGGCTTGGTTTCCACATGTAATCTTGACATGAGTTATAAACTGAAATGACTGACCAAAGCCAAATCAAAATGAATCAGACCAGTTTATGGCTTATGTAGCATGTAAACTCAGCTCTCAGTTTAGTGGGGGGAAAATCTAATTGGGACAATTTTTTGTTGTTGCCATGAGAATCTACAAAACGATTGGTGGAAAAAGAAAAAAAAATCATCCATAAGGCCAGACCCATGACTGCTCTGCATTTTTAGCTTTCCCCCCCCTCTTTTGTTTGTTTCTGTACTGAAGACTTGCAGGTTTCCATATGGATCTGGAAGAGACAGAAATGTTGCCATCCACTTGCCCTCGTCTTCTTCTAAAACTTTCTACGATTTTAAGATATTTTGTTCAACCTGTTTATTTGTAATGGTAATGGATGTACTGTAATGTCCTTTGGATTAAATTAAACTGCCAGGGTGCAGCAGAGAGAAGAAATTCAGGTGAATCGCCAGATGAAAAACCGTTCTAGTCATCATATAAAAGTCTCTTCCTCACCCTTCCCACCCTCTCATAGATTATTGTCTAATATTCTTCCAGATGTACTCTAATTCAAAAGACATGCAAAGAGTTCACACTTCCATAGAGGAAGAAATAAAATCTTACTGTTAGGCTGTCCATGTATTTTGAAAAGAATAGCATTCCAGTTGTCTGATGAAAAGAAGGACTAGGGGTGACATGATGGCAGTGTTCTAATATCTCAGGGGCTGCCACAAAAAAGAGGGAGTCAAGCTATTCTCCAAAGCACCGGAGGGCAGGACCAGAAGCAACTAATCAAGGAGAGATGCAATTTAGAACTAAGGAGAAATTTCCTAACAGTTAGAACAATTAATCAGTGGAACAACTTGCCTCCAGAAGTTGTAAGTGCTCCAACACTGGAAGTTTTTAAGAAGAGATTGGATAACCATTTGTCTGAAGTGGTGTAGGGTTTCCTGCCTAAGCAGGGGGTTGGACTAGACCTCCAAGGTTCTTTCCAACTCTGTTATTCTATCCTATTCTAAATATTGGAACAGTGCTATTTTATTGTGCTATTTCATTGTGAGTTGGACCAAGGAGAAATTTCTTAAAGGTGAGACCAATCAAGTTGGGCACACCCACCCAGTCACATGCCCACCAAGCCATGCCCACCAAGCCAGACACATCAAGCCATACCCACAGACCAGTAGTAAATTTTTTTGAATCCCACCACTGGTTAGAAGGGGTATTTATCAAATTTGCAATGATCAAGCTGTGGGGAATAGGTGAACAATAGTTTCAGGAAGGATCTTGACAGACCCAAGCATTGGGCCCTATCCAACAGTGGTAAGAAAACTACATACACTTAGGCAGGAAAAACCAGATGCATAGATATAGAATAGTGGTACCTGGCTTAATAATAGTAGCTATGAGAGACCTCTATGTATCCTAAATAGATGCATATAAATAATACTATATCTGGATAGGTCCAAACAAAATGAAGCATAACTACAATCAAAGTCCATGCAAAACAGTCATTAATTTTAAATTGCTATACCTGTTTATATTACTTAAATCTTTTTTATACCCACCCAGTGATAAAACTACCAGATTTGCCACTATTCAATTTCATTAAAAAAACTTTGTGATTACATACTATCATATTGGATTTAGAGTTTTTATGCCATCGCTATAAAAGTCCAAGACAAGTACCACCATACGAAATTGAGTAGTTGCAGTATTTAAACACATGTAGTTAGCTTTTGTAAGATTGTTAGATTTTAAATTCAGCCTCTTTCGAACATGAGACAAAGTGATGGTAGTGATAGCTGCTATTATTACACACAACATAGCAAACAATTCAAGGGAATTGTGTACTGAAAGTTTACTGTTGAGAAAATGGCATACATTTCATATGTGGAAGAATAGGAGGTACCGGTATTTAAAAAGTCAAATGTTTTCAATGACAGTAATAGTCCAGTTATTGTTGGGGACTTTTTGTCCAGTTGTCTGATGCAAATGTTCAAGGTGCAATCACTTTCCCTTACACTTCTGCACATATTGCAGATATTATAAATTATTTCCTGAACCTCAGTCTGTTGCAGGGAAGTATGCATTTATTCTCATCTCTACCAACCCCACCGTTAGTAAATTGCCTAATCCCTTACCACCTTCATAAGGCAATTTGATCTGCAAAGTTAATTTTAACACCTTCTAAAGAGTTTTATAACATAATAGAAATACCCTGGTTTGATTTTCCTTGCTTAAGTTAGTAAAAGTGTGTTTTTGCCTTGTACCATCCCATAAACAGGATTTATAATAGTATAGTTTCAAGATATTAATATTATGCTGGGCAATGCTAGGCAATTAAAAAAATACCATAATAGCCCAAAAGATGGTCACAAAATCAGCTATGAGGAAAATGAATTGAAGGGAAAATATTCTTCAGGAAGATGACTTAAATAGTGTCTTGAAGCTGAGATATAATATCTATATCATTTTTCTTCCAAGAAAAATATTGTATTTATGCTTAAAACATAAGTCATATTGATACTTCAGTAATACATTTTAATAGTTATTCAACTAATGAATTTGAACAGTAGCAGTTCTATATACTTCACCAGCACAACGATGGAGTTGGTTAGTCAAGTCAGAAATGCAGCATTCCATTCTCCTGAGTTTGATAAAATGAGGAACCAAATTGTTGGGGGCAATATGCTGATATTGTAAACCACTCAGACATTGCTGAAAAGCACTATGGAGCAGAATATAAGTCTGAGTGCTATAAGTACTTATTCAATTTGGCTACATGTTCCATGAGCAATTATCAAAATAAAGTTGAAATGTATCTGAAAATCAAAGCATAAGTTTAAATCAGAGTACTAATAGAGATAGAAAATCCAAATGCTGTTTCATAGGCAAAATGCTAAAGACAAACTATAAGCTAAGACGTCCATATTTTCTGTCTTGAATATGGCAGCTGTTCTTTACTGAGAAGCTTTTTTCTTTGCACAAACAACCCAGAAATACATCTCTCTACTTTTTCTTTGGTATTACTTGTTAACTCACGGAGACTGGTTTAGCTGCATGACCTGGTACAGACAGCAGAATACATGGTGGAAAAGGACTTCTCTGAGCCTTAGACTCACATGTTTTTTTCATGTTCCTTTTCTGAAGAAACTGAGGGAAACAGAAATTTACTACCAGCACCCTAATGATGGTTACTCTTAACCAACTGCAGCATGTCGGCTTCACCAATTCTTGTGGTTATGTTTAACCACTGCTAATAGGGTTTTGGCAATAAGATAAGTAACATGAAAAGTATTTTAAAAATAAATCTCTTGCAGTTGTGCAAGAGGAGGAAGAAAAGGGAGCAAGAAAGCATGTAAGCCATGTTTTAATGTATGTCTAAATTGGCTTCCCAGCTTCCTTGACATAATCCACTTTATATATAATTTTTATCCGTGTGCCCAGTTGCCCTTCTCACTGCCTGAGAATACTAGAATACTTGATCCAAACACATCAGCGCAACAGCATCCTGGAAAACATAGGAAACGGGAGCCTCTTGGATTTCTGGAAGATCTTTATTGTGCTACTATGAAAAGTATGCAAAATATATCCTGCTGATTGAGAAGACAATGCAGTTAGGGTGGCATTTTACAGGATAATAAATGAGACAATTAAAAATATTAATTGCTGTCTCAGATTTTCAGAAAGGAAAAAGATGTAGTCAGGGATCAAAGACCCTTCCAACACCCAGGACTCTGTCAAACATGTTATCAATGTATTAAAGACTAACAATAAAACTCCTTGCAACAGCAGTATCTCTAGTTCTTATGGGAATCAGGGTCTGCCAGGAATGTTTCCAGCTTCTCTGGAGATGGTAAGCACTGTACTTGGGAAACCTTCTTTTCCTCAGCTCCAAGCCTTATCCTGGAGTAGGGCTTCTTTTCATTTTGTGCAATGGATGTCTAGATAACATCAGAAGGAGCCCCCAAGAGAAAGTATGAGATTGTTCTGCAGCCTGACAGCTTTCACATATTTAAACTGATGAGCCTCCCAGGAGTAATATGGGATTCATTTATTTGGGGAATATTTAAAGCTTTGTATGAATAAATGAAAATATTACAGAAAAGCCGAGGTATAACTGCATAGAAAGAAGGCTGACAAATTTTGCCAGCTCTTTTGCATCAAAGTATATTATATTAAACAGAACCCCAAGGCAAACTCCCTAAGTAGTTTGTCACCATGCGACTATACTCATACAGAAGAAATATAGCTCAATCTACCTGAGTCACTGCAATGCCATTTTAAAATATAAAATCCATTATTCATTATTTAAAAAGGCAGGATTAAATGCATAAGGAGAAATAACAAGCCGTCGCCTAGCTACAGGTGAATAACACGTATGCTTCATGGACTACTTTTCTACTAGGGAAAATTTAATATCAAAATTTTACCCTGACAACTTGTATAAAATCTTTACCTTGCTTAAAATAAACAAGCCAGAAAAATATTTTCTATGAAGAAGATTGCATTTTTAAATGCATGTGATAAAACACAGCTGAAATGCTGACACAACTGGAGCACAGGGCAGTCACAGGGCACAGTTTGACTTATTATATGTGTAAAACACACACACACATACATACCCCACCTATCTACTGCAATTTAACATATCCTGTATTGTCTCCTGAATCACTGGCCCATGTAGACAATAAAAAATAAAAACGAAACAACCAAGAGCAGATATTTGATAGCATAAATAAGTATTACTCTGTTACACCCAATCACAATGTACTGGAATTGGTCAACTCAGTTTAGCTAAAGCAACCTGACAGCATAGATAGGCTTATCATTCATCTTCAGCTGAAGAAAAGAGGGTATTGGTAGAAGCAAGCTCTAAGATGGCCAACTACTTTAGTCTGCAGGCAGAAAGTCTGCTCTTGACCTAGGCAGTGAGACAAGCCTATTTTTCTGTTATTTAACCCCCAATTGGAAACATGGCTTTTTTTTTCTTTTTTTTTTTTTTTTTATTGAAAGAGTTTTATACAAAGAATTTTTCAGGTTTAACCCCATCCCCCATCCC
>JANHFL010003442.1:0-23316 GCA_032468155.1 Oxyrhabdium leporinum | reverse complement strand
TACTCCACTGGCAACCAGTGCAGCTCGCGCAGGAGTGGGGTCACCCGGACAAACCGGGAAGATCCCGTAACCGCCCACGCGGCCGCATTCTGTACCAGTTGAAGTTTCCGGATGCTGCTCTTAGGGAGCCCCATGTATGACCCACTACCAGCTGTGGTTTATTAGGAACTGGGCATCGTAAGTGGCAGGCCAGTGCACATGCATGCAGCTCCACTTGTGCAAGAAGTGGGCCAGGGTGTACTTATGCAAGCCAAGCTGCATGTGTACACACCAGCCTGCCACTTGTGCAGTTTGGTTCACCTACCACCACCCCCCAGCCAAGCCACCAAGCCACAAAGTGTTGGAGACTGCTGGCATAGATAACCAGTGTTTACCACAATAGCTCAGAAATCCAATTTCAGAATAATAGAGTTGGAAGGGACAATGGAGGTCTTCTAGTCCAATGCCCTGCTCAGGCAGGAAACCCTATACTATTTCAGACAGATGATTGTCCAATCTCTTCTTTAAAACCTCCAGTGTTGGAGCACTGATAACTTCTGGAGGCAAGTTGTTCCCCTGATTAATTGTTCTGATTATCCAGAAATTTCTCCTTAGTTCCAGGTTGCTTCTCTCCTTGATTAGCTTCCACCCATTGCTTCTTGTCCTGCCTTTGGAGAGTAGGTTTCCATCAACCTGTGACAAAAGGAGCAAAATCTATGAGGAAAGAGGTAAGGAGTGACTGATGAGATACTTGTAAATAAAAATATATCACAGAGTCATTGTAATAATTCAACGATCTCTTCTTTGATGAGCAAATTAAATTTCAGTGAGCCCTGACACTGGAATTTTTGCTGTGCAGCATGGAAGTGTGTCATGTTCCCCTCAAAAGCACTCGCTGAATTAGTTGCCTATTCTTTGCATTAGCTTTTGCAAAACAATGCCCTATTGTGTAAGTCGGTTCAATTCTCAGCTTTCCAGGGCTTAGATGTCTGTCTCTGTAATGCTGAGCCATGTGTTTTGGAATATATAGCTGTCTTTGTTTGGAAAAGACCAAAAATAGCAAGATCTGCTTCTGCAAAGTGGTGTGCTAAATTATTTACATTTCAAAGCCCGCAAGAAGAAACGAGGACAGTATTTCCACAGTTTGCTTGTCTTGACAGATAGTCTTTTTGTCTCTTTCTATAAAGCTAATTTAGTCTTCACTTTTCTATATGTCAGTTGCCTCCTTTTTCATTTATATGGTTAGCACACTAGATATTATTATGCAAGCCATTATATTTGTTTGCATCTTTCTTGCAAAGAGAGTGAAGAAATAGATTGATATGCAGCATTTTATCATCACCTTCATATGTCTCCCATCTCCCCAAGTTGTGTTTTCATGTTTGAAAGGTCACCTCGGTAAGATGAAGATCTGGATTAACATTGATTTAAAGATGATCCCATCACTAAAACCATACAAACACTTGCAACGATTGGATTATTTGATGGGGCAGTGGTTAGAATGCAGTATTGCAGACAAATTTTGCCCACAGTCTGGAGTTTGATCCTGACTGGCTCAAGGTTGACTCAGCCTTCCACCCTTCCAAGGTTGGTAAAATGAGGAACCAGATTGTTGGGGGCAATATGCTGACTCTGCAAACCACTCAGAAAGTGCTATAAAGCACTATGGAAAATTATCTGAGTCTAAATGCTATTGCTATTATTTAAAAGTCCAAGGCCAGCCATCTCAATCTCAGGTCTTCCAAATGTAGGGGTGCCAATTGCCAGAATTGCTAGAATGCACATCCTCTTGCGATTCAAAGTGGTAGAACCTTACCACATTTGGAAGATCCTAGATAGAGAAAACCTACGTTATAGCCTGGGCCAGGGCTCTTTTGGAAATTGGAGAAACGATAGATGCACATGAGGGCTGCCTATTCACAAAATGGCTGAGGACTCCAATTTATTTGAAGGCAAGCTGACACAGTTAGTCCTGCAACCAGAATGCTTTTGACTACCATAATGAAGTTTATTCACCAAGCCTGTGAAAAGAAATTAAATTATTGCTCTAATGACTGTACTGGGGCCATGAATGGTTATTATTTACTAAGGCTCTGTGACTGTATAAGATGTTTTCTTATACATAAAAGCAAGAATGTAGAATTTAGATGCAAAATCTTCATCTCAGAGGAAACACGTACTTCAACAGTAGCCAAAATCTGGCCTACATAAAAATTGATGCAGACATTTTCGTTAAAAAAAAGAATTGTCTTTGGGTAAACCTTGATGAGTAGAATAGATTAAAGCTTTCAGGTGCTTGAGATACCAACTTTACTATTTAAAAAACATCTCTTGACATCATCCACTGTGATTTCTAAGCTGATTTGTATAATGTAGGTCTTCAATCCAATATGTTGAATCTAATCATCTAGAGGCTCATATTTTGTTTACAACGTGATGGTTTCTTCTTTTAGTTTTTAATTAAAAGACTTTTATAAAATTAAATGTCAGGTGGTTGTGTCTTAAGAAATTTTTGTTGTACATTGGTGCGCATAACTATAATTTTGCCAAGTATGCCTCCTAGCAAATTTTCAAGCACTTAGTCTCTGATTGCACAGAATAACAAAAAGTCTCAAACAAAACACCATTTCATATATGAATTGAGATAACCACCACCATATTCTTCTCCTATCTTATTGCACCTCATTATGTTTAGACTGACAAAGTCATCAGTCATAGATCATTGACACACATTTAAGACGGAGTTCAAATTTGAACTTATGAACTACCTGAGTTTCAAGCCATTGTACTGCACTAGTCCTATTATAAGATAACAGTTACATCCCATTTTGAACCAAAACCTCAGAATAGCATACATTCTAATATGTGAATTAGGGTAAAATCCAATTTGTGAAAATTTCACTTAAAGTTAGGGTTAGGTTTTCATGAATTTGGGGAGCAAAATGAATATTGCCAATAGATTCAAAGCTCATCAGTATGCTTATGGGGGTGGATACTATTTCAGCTTGACTTATTTATGTTTCCTGCCAAAATAGATCGAAAAATCCCATAAGCGAAAAATCCATTTAGGATTAAGGATAGATCTCCATGGATACGGGAAGCAAAATGGACATTGCCAATGGATTCAGAGCCCATCGATATGGCTGGACTCTGAATACTTTTTGAGACTGACTTATCTACTTTTCCCCAAAAATAGGAAAATACCATTCACAAAAAAAATCACTTAGGGTTAGATTAGGTCTCTATGAGTATGGGAGGCAAAATGGACATTGCCAATGGATTCATAGGTGATCGATATGGTTAGGACCATGAATTCTTTATCTACATTTCCTGCCAAAATACACGGGAACATCCCATTCGCGGAAAATTCAATTAGGGTTAAGGTTAGGTCTCCATGAATTTGGGAAACAAAATGGACATTTCCCATGGATGCTGAGCCCATGGGTATGGTTAGGAATGTGCATACTATTGGAGATGGCCTTATCTACATTTCCTGTCAAAATACATGGAAAAATCCCATTCATCAAAAATCTGCTTAAGGTTAGGGTTAGGTCATCATGAATTTGGAAAGCAAAATGGACATTGCCAATGTATTTGGAGTATTATTAGGAGCGTTCAGACTTTCAGAACCTGACATATCTATGTTTCCTGCCAAAATATATGAGAAATTCCCATTTGTGAAAAATTCAGATAGCAAAATGGAAATTGCAAATGGATTCGCAGCCCATCGGTAGGGTTAGGAGCATGCATACTTTTTGAGACTGCCTTATCTACATTTCCTCCCAAAAACCATGGAAAAATCCAATAAGCGAAAAATGCACTTAGGGTTAGGGTTAGGTATCCGTGAATTCATGGGAGCAAAATGGACATCGACAATGGACTCAGAGCACATGGCTATGGTTAGAAGGATGCATCCTATTTGAGCTTGCCATATATAAATTTCCATCCAGAATACATGGGAAAATCCCGTAAGTGAAAAATTGACTTAGGTTTAGATCTTCATGAATTTGGAGAGCAAAATAGACTCAGAACCCATGGGTATGATTAGGACCGTACATACTCTTTGAGCTGGCATTTTCTACGATTCCTGCCGAAATAAATGGGAAAATCCCATAAGTGAAAAATCCAATAAGGGTGCATACTCTGTGCTTGCCTCATATAAATTTCCTGCCCAAATACATGCGAAAATTACATAAGTGGATAATCCACTGAGAGTTAGGGTTAGGTCTCCATGAATTTGGGGAGTAAAATATACATCGGCAATGGATTTGGAGCAAATCAGTATGGTTAGCAGCATTCATCCCTTTAGAGCCTAACTTAACTGTGTTTCCTGCAAAAATATATGGGAAAATCCCATAAGTGAATAATTCTTTCAGGGTTAGAGTTAGGTCTCCATACATGCTAAAGGAAAACGGATATCAGCAACAGAGTCAGAGCCCATCGGTTGTGGTTAGCAGGCTACATACTTTTTGAGACTGCCTTATCTATGTTTCCTGCCGAAGTACGTGGGAAAACCCATAAGTGAAAAATCCAATTAGGGTTAGGGTTAGGGTTGGTCTCCATGAAGCCGGAGAGCAAAATGGACATTGCCATTGGATTCAGAGCCCATGGCTATGGTTAGGAGTGTTCATACTTTTACTCCCTGACTTATCTACGTTTTCTGCCAAAATACATGGGGAAATACCATAAATGAAAAATTCAAATTAGGGTTAGGGTTAGGTCTCCATGCATTTAGAGAGCAAAATAGATGTTGCCATTGGATATGGTTAGGAGCATTCACACTTTTACTCCCTGACTTATAATAAATGGGGAAATCCCATAAGCAGAAAATCCACTTCGGGTTAGGGTTAGGTCTCCATGCATTTAGAGAGCAAAATAGATGTTGCCATTGGATTCGGAGCCCAATGCTATGGGTAGGAACTCTCACATTTTTGCTCCTTGACTTATCTACATTTTGTGGAAAAATACATGGGGAAATCCCACAAGCAGAAAATCAACTTAGGGTTAGGTCTCCATGAATTTGGGGAGCAAAATGGACATCGGAAATGGATTCAAAGCCGATGGGTATGGTTAGGAGCGTTCACATTTTTACTCCCTGACTTATCTATGTTTCCTGCAAAAATACATTGGGAAATCCCATCAGCAGAAAATCCACTTAGAGTTAGGGTTAAGTCTCCATGCATTTCGGAAGCAAAATAGACATTGGCAATAGAGTCAGAGCACATGGGTGCGGTTAGCAGGGTACATATTTTTTGAGACTGCTTGATCAACGTTTCCTCCCAAAATACATGGAAAATCCGATAAGTGAAAAATACAGGTAGGGTTAGAGTTAGGGTAGGGTTAGGGTTAGGGTTAGGTTTAGGGTAACCCATGAACAGACACATTGACCTACAACCAGCCTATGAACCCCTCAATATCCAAATCAACCACACAGTCAATCAGAGACAGTACTGACCCTCAACCAACCCATGCAAGCAGTTCATCTCCCAATGACCCTCACTGATATAACCTCCCCAATGCAAGACTTTCACTGATGACTTAGACCTGACCCATCATAAGACTCCCATTTGACACACCCACGCCTGACGCATCATAAGGCCTACTGACTACATGAAGCCCTTATAAAAAGAAGAACACTGGCATCTCCTAAACTCCACTGAAGATGTTACCGAGCCTGGTAATGAAACTTTTGGAAACCAACCCAAAAGCTTGTAGGACATACCTTCACCCTCACCTTTACCTTTATTAAGCAAGCATGACACCTTTATGTTGTTCATTGAAGGACTTAGAATCTTTCCAGACTTCCACATGAGCTCAGAAACAAAGATTTTGCTCCTTTAAGAAAACCCCCACGTTATTGATTGAACCTTTTAAAGCAGGGGTGTCAAACTCCTGGCCTACAGGCTGGATGTGTCACATGCTGGCCACCCACCCACTCCATTTTAGCAAAGGAGGAAAATGTCATGATTCATCACGTGGCGACAACGTGATGCCATGAGTTTGACACCCCTGTTTTAAAGTAGTGTGGAAACCTGGAAAAGGCTGGGCTCCTTCGAAGAATGTCAGACAAGTGCTCTGTTTTCAATGAAATCCAAAGTGCTCCCTTGGAAACATTTCTTTGAAGTGCATAACCGTAGTGCTTGAATTAACTTATTTTCTTGAGGTGCACAATAGCTGGTTCCACAAGCTAACAAAACAGGCTGGGTTGGCACAATAGCCTAACCGTGGTGAATCCTAAACAAACTTAGCACATGGTCCAAATTTATCTGCTAGCTCTTTGAATGTGAAGCAAGTCAAAGTGCTTACAGCTGTGTTAAAGAAGCCCTGGATTGAGAGCACAAACTGTTCCACTTTTAAAATAGTAAGGATTACCTTAAGATTTCTGCTGGCAATTTGCCACCAAAATGCTCCAGGCTGTGACTTAATCAAAAGGAAATGTCATTGTTTTTAGGCAGGGTGGAGGATGAGCAGGTTAAATGGATTGCATTGCTCAGTGTTTACTTAAACTTTTGAAGTCTACTCCTTTGCATTTTTTTCCAGCAAAATTTACAAATGCCTTTTCCAATTTGGCCTTCAGCCTCCTTTATGTCTGCTTTGATTTATTTACATAGGTTTATAATCTACTCTTTCCACAAACTTTCTGGGTGGGTGCTCACATTTAAACAAGCAGACGGTTAATGTTGTACATTAAGCAAAAGTCCAACCAAAAAATGCTTGTTTTTTATATTTTTCCCCCGTCTTTTGAGGAATGTCCACAGGGTTTGGTCAAAAGTCAAAATGGTGCCATCATGATGTGAATAAAGGTCTATCTTTTTTATATGTGTATTGCACAAATGACACAAGTTGTACTATCCATCTCATTTTTTTAAAAAACTATACCTTGAAGATGCTCCCATATTTTACTTTCTTTTGTACCTCTATATTCACTGCTATTCTGCCTCTTTTGTTGTAAACACTTGAAATAATATTCCAATAGAGACTTGAGCACACACACACCTAACTAGGCTAGAAATTCCAGTTGCCGCAAAAAATAGAAAATAACTGTGTTCAAGAGAATTGGAAGAACTATTTAGATCCCTGAATTTAATCTTTTCAAGAATTCAAATTAAAGCATTCTGGCTGATCCCCCCCCCCCCCGTGTATTATCCTTCCCTTCCTATCCAGTTTTGTGCCATCTCTACCTCTATCCAATTCATTAGTGAACATGGGACCAGGCTACCTATGCAGTGGTGGAATGCAACTAATTTAATTACAAGTTCGGTGATTGCGTGCTTCACCCATGCGTAGCTGAAAAAAAAAACTTAGCTTGTATGTTACTTCTGGGGAATAAAATAGCTGATGCATGGCAATCCACTCTGCCGTGCAAATCAGCTGAGAGGATAAAGGACAGTAAAGCGCAGGGGTAGGTGGGCAGGTCGAGCTGATCGTCGGAGATACCGGTTCACCTGAACCAGTCCAAACCGGCTGATTCCCACCTCGGTACCTATGGAACCATCTTTGTCTCATTACCTTGGTCCATCCCACCTGGTCAGGCAGAGAAGTTGTGCTGCAGACCTCCTCAGTTAAAGAATTCCAAATGGGAAGATCTAGGAAAAGACCCTTCTCTGCTGTTGACACGCCCCCTGTGGAATATTCAGAAAAGGAGTCAAAACATGACTCTATTTGGCCTTTCATGAGGACCTCAGAAGAGCATGTAGCCATGGGGCTGTTGGTGCCCTGAGAGGCCTCCCTTTGCCTTCTAATTAATTTTAATAGTGCTTAATCACCCTTGCCTCTTTCTAAATTCTACTTCTTTTAATTTTTATATATTTTTTATATATATTAAAGTTTCTCTGAGAATATGAGCAGTTCACAAATGTGATAAACAAACAAACAACAAGCAAGCAAGCAAACACGGCAAACATAGCAAAAATGTCTAGGTCCTTAAATTAAATGTAGTGCCATTTAATTCCTCAAGATAAATTACTGACAAAACCATGGTTATTTGAGTTACAGCTCAAAAAATATTAGCCTCTCAAGAATCTTCTCAAGTGTCAACTCACTGCCTCCTCACTGAGCCTTCCTTTCTCTTCCTTTTGAACATAGGAGTGAAACATGTTTTCTTCAATCAATTGGTGTATCTTCTATTTTCTGCAGTTTCTCAAAGAGTTTTGACTAAAAAGCTCTTTCAGTACCCAAAATGCAATCCTTTCAGCCATGGACATGTTATCTCATTTAAGAGTAGTAAGTTCTATCACAACTGAATTGGATTCCTGCTCCTTCAACCAAAACTTCACAATTGGACAAGTGAATGCATCTCCTCTCAGGAGACGGAGTCAAAATAATGGTTCAGTGGTGCTGCATTTTCTTTATAATTTGTTGTTCCTTGATTGTCTTTGCTCAGCAGTCAATGTACGTTTCTCTCTTCTTTTATAATGAATAAAGTATATCTGAAGAAGACTTTATGTTGTTCTTGTACAACCGCTCATTCTGAGTATTGGCCTAGCTAACACTATCTCTACCATTCTGAGTTTCTTGTAAAATATGTACTTTTCCTTGGTGACTCAATTCTCTTCTCATCTCCTATGCATGTCTCTTTGATTTTCAGCTTTTCACTGAGTTTCCTTATGCTTTTTGAAATCTTCTGGTTTTACTTGTAAGAATTGCTTGCAATGATGCTTTTTATTTCTCCTTTCTTAGTACCTCCCACCCATCATTAGCGGTTTTCCTCAACAGCTTCCCTTGCATAATTGTAACTGCTCTGAAATTAATACAGTTTGCTTGTTTGAAGACTGAGGACTTTAGGCAGGTGGTTTTTTGCGTAGCAAAAATTCCAGGATTACATTGACATTTTCTTTTTTGGCTTCATGGTTGAATGGGAGAGAATTGGAACTTTGGGAATGATGCAGTGGTGCTTTGAGAAGTTTTACTTTGCCTGTAAGGTTGCCACAACTGATTCTTCCAATATGCGTATGTGTATGTGTATGCATGTGCTTGTATATGTATCTATATACACACACATTATTACATAATGGATAGCATAATGGTTAGATCATCTCCTTTGATGCGGGAGACCATAGTTCAAATTCTGTTTCTTCCCCATTTTACCTGTAGAAGTCCTTGGGTAAAGACCCCTTATTGCTTCACCTGCCTATCTCAAAATATGAGAATGACACAAACTAAGAGAGTCATGCTGGCTAGGACATTGCCCACATGAACAAAATCCATGTCAGATGTTGAAGAATGATCACAGTCCAATCATAAATGGGCTGCTGGAACAAACCTACATAAACAAGACAAGAGAACTGAAACTGATGGAATATTACTACAACAGTCAACTTAATGAGAGGGGATATATGAAACATATGAAGGACATATGGACAGAATACCTGTACCCACACTAATTGAGAAACAGCTAGTTACCTAATTTATCCAATAAATTGTCCAAGGTTCAAATCCATACCATAAATCTTTTTTGGGGCGTGTGTGTGTGAGAGAACATGGTATGTCATATTCTCTTGAATGGCAGAGATGGTACAGAATGGAACATCATGTTTGCTTATTTATTTTTCAGATATACAAGGCTGCCTAACTCAACACAATACGACTCTGGGTGGCACATAGATTAAACAAATAACAAATCAGAAAAGAAAAAAAAGACTAAAGAAAATCATATAACAACAAGCAGACAATATACAAGTATAAAAGGTAAAGTGGTGAGCAAACACAAAACAATCCCAAAGGTGAACTCCCACTCAACCAGGTCCTAACATCTGGGGGAAGAGCCAAGTTTTAGAGACTTTTTGGTAAAGGAGAAAAGAATACAGAATAAGAAAGAAGAAGGAGGGAAGGATACAGAATGCAGAATACCAGAGTTGGAAGAGACTTTGAGGTCTTATGGTCCAATGCGTTACTCAAGCAGGAGACTATGTTATTTTGAACAAATGGATGTCCACTCTTTTCTTAAAAACTTCCAATGATGGAGCGCTCATAACTTCTGAATGCAACTCTTCCACTGATTAATTGTTCTCAATTTCAGGAAATTTCTGATTAGTTCTAGTTTGGATCTCTCCTTGATAGGTTTTCATCCATTACTTCTTGTCCTGCTTCTTGGTGCTTTGGAGAATAGGTTGTCACACCCCCTCCCACAGCCTCTCAAATATTGGAAGATTTTTATCATGTCACCTCTAATCATGTATTATGTTAGTAGTGGCCTGTGGTATATCAGGGAGAAGATCATTCCAGAGTATAGGCCAGGCCCATAGTGTTGTTTATCCCTTATTTATATTACACTATTTTCTCTGATTATTTTTTCCTCGATCATAGATTTATCCTTCCTACCTACCCATTGTCTTCTCCAAATGATTGCTCAGCCCCACTTTAATATAATCAGGGAGTCTAGATTTTGGTAAATGTTTCTCTTGCAAGTAGTGATTCTTCACTTGCAAGTAGAGATACACCCATCGTGAATGTCCTGCTCTTTTGCCCAAGCACCAATTAAGGTTTTTCCTCTTCTCTCCTGTACAATTTGTTTTAATCAGATCATTAGTATTCTCCCTGATTAACCAGCTACTTCTCAATTTAATTAAAATTTAGGCTGTATTTCTTTTTATCAGGAGCCAAAGGTTCCAATTACATTTTATTCTCATTACAACAGGGCTGAGTCCTGTTAGCCAAGAGGTATTTGGTTAACTCATTCCTTCCACTGAGATATCATATAAGATTGGTTTCTAAGCCACTTGTAGACTTCACAGTTTTATGTTTATTGCTTTGTTTTGTTTTTCATCTAGTCATTTTGCAATACTAATACACATCGTGGGCTTCTTATAAAAGTCTTGAAAATAATCAAAATCTTATTGTGTATGTATATATGTAGACAACCCTAACCCATTGGCTCAGTGTTTCACAACTATTTCCTTACCTAAACAGGGAAACAGAATATGCACAGACACCCAAAAAACTAGTGGGAGTGACTTCCAACTTCCCGCTGGCTTACTCATTGACTTTCCTTCTCGCAAACTGGAAAAGAGCATTGTAAATGGCCATCCTGTGACTGTGGCTGACCATGGCAGCATAGCAGGGCAGCAGAACAGACATGCCCATAACTTTGCCAAATTTTAATCCTTCTATAAGTTAGCCCACTCAAGCCATGTTGATTCAATAATTGTTGCTCTGTAATGTATCATTTTGCCCAACTGAAGGTTGCAAACAATCAAACAGACACAAGGATTTTAGTGGTATGTAGAAACATACACAAACATATACTGTATATACCATGTTACCCCGAAAATAAGAGCCCGTCTTATTTTTTTTTGCCAGCAAAAGAGGCACTAGGTCTTATTTATGGGGGAGATATCGTCCACTGACTCACCTCACTTGCGTGCATCATCCCTGGCCTCCTTTTCACTTTCAGAGGCCTTCAGGAACTTGGCAAGGCCAGATCAATCCGGAGCTATGTTATTGGCTATAAAGGCCTTTAGGAAAGCCTTGCTGCCTGCAGAAGAAATGAACCGGCAAGGCAGGTGTCGGGGTCTGTGAGGCCTGGCTGCAACTGTCTGAAGGTAAGTAGTAGGGTAGCTCCACCCTAACTTAATTTTTACCCATGCACCCTGGAGTGGGCGGAGTCTTAATTAGGGCTTATTTTAGGGGTAGGGTGCATGTGTAAAAATCAAGCTAGGACTTACTTTTAGGATAGGTCATATTTTCAGGGAAACACAGTACATATATACATATGAAGAAACAACTGAGAAACAACCCCAAAAATTGTCAGTATGGAGATGCATGATTTGAATAGAACTATCTTCAGAGGTGCACAATCTTTTTGGGTGGGAGCCACGCCTGATTTTTAAGTAACATGAAGGATCTGATCTCCAAAATGCAGAAGGCCATGACAGATTGCCTTTAAATTTCATTAGATCAAATAATTATAGGGCTGGAGGTTGCTATTGACTCGAACCTTTTGCTCTATGCAAGCATTGGAATTAAAGCATCCCAACCCAGTGGCTGTTTGAATTCATCTAATGAAGATGAAGCTCACCACCTATCTGGATCACTGGTTCGGTGCCAGATTGCTTCTTGTTGTTAGGAAATGTTAAGTCCCATTCAATCAGATATTTTCTTATCATTGAAGACCATTATTTCCTGTCCTGCGTTCTGGGATGTTCAAGATGAGCTTTTGACCTCTGATGAAATATAACTCATATGATTTAAGCATTGGGCATTTAATAATTTTCCTTGTCTCATTAAAATGTGAATTCAGCAATAACTTTTGGAAGGGTGTTGGAGGTCAAAACAAGCAGTTTGTTGGTGATGCATATAGTTCTGTGGAACCGTTGACTTGCATATTTATTGATCTCTTCTACCAGAGATATAGCCTACAAACTTGTGATGTTTAAATTGTAACTTAGATGACAGTGGCAAATGAAAAGTGAATGGAAAATGAAGACCTACTTTTATTTTGACTTTCTGATGTACATAAACAAGGGATTGGGCAAGCTATGCGGGGACAGCTACGACAGAACTAAAAAAATATATGAATATAATGACCATGATCATTTGACAGAAGCCCTGGAGGTTTTTTTTACAGATGGTCCTCAACTTATGAAACTTAATTAAAATATATTTCATAATATTATACAGGGAGTCCTTGACTTACAACAGGTCATTTAGTGACCATTCAAAGTTACAATGGTACTGAAAAAAGTGACTTATGACCATTTTTCACACTTAGGATCCTTGCAGAATCTCAATGGCCAGGTGATCAAAATTGGGATGCCTGGCAAACTGGTTCATATTTATAATGGTTCCAGTATCCTGAGGTCAAGTCATTACCTTTTGTGACCTTCTGACAAGCAAAGTCAATGGGGGAAGCCAGATTCACTTAAGAACCATGTTACCAACTTACCAACTGCAATTATTCACTTAACAACTATGGCAAGAAAGGTTGTAAAATGGGGCAAAACTCACTTAACAAATGTCTCACTTAGCAACAGAAATTTGCTATGGTAATAACTCGAGGACTATCTGTAATATAAGTTCCTTATTTATGTGATCGCTGGATGTTTTGAAAGCCTCTGAGGGCCTGAAGAAACTATTTGCCAGAAACCTGGGAAAAATTATTGTCATAATTTTTGGAGCATGATGGATCAGATATGTAATCTCAGCTAATTTGCATCCATACTCCCTCCTTGTATGTAAAATATATATCTTACATTACATTACTATTTAATCCTATAAGAATCTCATGCTGTAGAAATGCTGGAGGGCTTGCAATAATTTTTTTAAAAGGATTCGATTCCACCCCTTCCCTTAATTCCGTATACTTTTTTATTTGATTTGATTGGCAAAGCTCACTTTTAAGTCAGATTCTGATTCTGATTCTTTTCTTTTCTATCCAAACCCAGAAAAATGATGAGAAAGGGGTGGAGAGAAAGAGACAAAAGGGCATTAACATGTGTAAGCAAGGGAATTCAGATAATTCTTGACTTATGACCACAACTGAACCCCAAACTTCCATAGCTAAGCAAGATAGTTGTTAAACAAGTTTTGCCCCATTTTACAACCTTGCTTGTCAACATTCTTAAGTTAATTGCTGCAGTTGTGAAGTTAACAACATGGTTGTTAAGGGAATCTGGATTCCCCATTGACTTTGCTTGCCACAAGGTCACAAAAGGGAATCACATGACTCCCCCTCCCCAGGCCACTGCAAACGTCATCAACACAGGACAGTTGCCAAGCGTTTGAATTTTGATCACGTGACCACAGGGATGCTGCACGGGATCGTAAGTGTAAAAAAATGGTCAAAAGTCACTTTTTATCAGTGCCATTGTAAGTTTGAATAGTCACTAAGTGAATGATGTAAATTGAGGACTACCTGTAGTCTCCAAAGGAATCCTGACATAAACCTGTTACCAGGCAGATGGGGGAAACAGGTGCAAAATAGTTAATTTCTACATTACTGGAAAGACTTAGTTTCCGCCTCCATATTTCAAGTGTGAAGAAAGCAATTGCTCTTTCTCTGATTTCTCCCTGGACTGCTAAGAAAGTGCTCTCTGTTTAGTTCAGAGGCTGGATTGGACTCTATAAGGAAAGGAAGCTAGATAAATAACCATTCCTCTTATATAAATTAGACAGCTGGCTGGATCTTTAACAGTTCCTCTGAAGAAAACTAGCTGCAACATGACAAATGTGCCTTTCAACATACCTTGGCCGATCACCAAGGGAGGAAGAGAAATGGAGAGACCAGCGAATTGGAGTTACAGGATGGAAAAAGCAAAGTTTACTGAAAAGGGGAAAAAAATGCTTTCAAGAAACTCTGAGGGACTCATTCCATCTTTCACCTGGAGGATACATCAGGAGTGCAGGTAGGGCCTAAGGCTACCCGTGAGCATGAAGAATGGGGTATGAGAATTCAGGAAAGGAACTCCTCTTCTCGGCTGACCTTTCTCGTTCTTTCGAAGTAAATGGAAGGTTGCAAAGACTTTATGTAATGGGGGATAGCAATAGCAATAGTATTTAGACTTTGCAGCACTCTCTGGGCAATTGACAACGCCGGCATATCACCCCCAATAATCTGGGTTCCCATTTTACTGACCTCAGAAAGATGGAAGACTGAGTCAACCTTGAGCTGGTCAAGATCGAACTCCAGGCTGTGGGCAGAGTTAACCTGCAGTACTGCACTTTAACCACTGTGCTACAAAACAATCCCTCAGTAATATTAGAAAGTATTAATTTACAGAAAGAGAGCTTAGAACCAACTTTCTATGGAGGTAGTGGGTCAGTTATCAGTAACTGTGTTTAAACATACTTGGAGTAAACTGACAGTTTTTAAAACAAAAACAAAAACCAAAACCCAAGGGACATACTTGATGGACTACTGGGTCTTTTCTACCATCAGTTTTCTAAGTTCCTATGATTTCAAAGCAGTACACAAATAATTAATGGCCCAACTGTTCTTTCTTCAGTAGGCATCAGTAAATTATAGTGCTGGATAAACCTGTTAAGTGTTTTCAATTTTTTTTTCCCCAAAGAAAAAGTTCTTGTTGCATTTGTCAATGGCTCCTTAAAGAAATGGAGTCTTTTCCTAAGTTCACTCATATTACCTTAGCAATAGCAATAGCACTTAGACTTATATATTGCCCATAGTGCTTACTAGCACTGAGTGGTTTATAATGCCAGTATATTGTCCCAACAATCATTTTACCAACCTTGGAAGGATGGAAATCTGAGTCAACCTTGAGCTAACTTCAGGATTCCAAGTAATATATCCATTGCAAGCAAGACTCCGAGGCCTCCGAGTTCCTCAAACATCGCTTATATCGGAAATATCATATTGGTACATACCTGGTGAAAACTGACTCTAGCAGGAGCTGGGGTGAGAATAGGAGCTCACCCCATTGCAAGGTGCTCAGGTCTCGAACTTGGGCTGCTGTCTTAACCGCTGAGGTACCATACCGCCCCCTTTCTCCCTAGGCAGCCTTATGTCTTCTTAGCTTCCTAGACCTGAAGGCATTCATGGGAATACAGATATTGTAATGTTTATGTATTTATATTTCATATTTCTTTTTTTTTGGGTCAAGTTTTTCTGTTTTGTATTACATGTACATTTATATTTCATATTTCTTAACCACCCATCTCCCTCAAAGGGGCAGCGTACAATTTTGCTGAGTGGTCTTCCATACACATTTACCAATCTATAAAAATAATCTAATCTAATCTAATCTAATCTAATCTAATCTAATCTAATCTAATCTAATCTAATCTATCTATCATCTACCTACCTATCTATCATCTATGGATGGATGGAGATAGAGGATAGATGGATGAGATAGGGCAGGGCTGTCAAACTCGTGGCCCGCAGGCTGGATGCAACATGTGCTGGCCATGCTCCCACTTTGTTTAGTGAAGGGGAAAAAAGTCCTGATATGTCACGTGATGCCACTGTAACAATGTAAGTTTGACACCCCTGGGATAGGGGATAGATGCATGGAGCCATCCATCCATTTTATTTATTTGTCAGATTTATATAGTCACCCATCTCACAAACAAGCGACGTGGACATTTAAGTGTCCAAGAAACTCTGGGCAATGAACAGCACAAGTACATTATTTCTATTACACTCAAACAAAGAAACAAAAACAAACAAACAATATCATCCATGCAATTTCAGTACACACGCAGGAAGAGTTCACTTGTGTCTCTGTGTGTCCACTGTGCAGTGTTGTTACATCCTCTACCCTGCTGTTTTTGAAGGCCTTTCCTAGATCATGCCCTCTTTCAAAAGCATAATCTGAATGACAGGGATGTTTCCAGGGTAGAGGAAAAAAAATATTGTTGTGCATCACACATCCAAAACAAGCCGGGCTGTGATTGCACTGTCACAATCACCCTAACTTATGGGTGCTTCTGTGACTGGCCTATGTTGCCATCAATATTTACTGAACAGTGGAATGAGCAGTCACTGATGTCATATGTAGACTTTGCACTGTGGTGAAGCATATTGTATTTCTGTTTAAATCAGAGTTATTTTTTCTAAAATTGATCTGCCCATCTCTCTCTCTCTCCCTCTCCCTCTCTCTCTCTCTCTTTTTCTTTTACCATTAGGATATCCTCCCCCCCACACTTTTTGGTGGAGTGATGAATTTCTTTCCATTTCCTAGCCACTCTCTCTGTGGCTGCTAGAGGCTGCATCTTGTAAAGTTGAAGATGCGTGACCTCTATTCCCCATTTCCCAAAGCTGGAAGAAAAAGCAAACGAAACCACATTTGTCCACTCCCTCCCCCCTTGGGATAAATTGGGGCATTCCTTATAATTTCCTTTCCCAATCCTTGAGGCCAAGCTTGCACAGAACAGGCTTGTGGCAGCCCTTTCGCTGAAATGAAAATTGCTCAGCCCACAAGCTTGAGTGAGTGAGTGAGATGCATATAATGGCTGGCTAGCTTGTGATGTTATTAAAACATGAAGGATGAACCAGGCTGGCTTGCTGAGGTAGGGAGAAGGAATTTCTGGCTCAGCATTTTCCACCCTCTTCCTTCTTTTCCCTTGCCTTAATGGCTTCCCCACCCTCCTATTGGTTTCCCTCCATCCTTTGCAGCACCAGCCGCTCTGCTGCCTGGCAACAGTGCCTCGAGTGATGTCACAGGAACTCAGAAGATTGCGCAAAGAGAATAAACAACAGTGCCTGGATTTGCCTAAAGCTGTAGCTCAGGAAAGCTTGTCAGCCTACCAGCATCTGCTGGAGATATTTTCAGAAATCAGGCTAATCCAAATTTAACTCAAGCGTTGCTTCACACACAGGGAGACACACCCCTTAGAGACAAGACTTTGCCAGCATGGTTTCCTATTGCGAGGAGACATGCTACCCGGATGATGATCTGAATGCTATTTTATTTTTATAGCTGTGGGCCATATGGAAACAGCCATTAAAAAATTCTGAGGAATTAAAAACAGAGGAATAATCTTTATATTGAAGCTGGGTGATGGATCTAAAAAGTCTTTCACCTAAGCCTCCTGTGGTCCTACACGCTTCCTTCAGTACCCATAGTTCCATGAGTTATGTCCATGTCTCAGAGATGGGAATTCCCTAGACCTAGACAATATTCCTCAGCAAAATGCTGTGCAAATTCCTCTTCCATCACAGACACACACATTGAACCCCTCAAAACCACAAGTCCCACTTTTTAACACATATCTCTTCCTTCTAGAGGGAGTGCTTAGGTGATACATGATTCTAGAAAGATTATTCAGATACAGTCCCTAGCCCAGGACATGTCCATGAAATCCTTTTGGTACCCTCTTCCCCAAGCCCTTTATGAACAGTTGTAACATAGCACATGTTCAGATCATAGTTCCAACATCGGGTAGTTGCAATTTCTATGATTCCTCCTTTTGTAACTTCTGGAGATTCAAGGTCACAGTTTGTAACTGTTACTTTTAGTTTAAAAAAATACATGTTCATCTGCCTTATTCCTAACCTTTCCCCCAATATGTAAAATAAAGCATTGAATATTCCAACCTTGACTCTCCTGTTGACATCCTTGTCATGTCTCATGCTGCAAAAAAATGTCCACCTCTGCTGTAATGGAAATTCTAAAATGGATGGATGGATGCATTGATTGATTTAGAGAAATTCCACCCCTTCCCAGAGAAATCACAATGCAAAATCCTCACTCCCGTTCCACCCCAGAGTAAGCACAATTCCCTCACTAACTTGCTTTCCAGCTCTGTTCTCCTGCGTGCAGGACAACAAAAGAACTCTATGTGACTACCAGTTTTTAAAAAAGTGCAATAAGAATTTCTAACTTTGCGAGATCTTTTTTTTTCCTGAGAAGTTGGAAGGCCTGATTGCACTTTTTTAAAAAAAACTGATAGTCACATAGTCTTCTTTTGCCCTGCATGCAGGAGAACGGAGCTGGAAAGCAGGTTAGTGAGAAAATGGTGGTTGCTCTGGGATGGGGCGGAAGTGAGGATTTTGCATTATGATTGTTCTGGGATGGGGTGGAAGTGAGGATTTTGCATTAAGATTGCTCTGGGATGGGATGGAAGTGAGGATTTTGCATGATTGTTCTGGAATGGGGTGGAAGTGAGGATTTTTTTCATTCAGAGACTGGTAGTCACATGGTCTTTTGTTGCCCTGCATGCCAGAGAATGGAGCTGGAAAGCAGGTTAGTGAGGGAATTGTGGTTGCTGCAGGATTTTGCAGGAGGCTGTCCAGGCCAAAAACGGGCTACAGCCCCTCCCCCACATCCTTCCAGGTGATGGGCTCAGCCAGTTCATTCACCACCTCCCAGCTGATCAGTGTGGTTCCAGTCATGCCCCTGCAGCCTCCCCACCCTGAATGGCAACCCCGAGATGGCTCGCTAAGGCTTGCCATTTTGGGGCTTGACCCTGGATTTATTCAACCTTGGAGCAGGCGAGGCAAGAAAAGGAGTGGCTGGGAGGGGTGGTCGGGTTGGGGCAGGCCAGTCAGTGGTGGGATCAACCAGTTCTCTGAACTGTGCAAAAAGTTCACCTGGTTCGGCCAAACTGGTGCAAACCGGCTGAATCCCACCACTGCATGGCATCCTATGTGGCTGGTTGACCTAGATTATAGTCCTCAAATTATGACCAGAATTGGGACCAGAATTTATGTTGTAAAACAAGTTGGCGGTTAAGTTGGCAGTTGAGTTTTGCCCAATGTTGTGACCTTTTTGTCACAATTGCTAAACTAATCACAGCAGTTGTTCAGTGAATCATGCAGTCGTTAAGTGAATCTGGCTTCCCCCGTGGTCTTTCTTGTCAGAAGCCACCCGGGAAGGTCACAAATGCTAATCACTTGGCCCGCCAGACACTGCAATATTTGTAAATATATTCTGGTTGTGAAGTGCTCAAATTTTGACCATGTTACTGTGGAGATGCTACGACATAAGCATGAGGACTGGTTTTAAGTCACTTTTTTCAATGCTGTTGCAGCTTCAAACATTCGCTAAATGTACTGCAGACATAAGTCAAGGACTACCTGTTCATATATTTTCTGATTTCACTTTTCCTTCCTTCTTTTCTCTATGGCTCTCTTTTTCCCTGCCTCTTCCAGATGAAGATATTTGTCTTCCTGCTGAGTTTCATTATCACAAGCGCAATGTGACTTTTTCCAGACCAGATATGGAAAGTAACAGGAAATTGAGCTGAAAGCAAAACCCATTTACTGATATCACTTTCTTTGTTGTGTAACATTTTGATTGTTCAAAAGAAAAAAAAAAGGTAGGCTCAAACATGCAAACACAGAATGAGGTACAAAGTTAATGACAGATTTAGGAACAAATCTATCACAGAATGTCGTCATGATAAAAAAAATGAAAACCTTTCCTAAAATAGTTTCTTAGCAAAGGCTTCAAATATTTCCTTTGTAAAAAGATCTCCATTATAAACTTAGACACATCCAGACCTTAACAATCTGTTGTTGAATTTTTTTTTGCTGTTCATTTTGGTTGGGAGTGTTTTACTTTCAGGGAACTGGCAAAGAGGGGGAGGACTAAAACAAACAAACCAGGTTTGATTAACCGTGCCTACTTTGTAGGGCTAATGGGTTGGCCAAGTGATCTAGACTTATCTTTTGAAAAGTCCTGTTTAATGTTCATGTTGGATAATTAGTCCAAGAAACCAAAAAGATGAAGAAGATGGCTCCTTGCAAACCATATGGAACTATTGTTTATTGCCTGGGCTTTCTTAAAAAGAAAGAAAAAGAAAAGACCAGAATCTGCTCAACTTCATCAGGTCTTGAACTGTATTAAGAAACTCAGCATTGTTAGACCTTTCTTCTAATTGGCCTACCCTTTGTTCTGGAAGAGTTTAGAAGAGTTCTTTGTCCCCAAACCTACCTTCTTCTAATTTTCCTCCCATTCAAATGGGCCATTTGGTTTGAAGTTGCACTTCTAAGACAAATCCTTGAATCGATTGCAAAATGTACGATGCTACGTTCAGTTCTGGTATGTCATCTGAAAAGGGATAAGTGAAAATGATAAACAGGCTAGATCATTTTTCTTCCAAGAAAAATCTAGAGCGGGGGTGTCAAACTCAAGGCCCGCGGACAAGATCCAGCCCATGGGGTGCTTAGATCTGGCCCTTGGGGCCACCCTGGAAAGACAAAGGACCAGCTTGTGGTGCTTTTGCCAATGACAAAAGAGCTTGGGAGAGCTGTGCATGGTCCTCCCAGGCTCTGGGAGGCCCCCTGGGCTCCATTTTAGCTGGCAGAGGGCTGCAGGAGGCCTTCCTGGCCAAAAACAGAACCTCAACAAGTGATGTTGAGCGGGCCATGCTCCCGGCCATGCCACATGCCCAGGCTCCCCCAGCTCCCCTCTGAGTTCAAACACAACCCTGATGCTGCCCTCAGTCAAATCAAGTTTCACACCTGATCTAGAGTATGGGCTACATGCAAAGATTGTTGTCCCCAATTTTGGTTTGAGCCTAGTGCTGAGGCTGATGAAGGATGCCAGACACGAGGTGCAGGTTTTGTCTTCTTTTATTGAAGCGCTCCAAGAAAAGGAGTCCTGGCCAAATTGCCAAACAACCTTCAACATTAGAATTAAGAAAGCTTTATACATTTTCACTAAAGCAGAAGGCGGGATAAGGCGGGATATATAAGAAAGATCATCTAATGAACATTTTAGTAATGATCTAACAATTATTCTATTGGTCTCTAGCCATCCCTATTCCTAAGCTAATGAGTGCTTTGCTCCAAACCATCCAAGCCATGTCTATTCCTAACTTCTAGCTGAGGTCTGTAAGATGCCTAACCCCTTATTACTTTTATCAGCTTTCTAACCACCCAGAATTCTTAGAAGCTTTAAACATGCATATTCCCTGTGAATAAGCATTGTTTGTTCTTGTCAGACAGACTCCACAATTACAGACTTCCCAGTCTCCTTTCAAGTGTATGCTATAACCTTGCTTTGTTTTAGTAGACAAACCATCATATCAGCAACACATCATTACCACCCAGATCTCCTCTTTGAGGGAGAAAGATGGTCTAGAATAAATAAATAAATAGAAAAGAAAGAAATATGCTATTTGAGTTATGAAAATAGTGGGAGGGGCTTAAGTGTAGCACCCAGTTATATCATGCCAAAGTAGGCCTTTAATATACACACACATGTTCAGTTTCCCCTAATAAATAAAGCCATAACAAAATATAAATCTAATTTATATGGCAGTTAGTACAAATTGTGCATCGAATGACATTTCACTATGCGGTTTTTTTTAACATGAATTTTTTTGCTATGTAAGCTTTTTAGAACAATGGAACCAGGCTGTTGTTTGTAGATAACTTTCGGGGTAGACTTTCTTAGGAGACACAAATTTGGAGTAAGTGTGGATTTTTGATGAAGAAAAATGACGAGAAGCTAGAATTATTTTGGTTCAAAATATTCATACTGCGGTTAAAATCCAGAGCTAATGGGGCATGCAACTCTTTCTAACGTTTTGTTTCTATTTTTCTATCTCCCAGCCCAATCTGTTTGTAAGCTTGTTGTTCAAACATAAAAATAATGGGATTCAGCCCTTCGATACAAGCCCCTGATGACATCACACACTTAATAACATCATTATACAAATTGCATAATTTGCATCTCTTTCTATGCAGATGTGAATGATATCATATGCAAAGTTTCCGTGGTGATCTAATGATGTTCATGATTTCATTTGACCCCTTTGCAGCCCTTGCTGATGTCTATGCAGGATGTGGGCTGCTTACACTCCTGCAGGAACATAACAATAAATAAGAGAATCAATAATGCCCTCTGAGAACATCATTTCCAAGCAATGCATGCTCTGCATTAGAGAGCATTCATAAATGCAACATCTCAAACTGGTGTTACACTGCTAAAAGCACTTTTTAGCAAACAGGCAGGCACACAATGCACCTTGAGGATCATTTTCAAAGACAGACTCTGGTACAATAGAGTTAAGCAGTCTGCCCTCAAGGGCATGGATCACTATTGCTAACTGACAATAATATGCATATGTACTTTTATACAGACAGTAAATTGAACAGATCTAACTAGTGCTCTGCTTCTTCCCTGGTTTGTATATTATACATCACAATATGGTACATCGGATATTTATTTTCATTATTTTCATTCTAAGTACTGTATGTTCTGGGCAATCAGTAGAGATACAAATGGTCTCAGCAATATTTTGGAAACTGGGAAGTTTTCCTTCATTTGATGACTTGCTAAGCTCCTTCTATGACATTTGTTCCCTACCTTCAAGAGATATGCCTACATACCCATTGTAGAAATGTTAACATACAAAGTGTTCATCTCTAATGTCAGGGTTCCAACTAATACATCCATAGCAAAGAGAACTCTGAGACAAGTGATATCCTCAAAGAACAATTTATTTGGATATATCATATTAGCACAAAGCTGGTGAAAACTGGCTCTAGCATTTTCACCAGATTAAAAACAAAAGTTTGTCAGTTTCCCAAAACAATCCATCACATGGTCTAATCAGGATACAGTCCAGTTGCTAGGTGCCCACCGTCTCGTCCTTCCGAACACCTGCTCGAACGTCCTTGGTTCTCAAGGGAAAGTATTTCATTTTGGCTACAACACCCCAGCTATCTCTACTCCCCACTCCCTGCCCCTCAGCTCCAGGCAGTGTCAGCTCCCAAGGGAGAAAATGGCCTCAGTTTGGCCAGCTTCACAGCTGACATCTATAGTTGAAACCACATCTCCTTCCATTGTGCTATCTTTCTAGAAACTGGATTTCAGGGTTCTTCCCCAGGGGTGGGCTGCTAGGGGTTCGCAGAGATTCGGGCAGATCCTTAGCGAAGATTCTGTGGGGATCACTGAACCCCCAAATCCCACTTCTGGCTGGCCCCTC
>JANHFL010003441.1:128008-138527 GCA_032468155.1 Oxyrhabdium leporinum | reverse complement strand
CCCCACCCCTCCCAGGAGTCTCCACATGGCCCGTTTTGGATGCAGGCAAGTGTAGGGCATGCGCGGAGGCTCGGGGAGGGCAAAAAACGGGTCTCCCGGAAGTTTGGGAAGGCTGGAAATGGGTCCATTTCCAGTCTCCAGAGAGTCTCTGGAGCCCGGGGAGGCTCAAGGAAAGCCTCCAGAGGCTGGGGAGGCTAGAGGAAAGCCTCCAGAGGCCGGGGAGGATGAAAAATGGGCCTCCTGGAAATTCGGGAATGCTGGAAATGGCCTGTTTCCAGCCTCCAGAGAGCCTCCAGAGCGCAGACAGGCTGTTTTTGCCCTCCCGGAGGCTCAAGGAGGATGAAAATGCCCCCCCTGCTGTAGTGCAGGAGGCCGGCTAGGCCACGATCACTATGACCATGGCCACCCAGCAATCAGGCAACAAACCCATTGCTGAAATTTTTGAATCCCATCTCTGGGCCTTGAGTTTGACACCCCTGATCTAAAACCATTGTGTGCCTATCCTCTGGAATGAGGTCTTCTTTGAGACCCATACGACTCCCACCCCTTCTTGATGGCATTCCAGAAGACCTTGAAGACCTGACTGATCAAGCAGGCCTTGGCCTGGGTGGCTGGAGCCTCTGACACAGATACATATGTTTTGGTGTTAGTTGTTCAGGTTTTCCATCTTGTTTATTTCCCTTATTCTACTTATTTATCTGTGATTGCTGCTTCTGTAGTGTTTGACCATGAGAGATACAATATCCGGTTCAGTCGCCATGTGTGTAGACATGAACCCTGTCTCTTTCACTCTAATCATCCCTCTGCCAATCTGAAATCTCTTCCATGAATGAAGGCAAATATACACATCCCAGGATAACGTTGCAGAATCCAATCTGAGTCGGTCACCAAGATTAGAGGTTTAGTCTTCCAAGCTATTGAACTCATGCTCAATCTCTTGTAGTTTGAGAAATTCCCTGAGGATGGGCCCCAGCATGAGTTTGAAAGCTTGGAAGAACAAATATTTGGTTGAATAAAGGTGACCAACTGACATTGGATCCTGAAACCTCTTCATTCGACTTCAACTCAGTCGCAAGAGAAAATCATGCATGATTTTTTCCCCAACGTGGTTCTTGGGCAGGCATTCAGGTGCAGGATACTGAAATGGGCAGGCAGGGGGTGCAGCATGATAAAAAGATATAAAACTGAGAAATCAAACAGATGCATCCTACATTGTAACTATTAATAGAAGGAATTGTAAAGCAAAAAGTTTTCAGGAAAAAAAAACTTGAATGAAATGGGAGGATGAATTTCTTTGCAATATGAGTTCCAACAAGGTTTCTGTGCGGGGAAGGGGGACATCAGATTGTAAGAGGTATGTGGTGCCCACAAGTTCTCCCCTGTTGTTCTTCAAAGGCTCTTACCGCTACTCATTAAAGCATTTGGCAGTTTTTCTTTATGAAATAGTCTCAGAATCAGATGAATGTGGACAGTCTATGTTGGAAAGCATCATTTTCCTGATCATTTAGCCCCAAGCTCTTTTATGATTAACTGAGGGGGCACAAACATGGGGATCTACCATGGCTTTCAAAGACAGAGTCAGTGCTTCTTTGTAAAATACACTTTCTACTTCCAGACAGTCAAGTAATTCCATAAAGGTTACTTACCTGCAGTTGGAAGAGATGATGAAATATTTAAAAGCCGTTGGATCCTGCCAGGGAAATGGAAAGAGCTAGAAAAGGAGAATTGATTTTGAAGGAAGCAGAATAGTTTCAAAGTAGAAAAAAAAAAGAGCAAGTGGAAATATGGGTACTAGTTTGTACTAAATTATGTACACAGGAGAAGAAGAGGGATGATGTTCCAGGTCATTTGGGAAGACTGTTCCACATGGAACACTATTTCACAGTGTCTTTTGTTACTGCTTTTCTGTAAATATCAGCAGTGTGATAGCTAACTTTAAAAAAAAACCCACATTTTAACCATCAAAACAATATGCCTCATAAAAACAAAATCATTAAAACAAATTGAAAAGCTGCATAAAACATATTTTATTAGGATCAACCTGGAGCTCTGTTATCAGCTGCAGAGGTCCTTCCTGAAGGCCTCTAATGGTGAAACGGAGGTCGGAGGCAATGCACACGTCAATCCAGACCTCATTTCTCAGCTGCAGAGGCCTTTCCTGAAGACCTCTGACAGTGAAATGGAGCCTGGGGGCGATGTGTGCAAGTGGCCACAGAAGAAGTGGCCAGCAAGGCAAGGCAGGTGTCGGGGTGTGCGAGGCCTGGTAAGTAGGGCAGCTCCACCCACCCATCCCTACTCTAGTTTAATTTTTACCTGTGTGCCTTGCCCTATCCCCTGCACCCCAGAATGGGCAGGGTCTAATTAGGGCTTTTGGGGGGGGGGCTTATATTGGGCGCATGTGTAAAAATCAAACTACGGCTTACTTCTGGGGTAGGTTGTATTTTTGCAGAAACATGGTAAAAACACAACTCAGGGCAGCTTCTGCTGGGGGAACTTCAAATTATTGCCAATTTCAGCTAATCAATCACTTCTATCTCCCTTTCTCTTTTTGCTCCAAAAAATGTAAAAAAATCCATCCTATTTAGAAATATTCCTGCTGCTGAGGAAATTTTACATATTCACCAAGCAATTCCATTGGTTTAATTATTCTCATTGTCAGGAAATCCATGCAAGTCTTGTAGATATTTGGGGGAAGAACAGTTTCCTTGTTTTCTTAGTGTTCCTCAAAAGGCAATAATAAACTCAGTAAAGAAATAATTTACATTTTTAAATATGTGAATGTTTAATTAAAAGTTATTTTTTTTAAAGTAACTCTGAAAATATCTCATTTTTCTCACATTTATAGCAAGTATATATATATATATATATATATACGAAACGTTAACCGCCAATATACACATACAAATACCCGCGAAAACCTCAAAAAACATATATATATACATATATATATATTTGCTGCTTTCAACTGATTTTGAGAAAAGGATTTCTTGGCAGGAAGATGATCTTTGCAGATAAGTAACAATTGAGAGGAAACAGGTAATAGGGACCGGTTTAATTATATATCAATATCAAGCCTACCAGAAACTACCTGAAAGGATTACACTTGCATTTCAGCACTTAGAGAAAATATGACTTTGAATGTGGGTGAATGGGAATGAGAATTAAATAGTCCGGAATAAATCTCTTCTGGTTAATTAAGAATATGCTAATGAGCACATGGGGTTTACACAATCCCTGTTTAGGCTTTATTAAAACTGGCTGACCTCAACATGAATGAGGGACAATCAAGTAGTGTCGTTCTCTTTCTAGTGATTTTTAGAACACCCAAATACAGTTACAGAAGAAAATGATCATCTGTAGTAGGGGAGCATTTCAAGACTGTGTATTTCTTGATGATTCATTTTTGGGATACTTCACAATAAGTGATGCTGACCCTGTTATGCCATGCACATTTTGAAAAGGGCTGGGATCTCAGTATTTGAACATTTGACAGCTAAGATTTAAGGATGAAGAAACAATGGTTAACATCAACCCCAACCCAGATAAAGCTGTTGTTAGAGGGAAAAAAACAAGGAAAAGGACTGGAATCTCAGTATTCAGACATTTTGGTAAAATCCACAAAACATTTTTTTTTTAAATCAATCAATGTTACCTGTTATACTTACAAAATAAGCTTTATTAGTCTATTCAGGAATTAATCTATTGCAGACTAAGTAGTACAGTCTATGAAACCATTCTTTTGTAATATAAATCCCTAAAATATAGGAATTTTACAGCAAGCAGCCTTATTTATCTGATGGTTTAGCAAGCTCATGCTACTTTTGCTAGCAACTCTCTGGCCTTATTATCTCATAATTCTTCTTAGGCTACTTAAAGCTGGCAGTCTTAGAAGTCCTATTTGAATGCAATACTGTACACACACACTGTGTGTGTGTGTGTGTTGTATGTATGTATGTGTGTGTATATATGTGAAAACTACATTGCTTTGAATAATAGGGCTTATTATCATTATAAATATCTTGTTTCTACTTATTCTGCTTTCCATGATGCATAGTTGTTGCTGTTGTTTTAAAGCATGAGTTCATACATAGAGTGTGTCAAAGATTGAAGATGCATATTAGTAAATAACCATTATTTAGTTAATACTTAGTTAATACAAGGAAGAAGGAATATTATATATGTTCACCACCTTGAGTTACCTATAAAGCACTATAGGCAGAATAAAAATCTAATAAATAAATGTAAATTAAATATATGCCAACTATAACTTTGGGATTTGGGGATGTGTGTGTTTGTTCAATAAACTATGTTGTGAGTTTGTGGGCTTGTTTAGGTTTATGGTAAAGAACCCTACTCATTGTGTGTGAAAATGAAAAACAATGCTGAGAGGAGATTCACTAGACTTCTTGCTCTTTCTTCTTGTTAATCAAATAAAAAACCTTTGTTCTAGTTTCTGTGTCGGTAAAATATAAATTCAACCCAAAAATAATTTGTCACAAAAGTGATTGCCTGCGAAGGCTCCTGGACTGGGGCTGAAAGGCGAAGCGGAAGCAATGCGTTGGGTAGATCAGGTTGCCCTGATAGACCGGTCTCACCGGAAAAAAACACTTTGTTCTAGTTGAACATGGACTATTGGGTTTTTTAGTTTACCTCCAAGCGTTTCTCTCTCTATTTCTTTGGCCTTCATTTTTCCAGGGAGCGCTTATATCCTATGGGCCACTGACTGAATGCAGGAACAAAGCATCACCTGCTTTATAGAACAGACAGGGTTTTGATCTGAAAATGGACAGGTGCTTTGTCTACGGGTTCTTTAGCTCTCTGATTTGTGCAAACCCATTTTCACTGGCTCATTTAGAGCCAGTGAACAGTTTTTTGAAAAATCTGCCACCAGTGTTATTTGTCTACTCTGCTAATCAGACCAAAACTGATTTCAAGGAAAAAAAAAGAGCTCTGAAGAAAAGATTAGATATGTTCTTCCCTTTAAAAAAAAAATAATATCCCTTCCTTCAGTTATAATAAGAGGAAAACTTGATCAAGAGATTAGCGGTGGTTTGGATTTTACTAAGGCAAGCATATAAATCACGGTACCTGGAAAGCAGAGAAACATAGTTATAATAGGCAAGAATCTGCAGCTTTTAATCATTCATCTCTTTGCTAATTCTTGGGAAGGCTAACATACATTAGTTTGAATCTTTGAGTGGAAAGTTCCTAAATTTTAAGTATTAGAAAGACACTTAAATTAAACTAAAATGAAAAAAAAATCATCCTAAATTCATGTGAATGAATTTATAGTGAGTTTATAATTTTAAAGGCCAGCAGGAGGGCCACTGTTAGAGACTCAACAATAAAACTATATAGGCTACATCATCCAAGGCACAATCAATCCTTCCTTATTCCCCTACTAAGACCCTTTAAATGGTGCCTGCGTTGAATGTAGTTTGCCACCAGGAACAATAAACCATTAGATTAGAGCCGCAATGATGCAACGTTTAAAACTCAATGTTGCAGGCTGCCTCTGCCCACTGCCAGGAGTTTAACTCTGACCAGTTCAAGGTTGACTCACCTTTCCAGCCTTCTGAGGTTGGTAAAATGAGAAGCCAGATTGTTGGTGACAATATGCTGACTTTGTAAACCACTTAGAGGTGGGCTGTAAAATACTATGGAGCGGTATATAACTCTAACTGCTATTGCTATTAGGTTAACCTGGTTCTCAGTCTGATGTGCTTACAGAATCAGTGAGGCCATCAGAATATTAATAAAAGCCAAACCACAACTGGAACAACTTGAGCATTTTCATAGAATTGAAATGGGCAACTTCACATGTCTGGTTGATTTTGAATCTTTCTCTGCTTGATTGCAACCTCCCTCTGCCACTTGGTGAGTTGATGCTGAGGGAACAAATAGGTGATCAAAGCATTCTGAATTCTTTTGTCATGGAATAGCTGGGTTGTTTGTGTCATTTGATCAAATACCAAATGCAGATGTGTTTTTAAACGTGCAGTGGATTTTTTTTAGACAGAAAAGGAAAACTCTCTCCCATGAGATAAATCATTCTCATGTTCAACATCCTCATATTATTCATTTAGTGATGGTGGTCCATATTATATGTATGTCATAGAAGCACATCTTTGGAACTTCAATAGGATATAAAAGATATTCTTTTCGTGCAAGTAAAGGTGTTTTTTTAAAAAAAAACACAAGATAGACTCTTCTTTAAACCTAACATTTTCTAAGAGTTAAGATGGAATAGTCAAGGCACAAATCACTCCAGGGTTTTTGTTTGATTTCCCCTGATAATGCTCTATATTCAAGTGTTTTAAAGACAATCACTAGAGATTTTTCCCTTAAATTTACTATCATGAAGACTGCCTTTTGCAGCTAGATAAACTTTGTCTTCTCTAATAAAAACCACCCTAAGCTACATCAAGCAGCATCTGAAATGACACATGGATGAAATGCTGGGGTGGCCCTTAACCTGGTGTTTGCCAGAAGTATTGCTATAATACTCACTACCTCAGGATTCTGCAGTTGTGAGCACCATACATCTGGAGAACACCAGGTAAGGAAGAGCTTGAGTAAGTCACTATTATCCAATAGTGTTATTTGGAAAAACTCCTATTGAATTCAATCAAAGTTAATCTTGGGAATGTATGGGAAGGGAACCAGATGAGAACCACAATATAAGGGCTTTGTTAAAGTTGATATCCTTCATTGCAACTACTTTATTTTTCCCCCACTGTATATGCTCCTTTCTGTCCTCATTTACTGGGAAATTTCAGACAGTCATTGTCAGAGACTTCTGGGTGATTACTCCAGTTCGTGCAGCATATTGTAAATGCATATTAATCTGGGCTAAATGCAAGCAGAGCTCTGCTCCTGATCAGCTTCCTACCAGGTAAGGAAGATAAGTTTACAAGGTTTACTGAAGCTTATAAAACCAAAACTGCAAGTTCACTGAGGTTCATCTTCCAAATTTTCTGGGACTTTTGTTAGCCAAGCCTCATTAAAATAATCTGAGTAGAGTAACAAGAGTCCTGTTGAGCTTTATGTTTTCTTCGTCTAAATGGCGTTTTACACTTTGAAACTGTGGTGGATAATATGGAATATCGCCTTCTAGGATATAACTGTCATTGAGCAGATTAATCTTCATGGCTGCTCTTTGGAAATGGTTTCTGTTTACATCTCCTGAACTGCTGTTGATGAATGACTCCAGATATGGAAGAGTTATGAAGTAAATGTCACATCTGTTATTTCAACAAATGATTTCTGTTTTCAGTATCCAAATATGGGGAACTCAATCAAGATCACTCATGTGAGACAATACCATTGCAGGAACTAGGTATATCTCATCTAATAAAGAGAAGGATTGGGGGGTCTAGCAGTCTTCCAATATTGTAAAAGGCTGTCCTCACCTTCTTTACAAGTCTAAAACCAGTCATTGAATTTTATGTTCAAAATTTGGGCCTGCAGGTAACCTGAAGAATACCTCAGATCAAAATGATCTTAAATGGTGTAAAAAGTGTGGTTTGGAAGGATAAGGGAAAGTTCTATTAGTCCAAGTATTATGTCTAGAATAATTTATTGTTAATTAACTTCTCACTTAAATCAGATGGCATGACAAAATTTAATTAACTATAATCCAATATACTTGAATCTGCTAAAGTCACCATTCTTTTTAGAACATTGCACAGGATTTGGAACTACAGAGAAAAAAAACCTATGAACTATTTAAAAAGGACTTCATTATTTTATAACAGGAAGGTATTGTCAGGGGCACAGGATCCACCAGTAGCTTCCTGGGATCCTTTATTCTTTAATGTAAAAGAATACTCTCCACTGAGCTGAACATGACTCCTGGTGACTCCATGGTGCACTATGGAAGTCCTTTCCCATTGTCTTCATCAACAATCATTTTCATTTTCCAGTCCAGCCTACAGCTCTGAGATTCCCTATCCCTGAGAGTTCCTATGTTCTTCATCCAAATATTAATGAGGGTCAATCATGAAACTCACTATGTTCTCAAAATAATATTAGCCATTATTTAATAGCAATAGCAATAGCATTTAGACTTATATACCACTCCATAATGTTTTACTCTGAGCAGTTTACAATGTCAGCATATTTCTCCCAACAACCTGGGTCCTCTTACTAACCTCAGAAAGATGGAAGGCTGAGTCAACCTTGAGTCCCATCAGGATTGAACTCCGGGCTGTGAGAACTATAGCCTGCAATACTGCATTCTAACCACTGCATTACCAGGGCTTTTTAACAAGGAATGGGCTTCTGAAATTTGAAAATATCCACTTATTGTGAATGCCCACATTCACTATTTGATCACACATTCAAACAAAAAAGTTGCACTGATATGAAGTGGTCATTGGGAATGGTATATCTGCAGCAGAAGTGAAGAACCAACATTATAACAATTGGCAGTCCCAGAAATCATGTCCAATGCTCAAGGATTCTGGGAATTGTGGTTGCCCAAAGCCCATGAACAAAATCCTGCTCTCTTCTCTTCTTGTATATCCAGTCTCATTGCTAGCCCCCCAGTGATTGTTGTTGTTGACATTTTTGCTTTCCCTACCTATTGCTCAAAACTCTCCTTAGCATTCAGTTATTTCCCTGATGATGGTTATTTCCCATTGATTCCTTTTCTGCTTTGGAAATTTTTGTCTTGTTTTCACTGCTATTCTCTCAGCTCTGCTCATCATTTTAAAGGGTATCTCTCCACTGAATGCTATTTCTCTAATGACTGCTATTTTCTCTTTGATTGATATTTCCTTCCTGTGTTTTCACTATGCGGTTTCTCACTAAAATTATATTTATTTACTTATTATCCAATTTAGCCAACTCCTTGCTTGGAGGCATGTGTATTTACAAGGGGTTTTTTTAGGTTTAGGTTCATTTTGCAGTTTGTAGTTCTTAACTATTATTTAGTTAAAAGATCTCTCTTGCATGCTTGTTCCAACTGGATGGTGTCTATGCAGATTTATCTCAGAAATAGGCAGTTACCAAAAGACTTTCTTCCAGACAATTGTTCACTGTAAAATACTATAAATGGAGATATAAGAAAAGTGAGTTTCACTAGTTTCCTTGAGAAGGAGGTATACAGCATGACAGTCCTTTACACTAGCCTCCATATAGTGTGACACTCCTTTACATCAGCAGCAACTGTTTGGGTCTATAACAATTTGCTGCAGCCAACTCATCATGCCCAACTCACCGCAGCCAATTAACCATGGCCAACTTGCTGTGGGACAACTCATCACAGTCAACTTGCCACAGGACAAATCGCTGTGGGACAAGCGTTACACTAATATCAAAGAAATAGTGGAATAAAATCATTAAAGAAAGGATGCAAAAGGAGGGACAGAATGAAATGTGAATGGCAAAACTTAAAATATTTCTTTTTTTATTTTAAATAATTAGAATTGTTCAATTGCCCTGCAGCGAGTTGTCCCATGTCAAGTTGGCCATCGTGAGTTGGCCGCAGTAAGTTGGCTATGACAAGTTGTTCCATTCCCATCTGTTTTGCCACCAGATTGACATGACTGGGCAAAATTCTTTATATATATAGCAGTAGTGTAATTACACCACTGAAAGGTCTCTAATAGGTTTTTAGCGTTTGAAGGAAGTAGTGGTTGCTCAATAAATTGTAATCATGTTTTTATGAGTCATGTATCTCTACTTCGATGGGAAGTATAACCTTAAAAAATAATCTTTTCAAAAGAACTTTATTGCTGCCTATACTTGTTTTATATAGGAGAATAACCTCTGACAATTTGCCTTGCTAAGATATCTGTTTTTTCTCCTTGGTTTTTCACCAAAGAGGGTGGCCTTCTATCAGGTCATCTCATCTACATTAATCCCATTTGCTAGTGATTAAAAAAATGTAACGTCAAGATTTAGTGCCTGAGGCCACTTTTCCTTTTCTTTTTGTCCCACGCTCCACTTTGCAAATCATATATTTTTGTTCATAAAAGACAAAGACCGCCTTGCCACTGTTGGATAAAATGTTTAAATAAGTACATAAACAAGCAAAAACTGACCACTGAATAAGCTTTTTGTTATTGCTATTATTAAATAGTTTTATAAAATTTGAAAGAAGTTGAACTTGTTTGAAGTTTGAAATAAAGTTTCAAATACAAGCTATAAAAATGGAGACCATGGCATTATTAACACTGTTGAATTTGTGCTGCTAAATTTGTCTGTTGGATTCTTGATAGGCCTCCTCCTCTTTTTTGTAGGTTTAGCCATCCACCATCAATTCAGCCTCAGCTTTTAAGAACTGTTTCCTTCACAGCCTGCCAGGCCTAGAAGCAGGGGTGGGCTTCAAATTTTTTAGCAACAGGTTCTCTGCCCTAATGACTAGCTGGCTGGGTGTGGCTGGTTGGTCATGTGCCTGGGTGGGCGTGGCCAACTCAACCTCACTTCTTTTGCCTTAATTACTTGAATAGTAAAATGTTTGAGACTATTTTATTATCTAATGATATTGATTTCTCTGCAAAATAACTAAAAT
>JANHFL010003441.1:111487-122522 GCA_032468155.1 Oxyrhabdium leporinum | reverse complement strand
TGCTTTCTCCATGCAAACCAATCATTATAATTATTTCAGGGAGCTTTTTCACAAGCCAATGAGCTCCATTTTCTAAATAACATTTTGTGTACTATTATTAGAGGGTCTCATCCTCCCTGCAGGTTTGGAAATGGTTACACACAGACACATACCATTAAACAACATTTCCAGATCTGTGAAGGTTTTGTCCCTTCAAATTTTCATTTACACTTCTCCTCACCTAACATTAAACATTCAGTTCCTTCTGCCGCTACCATCCTGGCTTCCAAGTCAGCTCTGTGCAGACCAACTTAAGTATCTAGTTTCTACCAAAACTCCTAATCTTACCTTCTACCACTTTTTCTTCCCATTTATAAACAAATTAACCCCTTCTCAGCACCAATGTCTGAAAATCCTAGCTGGATTCAAATGAACATCAGTAGTTAATACTAAATCATTTTGTTTCATAAGCATACTCTCATATTTCAAAATCCTTGAATATGTCAGGGTCTAACATTTTAGACAAAAATGCCACTGACTGTCTCTTTCCTCCCCACTTCTGGGTTAAAACCCTCAAAGCCATTCCCTTTTCCATGTAACACTCTTTCCATACCAGTCTTTATTCAAAATAGCATAATTATCTATTCATAGCCTACAATATTCAGTCAATCCTAGACATTGTCTTAACTCCTTCAGGTGTTATTTTTCTACTTCTTTCATTAATCAAATGTCCTAAGTATTTTATCTCTCTTTTTACATATTGTCATAGGATAGAGCACCTTGACTCTTAAGTATTCAAAACAGTGAAAGGCAAGGATGCACAAGTAGGTCACCCCTTTGCCCTGCCTTTCTCAGACAGGCTTAGCAGAGAGAGAAAAAGAAAAAAAATGATTAAAATGAGTAGAAAAACCGCAACTGTGCCTCCCTTTCCCGCTTCTCTTGCTCTTCCAAGGCAAAAAGTCCTTGTGTAAAAAAATGACCGGGAGTGAGGGAATACAGGGAGGAAAAAATGTTTAAACTACACAGAATTCTCACCTCCTTTCTCCATTCAGCATCCTTTCAACAAAATATTTTTCTCTGCATTTTTCTCTAGCTTCAATAAATCACAGTCATTTTCCACAAATTCCTCTCCCACATCCTCCATGGGATCTTTCTCATTTCTTTTTCTTGCAAACACTTGCTATTGTCTTTTCACTTACTTTACAACAACAACAAAACCTTGCAACTTACTGGTTTTTTATATGAAAGGAAATCTCTCTGAGGGGAGCTCAACACACAGGCATTCACAGGTCTCAGGATCACTTCACCTTGCCACTCCTTATGAGCCTCAGGGCATCTCACGCACACACTCACATTTGTACTGCAATCAGACTTTTTGTGTAAACCAATTTCACATACAAAAATTTCATTTCATGCTTTCTCCATGCAAACCAATTGTTATAATTATTTCAGGAAGCTTTTTCACAAGCCAATGAGCTCCATTTTCTAAATAACTTTTTGTTACTATTATTAAAGGGTCTCATTTTCCCTGCAGGTTTGGAAATGATTACACACATACACACATACCATTAAACAACATTTCCAGACCAGGGAGGTTTTGTCCCTTTAAATTTCTACTTTTTCTTTCCTTGGGCAACCAGTAGCTCATTCTTGAAGCAATGGGAAAACTCAGTAGTTTCAATCATAATTGTGATTGTGGGCCCTAACCACTTCCCATTTCCCACAGCTTCAAGCCTAAGCTGAGAAGTTTACTTAATTTGCCAGCTGGCCAAATATATCGCAATCAATTCAATCCCATTCAATTCTACATGCTATTATTATAGATACATATACAAGAATTTTTAACAGAAATCACATCAAATTGATCAAGTCTAATTATCTAAGTCTTCCCATGTAGACAGGCTTTACTTTTTTATTACCTGCTAAACCCTGGGTAGGAAGAACAATAAACCTTTTCGTTTTTACTCTTAGTTCTTTCAGAGTTTTAAGAATAGTAAATTCTAGAGATCTTTCTAACACTGCAGTATTTCTTTTCTTCTATTCCTGGGTCTTTCTACCATACATAACAGCATAAATTAACCATATCTTCTTTAGTCAGCCCAATGTCTGAATCATTTTACTGTATGGAGGAGCTTCCCAAACTTTTAGTATTTTCACTAAAGGACTAGTCTGATCTATTTACAATTTGAGATTCTTCCTAAATGCTTTAGTGAACTTCTCACTTTTACTCAAAATTACACCCATTGTTCTATCTCCTTAAGTACTGGATTGTTACTACCTGTCTCTGCCCTGAAGGGATTCTGTCACTTCTCTTTCTAGCTTGAATCTCCCAGCAAGCGCTGGCTTATTTTTAAAGATCCAAACTCTTCTCTATCTACCTTAAATCTCCCAGCAGATGCCGGCCTATTTTAAAGAGACCTATACAGACCTTCATTCATACATGCATACTGTTTTTTAACATGTCTCAGTGGCTAACACACAGCTGAATAGAGAACATGGCTCCACTCTTCTAACAAGGTTACTCGTTCTGAACAGGCTACCAGTATGGTTGCCCCTTTTTTCTCAGGGGATTTCTTTCTGTCAGCTCGAAGCCTGACTAGACTTTCTCTTTCTCCTGAAGGGATTTCCCAGACCTTTCTGTTGGTTTGAAGCCTAGCCAAACCCTCCCTTTTTCCCTAAGGGATTTCCCTAAAAGTTAATAAAACATACCTAACACCATAAGTACTGTATATAATCCTCCATTCCATTTAGTCTAAATCCCCCTCATCTCTCTCTTAATAATTAAATATATAATAATAATAACAACAACAATAATAACATCGATAATAACAATAACAATAACAATAACACTAATATTAATACTAATAATACTAATAATACTACTACTACTAATAATAATAATAATAATAATATTGAAATCTATTAAGCGCTATCAGAAATAATAACCCCTTAAGTTAGATATCTAAAAATGATAACAAATATTACTAATTATTAATCCACTATATCATTTAACATTTCCAAAAGAAAAGCTATCCAATCCAAAAATCCAATAACATCAATAAAGATAGCAACTCATTATTTAAACACAATCAAATAAACCAATTATGTAGATATTTTCCTTTTTCTTCCCAGCCATCCTTAAATTCCATAGATAAAAATTTAACTTCTCTCTTCTTCTAGCATTTTTATCTCTTCTCTTAATGTTTTTTATCCAGGTCCATTTGTACATTTTCATGAAATAACTCCAATAAATTATTATATTTCAGTTTAAAAGGATATTCTGCATCACTCTTTGGGTACATTATTTGTACATCTTTCTTGGTTTTTAAGTGATCAATCAATTCCATTTATAGACCCAGTATTTCCTCTCTTTCATGTAAGTTGTAATTTTTAAATCCACCTTAGAATTGATTTTGGTTGTCTTCAAACAAGTTTGTTCAGCTTCAGCCACAACTCTTAGCTCAGTAAAGAATTTAAAAGATAAAACAGTTCAAATATCCAGAGATCAAAGGTTTCCTTTAAAGTAGCCATTATGTGTTTTAATAAATCATGTGCTTTCAAAGTCTTGTTTGCACTGAAATGTAAACAAAACAGATTTTCCCCACACAAGAGGCTCATACTAATTAGTTTCTTTCTTTTAAACAGTTTGAAGGGAAAGTCACCCAGTGATTTGTAGGCTTGTAGTTTTGAGGACTTTTCAATCTTATAGAGGCATACCAAGATAACAACAACAGCTACAAAGTGATTAAAAAGATGAAATTTGGTTAAGTCTTGAGTCCATTAGGATTCACTTATGGTGCAGAGCATGATGGAATCCACTAGACCCAGTTGATCACAAATGGCTGCAAAAACAACAGCTTCTTCTGCCTGTTCATAAAAATCAGCTGCCTGATGTACATGTGGGCACTCTCCAGATCTCTCTTTCTTCCAGAAAGAATTTCAGCAGTCTTCATCTCACATCCAGCTGCCTTTTCATTTGAAATGCCCCAACAATCTGCAAAGAGCAGACAAAAATTGGCCACTAGCTTGCCTCATCTCACTCTAAGCCAAAATATTGTCCTTTTTAAAGGATGTTCTCAAAATCAGTTTACCTTGTTGGAAGAAATGTCCATCGGGGTTCAGTTCCAAGTGGGAAGAAAGACACTGGAGACATGAAGGCTACTTGGAAGGATTTTATGGTGAAGCAGAAGGTTTAATGGTGAAGCAGAACCACCAAGCACATATGATCCTGGGTAGACGACCACATGGAGTGGAGAGTGAGATATATTTATACCCTCTCTTGGGCTTTGAAAGAAATATATCCTATTGGTTGTCAGACTCCCAGGGGGCTATGAGGTGGTCCAGCTAACCTTGTAGGCTGCCTGTGTCCTAGGCTTGGTTGAATCTTGCTGGGTGATGATGTAATGAAGAGTGTTGTGTTCAGAAAGGGTGTTGGGCAATTCCTATTATGGCTTAATGGCTTTGTCCTGGTTTGGATCTTGAGTGAGGGCTAATCCTATTATGTCCTGAGGGTGAACGTCTTTTGTTTTGTAGATAAGCTGGCCCAGCCTTTTGTCTTATAGTAGGTTGGCATCAAAATATTTGCTGGGGGTGGGGGGCAGGGAGCCGAGGCTCCAAGTCTATGTCTTTAGAAACATACTTCTCCTTTAGGGAGAATATAATATTCTGCCTTTTTAATATTTCCTAGAATATTTCATTCTTCTAGGAGAAGGGGGGTAACTTTCTACAGTAGCAATCCCACTAAAAGGCTCAGTGCAATTCTTGGGTGCCTCTATCTTACGTTCACCAACAACCAATATTCTTAATTTCATGTAACTTTAAGATTTTCATCCATTTCTCATTTGTGTGTCCTTTTTTTTCCCTACTGCAGGTAGACCTCAATTTATGACAATTTATCTCTTCTAGCAGCATTACAACTTTACTTTCGAATCAAGGAATTTTCATGGAATTAGCATAGCTAGGGTTCCTGATCCTTCCTGCTTAACAACCTGTATATGTTGGATTATGATGGCAACCGGGACTGCTGGGATTGTCATCACTAAACAATGCAGTTAGATGACATTGCACTTTATGATTGTATTGCTTAGCAACAGCAATCCCAATCCCAATAATCTTTTAGGTTAATGGGCTGCAATTCTCTAAGTATATATCCCTGGAATTTAGTAATGTTATTTCTGAGTAGATCTCAGACTGATAATTAGAAATATATACTCTTCTCTATTTTTGGATGCAATGACAAGGTAGGATTTAGTGGACAGGATCTGCTGGAAGATGTGTGCATAGCTTGTAAAAGATGAGAATTTTTCTTTTAATTCACCAGCTTAATGAGAACCATAGACTTTAGATGGTATATTGATAGCATAAAAGAATCGAATGCCAGTTTTGATGGTGGCAACGGAGACAGAGAACAGAGCTATGGGTTTTCCACAGCCTGGAAAAATTGAAAAAATGTGTTCAAATAGAATGTGAAACACAACTATTAAGATTTTATTATTTCTGTTTTTTAAACAGCATTTTTTTCAATTGTAGAAAATATTTAAAAAGTGACAGTTTGGGCCTAATTTAACTCACCTTTTTTATTTTTTTCTTCCGGCGTTGGAAGTCCTTTCTGAACAATTGCACTATTTTAATGAAGACATGTACAATATTTTTGTGCAAATAGGACGCTTTAGATATTTTTGTGGATAAAATCAGTAAAAGTCACTCTATTGGCAAAGTCGAATTCCATCCCATCCCATCTCATTGTATTTATGACCAAAAAGCCCAATAGCAAATTTACAAATGTAATCTAAACTTGGTAAAATAGATAAAACAGTTTCACAAGTAAAATATTTGAAGATAATTACATAATAGACTTAAAACCCAAAATATTGATTTGTTTCTAAAAGCCTTGTTTTTATAGTCATAGTTAAAAATCTGGCTGTTTTAGATTTTCACCTGCAAATAATTTTTTTTACATACTGAGAATAATCTCTTCCTAGTTTGGATTTTAAATTAGGCCAGGTAACTTCCTGATGAAGACACTTACAAAACTCACAATACAATAATATACTGTTTCAGGTTCAGTACCAATATAGGGACAAAATCTTGGAGTGATGGAACTTGGCAGCGTTCCCAATGCTGTCAGCCATTTTCCTTTGCGGGCTGCTGCATCTAGTTCCTTGTCACCGTCATAGTTTGGCACAGCCGAATGACATGCAGGGAAACCTTCCATTTGTAAAAAGTCAAACATTCTTAGCCTTCAGCTTTTGAAATGAAGCAGAGAAAACAGTTTCAAAGCTATTTACTTCCCAGTTCTCTGACAACTTTTGTCCTGCCTCCCTGTAAGAGGTATTTACTTTCATAGTCACAATCCTTTAAGTAAATATGACGCTTGTGGCTACAAAAAACCATTTGATTGCTTTCTTTGAGTCAAAAAGCTTTTATCTTGTTTTTAAAATCATAAAGCCCACCAGGCATTGTGATTTTCAATGCTATTGAGTGCTGTCCCTTCCATATATTTTAAGTAACCAGATAAGAGTAGAGATGGTGATAGTCCAACTCTGGCAATAGACAAAGAGATCTCCTTTTTTATTTTACTCTATTACCAGCTCAAAAACATTATTCTTCAGTTTTACGGTGGACTTGTAGTAACTTCCTAAATTACATAACCTAGAATAAGACGTTCAATATATTGCATTTATTATATATAATCACACCAGACAAACATAAACTCAGAGAGAAACACAAATGCCAACTTGTTTAAGATTGAAGAGAAGCATATTTAGGATTATTTAAAGACAAAAAAAAAGCTGAAAGCAGCACCGACCTGACCTTGACTTATTTTGAAAAAAAAAAATTAAGCAAGGTCTACCTGATGGGTGATTTACTTAGATTGTCCTTGTTAGTATTGTATTTGGATAGGAGACCATCAGGAAATACCACAGTTGTAGGCTACATTGGAAAAACGAAAAACATCCCAGAAAAAAAGCAAGGGCAAATCATTTTCTTATTACTGCCAAGAAAGTGCATAGATCCAAGAAATCCCCAGGAGAACTAAAACCACATGATCTCAATGCACATTAGCATCCATTGAGCGTCAATCTAATCTGACATTGTTAAAAATTGAAGGACCCACTTTCTGCAGAGTTTAGGTGGAGGGACCCTAAAAAAGAATGGGCGGGAGCAACAACTTTGATTTCATTTTATGCACATTTTATGTTAACTGAAATTACTCACCAGTCGTGTATTTAATAATTTTCCCTTTCTGTCACATTAAAAATTACAATTTGGTAATGACTTTTGAGGCTCTGGGAGATACATCCCAGATCTTCAGAGTCTAATAGAAATCCTTTTGTTCCTTTGTTTCCAAATTCATAATACTTTTGGATTAACCATTAAATAGATCATTTCTAAGTTGAGTAAGTTTTAAGAGAATTATTATATAATTACTTCCCTCCCTTCTTTCACTAGAAATCCCATTTTTTTAAAAAAAAAGTTCCTACCTGTCTTTATTTTGCTGTTCCTGGTAATATTATTGATCCTGTATTATATTGTTTTTAATATATGCTCTAGTCTTTGTATTGTTTTCTATTTTTATTTATTCCCATAGCAAGAGTATATTAAGTAATTAGTTTATCAAAGATAATCCATCACTTGCAAGCACTTCATTTCTAGCTCCTAAAGTTTGTGAAGCCAAACATTATTATTATTTTCTACATTTTTGGTGTTGGGATGTACAGAGGTAAAGAGGATGTCCTAAGACTTTCAGAGAGCTAAGGCCCTCCTTCTACTTTTGAAAAACTCTGAGCCATTTAGGCTGATTTTTTCCATGAGAGTTATAAGGTTAAGATAATGGATCCCTTAAAATTCTGAAAACTTAAGACAGCAGTATATAAGTATGCATGTATGTATTGTATAGAGCAAGTTTGATCCAGTAGTTAAGACACCAGGCTAGGAAGCAGGAGACCATGAGTTCTAATCCTGTTTTAGGCATGAAAGCTGGTTAGGTGATCTAGGGCCAATCACAGTCTCTCAGCCCAACTCACCTCATAAGATTGTTGTTTTGGGAAAAATAGGAGGAGGAAGAAGGCATGTTAGATATGTTCACTGCCTTAAGTTATTTGTAAAAATATCAAATAAATAAATAAACAAACAAACAAATATCATATTTAGAGACTACCCATCTCCTTCACAGAGCAACTCTATGTGTTGCTTCTTATAATTGCCTGAAAACTCAGAAAATTGCAAAAAGTCCCCCCAAAACCTCTAAACAGTTGTACCCACCCAAGCCCCTACTCAGGCCCATTTCAGATTCACTAAATCAATTGTGAGAGGAGAGAGTTTAATGTAGTATTTTAGGAGACGGCTCTTTAATAATGCTTTTTGAAGGCGCAAAACGTCAATTGATTGAAAGAAGGCAATCAAGTGCCTAATACAATGTGTCTCCACCTCATAAAATGCCATGCCCTCAAGAACAAAGTTGGGCCATCTATGATGTATAGATAGTGTAGAGAGGCAACATTCAGCCATATCCCTTCAATGGGCAACTCATTTTGAAACGAACAAAACAACCACAAGATCCAAAGCTGCTTATTCTTTCTAGTAATGTTCCTCATTTCTCTCTTTTGAAAGCATCCCTAAAGCAGCAACCATTTTATTAGTTTATAAATCACAGAAAAGGCTTACAGAGTAATCATGGTCATTTGCTTCTAAATTAGAGCTGGACCATGGCAGTGTCCCTCATATATATAAAAACACGAATTCCTTTTAATAAAACCTTCCTGGGTATGTAGGATGTGAGTCCTTTGAATCTATCCTTGCAAATGGACTGAACTGGTTTTTCTGACATTCATAGCTTATGTGCGTACCTTCAAGATTGCTATGAATCAGTCATGGTAGGATTATTTTTAGCAACCAGTACATGCTACACAAAGTTTCTTGTGGGGGACTCTCTGACTAAATCCCTATTAGCAAAAGAAATGTTTAAAGCTAAAAAACAGTGTTAAATGTTGATTCTGACAATCTAAGGAACAATCCAGCAAGAACGTGGGCTTTGACAAATGCAATAATAAACTTGGAAGAAGACATTAATTGATCCACTAGGAAGGGAACTAAGAACTAAGAATGGGGACCTGCAATCTAACTCGCTATATTTTACAACTCTGAACAGGATTTCCTCCCCTCCCCTGTCTCATTACTTATTCTATCTAGCTAAGAGTCAAAAGAGACTATTTGCAAAATAGAACATTGTCCTAAAATTTGCCCCAAACCAAAGAGCCAATAGATTGGTTGTGTTCTGTCTGAAAGGAAGAGAGAGAAAATGATTAATAGATGGATTGAAAAGGCAGCATCCAACAGCACCTTAAGGACTAACACATTTATTGCTGTACAAGCTTCCATAAGAATCTAATTTATCAGGTGCAAAAAACCCTGAATAAAGGCATTGGAAACAGAAATAGAAAGGAGAAAGGAATGCATCTGCAAAAGGGACACACTATATGATACAATCAACTGAAATAAGCACTGTTCAAAAGCCTGAAATGTGCAATACCATTGTGGATAGGTTCCAAGCAAGGAAGCTGATATCAGGTTTGAAATATATACATTAAAAACAAATACTGTTTTGAGGGCTTAAAACACAATCTGATACAAGTCTACTTAGAGGTTAGTCCCCATGGAGGTTCCAAGGACTTACTTCCAGGCAAATATTGGTGGATAAGCAGGAAATCTAGGTCATGCCTGATCTAACAGATTGGACATATTGCAGACCACATCAGCCAGAGTGTTGACTGGTAAGGACGAGAAGATGGGCCTTTTCTGCAGTGGCCCCTACTCCCTTTGGCGATTAGAATGGCCCCAACTCTGTTGGCCTTTGATAAAGCTTTAAACATGTGGATGTGTTGAGAAGCCCGCGGTGCTGAATGTGCTAAGAAATCCATTTCCTGGCTTTATTGTTAACTAGCCAAGTATCACAGCTCCTGTAGTATATTTATTTTGGATGTTTTTAAAATGACTTTAATTTTTTTATTGTTTTAGAATTTTAGAATTATAAACCGCATAGAGTCTTTGATTGAGATGGGCAGCTAATGGAAATTAAATAAATAAATAAAAATGAATAAATGAAACAAATACTTAGCTAACACTCATGCTAGCTGGAGCCGGTGGAATGTGAAGTGGAAGGAGTTAGGTTGGGAAAAGAAGGTTCTCTCAGCTTCCACTTTTACACAAATGAAGAGAACCGTATCTAAATTTCAAATTATCCTCATTGAGCAGTTTCACCAGATTTGCCCAAATCGTGGCCCAAATTCTTTCCCATCTTACTGATAGGGGGAGAAGGTGGTGATGGCAGTGAAACAGACCATAAGAGACCTTCACTTTGCAGAAAATACACAAATTAATTATTCTAACAAACCATATATGGAGAATACACAATGAGACTGGAGTCCAGATCTAGAAAACTTAAAGCTGGGTTATAGGATCACAACTTTCTCCTAACAAAAGAGAAAACCAAGTTAAAGCTGGTGGCTGGTTGTGTACAAGAGACTGAAAGCTGAATGGAGCTCAAAGCTGAAAAGAGCTCCAATAGGCAGACAGTTTAAGAAAGTATTAAGCTGATTAGTTGGCTACATGTGTTTGTGTCAGAAAGCTGATCCCAACTCAGCCCAACTCCCAGCCTTCTCCATATGTGGAATTCCATATGTGGAATTAAACTTGCAATGCTATATGTTGTCGGTAACAACCCCCACGCAGAGGAAACCATTGATAAGCTACCACTTGATTGGATTCACTGCTTCAAAGCAAGTCCCTACTTTGATTCATTAATTTGCTTTGATCGGGGGATTAGATGGAACATTTGCCAGGCTAAAACACTCCTTGAAAGTTTTATACGGACCTACTGCCAATGTTTCCCCACAGAAGAGTGGAGGCTGGCGTGCAGTTGCATTTGAGTTAAATTTCAAGAGCGTTCATGTTTCCATCTTATCATCCTATTACATCTAGATCATTTATTCAGCCTAGGGTTCCTTATTTTCAAATTCTCTGAAACAATAACTCAATATATGCCTTCGCTTCCCCC
>JANHFL010003441.1:95002-111387 GCA_032468155.1 Oxyrhabdium leporinum | reverse complement strand
CTCACAATAGAATCCCTTATGCCACCAGGCTTGAAATTTTGGGCTTGGACAATCTGGAAGTTCAACGCCTGTGGTCTCATCTAAACATGGTACACAAAATTGTCTGCTACAATGTTTTACCTGTCAATGACTTCTTCAGCTTCAACCACAATAATACCCGGGCAAACAATCAAGATAAACTCAAGATAAACCGCTTCAAACTTGACTGCAGAAAATATGACTTCAGCAACAGAGTGGTCAACGTCTGGAATGCCCTACGCAACTCCATTGTTACAGCCTCAGAACCTCACAGCTTCAATCTCATACTGTCTATCATGGACCTCACTTCATTCCTAAAAGGTCTGTAAGGGGGCCGTGCATAAGTGCACCAATGTGCCTACCGTCCCTGTCTTACTGTCCCCATTTATCTGTACTTACTTCCTTTGTTTATGTTTATACCTATACCTGCTATCCTATACATGTTTAACAAACATACAAACAAACAAACAAATAAATAAATCATGGCTTAGCAATAATAACCATAAGATAATGCAATATAGTTTTATCCAAGGCTAATAATGAGGAAGCCAACTTAATACAACTGCTAAGAGTTACTTGTTAGTCAGCATAATTAGTTGTACTAGACCAAGGGTGGCCAATCAGCAGTCTCAAAAGAACCATAAGGAATTGTTGAGTTCCCTTTGTGATTCTTGGTGTCCCTTTGAACCATGATTGTATACTTAATTCTCTTCACATTGTGCTTAATTAACTCTTAAAGTTCATTACCAGAAGATAGTATGATGGCCTTCATGGACACAAAAAAACCCCACCTGTAAATTGTGGTGTAAGCTTCCGATAGGCATATGACTTTTAAAAAATGACTCCTCCCCAAAGTTTATGCCACAATCTCATTCCTGCCCATACCTGTGAAGAAGCCCTATTCATTTCACATCTCTCACCTCTACCTGTAAGGTGAAGTACAGCTGTTGATGACCAAAAAATTGTCAAGCTCAGTGCTGCACTTCAGTCTGTATGTGATGTCTCCATCAATGTCACCTTTCTAAGATGCAGGGCACATGATGGTGAATATAAGTCGAGAAGATTCATACATGTATTAAAATGAACCACAAGAATCAATTAATTTTAAGCACTTTGAGGGGAGGGGAATCATGTCCAGAATGTTGTCATGCCTGGACAAAGGTAATTTGTATAATAGTGTAGTGCTAATTATAATTCAGGATCAATAATAGCAACTTATCAATCATAGCCTGGCAATCTATTTCCCATTGTGGTTAGCTAAAAGCCTGCAGGAGGCCCGCAGGCCATGAAGTGAGTATTGACTATTGAATAATGTTTGTTTACAAGATATACAATGGTAAGTTATTTCTGAACATGATGATCCATTTAACCATGATACTTGGATTTATCCTTCATTCACCTAGCTTGTTAATCCATTGTCAAATATAGATTAGTATACAAAAACTGAAACAGAAAAAAAATGAAGATAATCAAATATGAAATTCAAATGTCATAACTTTGGTGAATAGTCAAGTAGATACAGGATGATTTATATCTAGAAATGCAAGGATGCAATTGGAATTCAGGTCCATCCTTAATGTATTTCATATTTCCATTCATTAATATTAAGAAAATTTACTTCAAAGTTTATAAAATTAGAAAGAGTAAGAAAAGCATCTGGTACTCTGAACAAAAAGAAATCAGTGATGAATGGCCAATTTGTAACTGCATACATTAATTAACATCTCATTTTGATTATTAGTTTGACAGTAAAACATGGCAAATCCAGATATTGATTTTTCAGTGTTCTGTATTAGATGTTAATGTCCCATTTTCCACATAAAACTCATTAGTAAAGCTATTAGGCAATAGCATTAAAGAATTAATTACAAAACAATTCCAATTATTTCCATTGCAGTTATTTTTTTTGAAGTCTCTGTAAGTTGTGAAAGAAAAGTCTATTGTATCATAATATAATATATTTTTATTGTTAAAATATTTTCAAAATTTCTACAAATCAAACTTACTACTCTGTTTTAGTGCTGCATGTGGCCTCAGATTAATCTTCAGCATGTCAATAAATCATGAAGTCTTTTTATTCATGCTCAAAGTGCATGGAATCAATTTTATTCACTGCTGAGCTTCTGGTCTGATCAAATGTTTTGATCTATCTTTGTTTATTTACTAAATAATTTAGGATTATGATATTGACTGCAAATTACTCTGAAGAACACAATCTATAGTAACCTCAGTGTTTTTTGTTTGTTTTCCAAAAAGTTTCTTCCAGTTTTGATGGAATATGAGCTGCACTTAATTTGATGTTTTTTAGCTAAATTTCATGTGAATAAAAATAATTTCCTGATATCATGTCTGATATTAAAATACAAATATATTTTTGCTCAAGAATTTGTATATAATCTTTGACAAATGGGGAGAAATAAAAACTGAAAAATCCAAGAAATAATGCTATAATATAGAAGCTCTTCATCATATCACTGTACATGTTCAATTTTTTAGGTTAGGAGTAAGCCCACAGACAAGGCCCCTAGATTTCATATTCCTTGCAGAGCCTGTCAGCCAACTTGCCATGGCTAACTCGCCATGGGACAACTCACTGTGGAACAAGAGTTACATTAATATTAAAGAACTGGTAGAATAAAATCATTAAAGAAAGGATGCCAAAGGAGGGACAAGTGAGTTGGCAATGGCAAGCTTGCCTATTCAGTTCCGGAGGTGCCCATTGCGCTTCATTTGCCAGTGTTGTGGCCACAGTCAATTTGTTCAGCCAGCACATCATAGAAGGAGAGTATGTTAGTCTATGGTAAACCAAAATCAGAATCTTGTAGCATCTGTTTAGACTAGGGGTGTCAAACTCAAAGCCCGGGGGCCAGATCTGGCATGCGGGATGCTTAGATCTGGCTCATAGGACTGCCCTGTAAACAGTGAAGGATCGGCCTGCATGGCCCAAGCTCCGTTTTCACTGGCAGAGGGTTGCAGGAGGCCATTGCAGCTGGAAACAGAGCTCAGGAGCCCATTTTTGCTAGCAGAGTACTCGAGCCACCACAGGCACCCCCAGCACCATTGACGTTGAGCTGGCCACACCCACCCTGGCCATGCCCCCTGAGGTCAAACACAACCCTAATGTGGTCCTTAATTAAATCGAGTTTGACACCCCTGGTTTATACTAACAAATTTTATTAAAGGCTTATCTATTAAAAGGGACTGTTTGGTCTAGTGGTTAAGTCACCTGGCTAGAAACTGTGAAACTGTGAGTTCTAGTCCTACTGTGAGTTCTAGTCCAAAGACATGAAATGCCAACTTGGGTGACTTTAGGCTTGTCACTCTCTCTCAGCTCAACTCATCTCATAGAGTTTTGTGGGGAAACTAGCAGAAGGAAGGAATATTAGATATGTTAGCTGCCTTGGGTTCTGTATAAAAATAATAAAGGTAGAGTATAAATAAATAAATAGATAGATAACTACAGCTCACTTCATTAGATGACTTGAGTAGTTAAGTTGATGTAGGATTTAAATTGGGATGTAGTAGGCATCAAAACTGGGAAAGAGAGGGGGAGACAGGTTGGTTAGGCAGATGCAGGTCATGTGAGAAACAGAATACAAGTACCTTATCAATTAGTAACTGTAATGTGTTTTAAAAACCCCATTGTTTTGAGACCTTCTAAGATAGCCTGATATCTTTTGATGACTTTTGAATGAGTAGTCCCTCATTCAACAATGCTGGGAAAGTTCTCTTCCCCCCAAATGTCTACTTTGATATCTGGAATGGAGCATCCAGGAAATTAAAATGCTGTGATATTTATTACTTTATCCTTCTTTATCAAACACTCTGGATGGTTATATGTTGTCTATGGAATTGGTCCATTCAAGAAATGGACATTTTCTATGAATTGAAAATCAGTCACTTATGAGATGTACCTATCTTTATGTAGATGTTAGTAAAATTGCAGGAGTAGTGATCCCACTGAAGACAAGATAAGGCAGCTAGAGGATTCTGTATAAACAACAGCTAAGATCCTGATCATTCTCTCATGTAATAATGCATCTCATAATGGTGAAGGTCTCAGTGCCACCAAAATAATGTGCAATTAATCTTGTGATTTGCAGGACTATCCTAATGGATTTGCCATTATAGAAATCAACCATTAATAAAGAAAATCTCACCACCTCCAATCCTTTGCTCACATGCAGTCTGTAGTCTGGTGGTCATACATTGCAGGCAGCCAAATAGTTTAGCTCCTCTGTAATTGCTGAAGTACAGGCTATTTTTTTTCTTCCTTGCTTTTGTATTGGGTAGAAAGTTATTTTCTGGTATGTTTTCCTCATCTTCTGTATCCTTGTGAAAACTTGGCTCCTGTTTGGAGACAGGAAATACATCTTCAGAGATTGCTAAGAATCCTCCATAATCTTAGCTAATCTTAGCTTGCAATAACTTGCCATTCCAATGGAGTGTAGTAGGGCGGGGTTGATAGCTTTTGGCTATAATAATAATAAAACCCAGGAGCTGTATACAGATCAACAAGCATAATAAAATATAAAAGAGAACAATAATGGGGGGGAAAACTTACAATGAAATCAGTACAATCAGTAGTACTGAGAAAGAAATAGAAATAGCATGTTATTATGATGGAAGAGCCTAGATAGTCTAGTGATACTAAGGGCTATGCTGAATAGATGCAACCATAAGAAACAGGTCTTAGCTAATTTAACTAGACTACATCTGTTCCAAAAAAACTAATTCAACCTGTGAGAATATGTAATTTGACTCCTATAGGTGAAATTAACTGGAAGGGGAAAAAGATGGCTTGATCAACTACAACAAGAAAAGCCAACTACTCTTCCTAGAGGAAGTCAATCCAAGACAGCTCTTCAAAACAACAAAGGTGAAGTCTGGGTATTGAAAGAAACAACTAAAAACTGATTTGTAATTTGGAAGAGCAAGCTGATGCACAAACAGTACTTGAAGGATACAGAAGCAGAAGAGAAAGTCAATAAAAATCCTATATGGAACTGGTTAAGACCAGGAATGTTAAAAAAAGAAACTGAAGGCTTTGTTTTAGCAGCTCAAGAACAAATTTTGGCAACTAATTCCTGGGAAGCAAAAATTCAGCACGTAACAAATAATAGAAAATGTCACCTTTGTAGAAAAAAGAATGAAACAATTTATCATTTGATCAGTGGATGCAGTAAAATTTCACAAACTGACTATAAACAGTGTCATGACTGAGATGCCAAAATTATTCATTGGAAACTTTGCCAGAGGTTTGAATTTAAAAGTAGCAAAAGCTTCTCGGAACATCAGTACTGGGACTGGTTTTGGAAAATGAGCAGGTTAAAGTCTTATGGAACTTTAAAATTGAAACAGGCACCTTGCTCATAGCCTGCCTGATATAATAATCATTGAAAAAAAGAAATTGATGTTGCTGTTCCAGGTGATGCTAGGATTGAGGAAAAGCAATTGAAAAAAATTATAAAATGCTGGGATTTGCTGATCAAAGCTGAATGCTGATGAAAAAAGGAACCAGCTGGTATATCAATCATGACTGAAGGCCTCAGAGTGACACCTAAAGGACTACCTCAATATTTGGAAGTTTTGAATTTATTGGAGCTGAACACCTATATATATATATATACCAGTTCTACTTTAATATTTCCAAGATTCTTGCTTAGAACTTGAATACTAAATGTTCACCAATCTTACATTGTGAATCTAACTGCAGATTACTCATAATAATAATAATGCAGCAGAGCACATCAAATCAAATCAAACAAGCAACAGAAAAAATAATTATAGATCCATCATCTATCTTTGAGGATTTTTTTCAAAGAACTGAAAAGACTTTAATGTGATTGAGAAGTGATTCTCCCTGGATTAAGGGAGCATTAGACAGATTGCCTGCATTGAAAAGAATCGCTCATAGCCATTTAATCAAAGCACTTTAAATTCATCCAGGGTAGATAGCAAACCATCCATTTCAGTCCATCTCAGCTGACATTCTAGTCACCATGTTTTGTGCAAAAGAAGTTCCTAGACTGCTTTCAAAGGCTGCAATAATCCAAATTAAGATTAGAAGACCATGGAAAATTGTGGCAAGGATACCTGGTCCACATGAAGTATAATTGGTGCATCAAATACATTTAGAGTCATTGAGACTGTCTAAACTTTGTCACAGTGATGGATCCCAAAGAGGGTTGCAGGTTACATATTTGGTCATTTAGGGTAGTGGTGTCCAAACTTGGCAATTTGAAGACTTGTGGACTTCAACTCCCAGAGTTCCTCAGCCAGCCATGCTGAGTGGGGAATTCTGGCAGTTGAAGTCCGCAGGTTGCCAAGTTTGGAGACCCCTAATTTAGGGATAACACATTTTCCCTGCAGAAAAGAGTGAATATTTCTGTCCTGTGTGGATGTGAGTCCTGGCCTCTGTACTGAAAGCACATCAAATAATTGAAGATATTTCATATGTGAGCTATTTGTTCCATTCTTGAAATTTCTTGACAAGACAATGTACCCAACCTGGAGGTCTTTGATTAAACAGTCCATTAGCATTGATTATCAGAGTCTGTATGAGATGGATGGGATACTTCGTCTGAATGGATGACCGCTGTATGTCTCACCAGTTGTTCTATAGTGTAGAGAGTCTAGGAAGAGACCTCAAGATCATCCATGCAAATGCTACAAAGACACTATGAAAGAAACCAGAGAATCCAGCCAAAAGAACCAGAAGCTGTTGGTGCTGACAGAACCTGTTGGTGAGACCTGTTCTATGAAACCTCCACGGCTTTGACAGACACGGCCAAAAACTGCTGGAAAAAACATCAACGGTGTCCCTGATTATATATAATCATGCAACCATCAGTCAGATATATTTTAACCCATTGAGATGTTTGCAACATCAAGGTACACAAAGCCTTCATGCTCCAAATCAAATGCTAGATTAATTTCATGATGGACCCTTCAAGGCCCTCAGAGAGAGATATTTTTCTATCTTCCTCTTAGGTATTGCATTCCTTTATAACCACTTGTTTTAGGGATGTACAGGTAAGCCTTGACTTATGACCATAATTGAGCCCAACATTTCTGTTGCTAAGCAAGACAATAGTTAAATGAGTTTTGCCCCATTTCACAACCTTTCTTGTGACAGTTGTTAAGCAAATCACTGCAGTTCTTAAGTTAGTAACATGGTTGTTAAATGAATCTGACTTCCCCTTTGATTTTGCTTGACAGAAGATTGAAAAAGCTGATCACATGACCTTGGGACACTGCAACTGTCATAAATACATTTGATCATGTGACCACAGGGATGCTGCAATGGTTGTATATGTGAATTGGATGTTCGCCAATGAGATAATTGTATTTGTGAGGCAGTCTTTTCCAGAGTTTGAGAAAAACTGTGGCCCCTTCAGGAGTCATCATTCTTCTGAGGTGACCAGCTGCTATGGATATGGAGGAAAGGAAAAATGTGAAGTGCAATGTCCAAAGTCCAGGGTAAGAATAATAGGTCTAAAGGCAGAAGAAAACCTATCAACAGTCTGGCAGAACCAAAAGTAAGTCAGATCATAGTCCTAATTATGCAAAGGCTGATAGAAACCACGAGTGCCAAGAAGGAAGAATTTCAATAGTTCTGGAAGTATTTATCTGATTGGGAATGACATCATGATGGGATTCAAGAGATGTCAAGGGATCCCCACTATCCCAGAAGTTGATGTATATCAACAGCACAATTCTCCTGGCACAAACAATAATTTCCCAGTACCATTTTCCAAAGTCAGTGATCCAAAATATAGTAATACAACACCAACTGGACAATCTATCCAAAATGATGTCATGTTCATGAAATCAAAAGTTGTGCCAAATAGCAAAAGCATACTCTCCATCTCCCTGTCACATTGTCAAAACTAAGTATGAAATGGGATTAAAATGAATCTAGCAAACTGATTTCATTCATAATGCCTGGAGTTCATTCATTATCATCCACTTTAACAACTGTGGCCAGGAAAGAGATGTAAGAAAATTGTCTCCAGTTGTTTAAATTTTCTGGATTCCAGTGAGGTGCCTGTAGGAGTAGATTAAGGTTATATCTCTACTGCTCATTTCAGCTTCTGATGCCCTGTGATCATGCCAGATTGGCTCTAAAATGGCTTAAGAAAATCCTGCCTGGACTGAGACATTTTTGCAATAATTTTTCAAGGTAATCATATGGCTAAACTGTATGAAGAGCAGTTGCAGGAATTTCTAGTCTAATGAAAAGAAGGACAAGGGGTAACATGATAGCAGTCTTCCAATATTTAAGGGGCTGCTCCAGAGAAGAGGTGGTCAACCTATTCTCCAAAGCACCTGAGGGAAGGACAAGAAGCAATGGTTGGACAGAAACTAATCAAGGAGAGAACCAATCAAGAACTAAGGAGACATTTCCTGACATTTTTGAACGATTAATCAGTGGAACGATTTGACTCCAGAAGTTGTGAGTGCTCCAATACTGCAGGTTTTAAAAAGAGACTGGACAACTTTTTGTCCGAAATGGTAGCGTTTGTGCAGGGGCCTGGACTAGAAGGCCTCCAGAGTCCCTTCCAACTTTATTATCTTCCAATTGGACAATTCCTCTACTGCTGTACCCTCCTAACTTTTTTCTCCTAGGAAAGCAGTTGCCAACCACTCTCCTTCCTGTGGTGTGGCGGGTCTTCCTGGACTTATGTAGTTTTATACTTGGAAGCATATGTATGTATGTACTGTATGTATGTATGTATGTAGATAAAGAACAAGAGAGAAAGAGACAGCCCATGTTAAATTGGAAGTATATACACAACATGAAAACTTCAGAATGCACATACCTGCAGGCATAACAAACAATTTTAAAAAATAGAGATTTTTTTAAAATTGTTTGTTATGCCTGCAGGTATGTGCACTGTTACAGATTTCATATCTCCTTTTGGCAGCATTACATAATAGAGAATGGATCACTTGCAGGGGAAAATGCATTTCAATTAACCGGCATTCCTAGAATGAAAATACAGTACAGAATCTCCTTGACTCACATTCATTTAGCAAGCATTCAAAGTTAAATGGCACCGGGAAAATTAACTTACAACCAATCCTCGCACTTATGACAGTAGGAGCCTCCCCACAGTCGCATGATCAATATTCAAGCATTTGGCAACCAGCATATATGTATGATGGTTGCAGTATAGTGGAGTCACGTGATCACCATTGGTGATCTTCCCAGCTGGTTTCCAACAAGTAAAGTCAAAGGAGAAAGTTGGATTTGCTTAACAACCACATGATTCACTTAATAATGGCAGTGAACACTTAATAACAGTGGGAAAACAGGTTGTAAATTCAGATGGGAGTCACTTAACAATTGCCTTGCTTAGCCAGAGAAATTCTGGTTCTAACTGTGGTTGTAAGTCAAGGGCTACCTGTAGTAACTTAAATTAGAAAAAGAAAAGGTTATTTGTATGAAGGTATTGTCATTTTCCCACTTCTTAGTGAACATTCAGTGGTCAAACATTGCCATCAAACATCGTTAAGTTACTTTACTTAACACAAATTACTACATGGCAAAGTGTAATTAATAATTAGGTTGTGCTCTTCACATCAGTTAAACGAAAGTGCTTCTTGTGATGCATGGGGTATCACTTTGCATTCACTTCAATTTGAAACTTAGGAGTGGCAGCTTCAGAATCAAATAAACTTAATGATCAAGGAGCTTTGACCTTTTGTGTTTGCTTTGTGATATGAATTCCATTGTACTTTGGGTTAAAAAGTAGAGGTTTTTCTTGCCTATCCAGTATGAGGCACAGCTTGCAGGGTTTAACAAATTAACAGAGTTAGAAGGGACCATGTAGGTCATCTAGTCCAACCCCCAATTAGGAGACCCTATACTATTTCTGACAAACGGCAGTCCAATCTCTTCTTGAAAGTCTCAAGTGATGAAACTCCCACAACATCCGAAGGCAAGCTGTTCCATTGGTTGATTGTTCTCACTGTCAGAAAATTTCTCCTTATTTCCAGGTTAAATCTCTTCTTGTTCAATTTCCATCCATTATTCCTTGTCTGGCCTACAGATGCTTTAGAAAATAGCTTGAGCCCTTCCTCTCTAGGGCAGCTCCTCAAATATTGGAACACTGTTATCATGTCTTCCCTGGTCCTTCTCTTCACTAGACTAGCCAAGCCCAATTCCTGTAACCATTCTTCATATGTTTTAGTCTTCAGTCCCCTAATCATCCTGGTTGAATAAGTGGCAACTTAGCCCTGATATCATCTATGAGCGAAAGTGGATGAAGACAGCCCATCCTTAAAAGTTCACTGAATATGCTGTAGATGCAGATAAAGAATTCTCAGTCTGGCAAGATTTTGTTTATAGGTGAGAATCAATAAAGAACCCAGCTTGGAAAAAATGCCATGTGTCACCCTTGGTTTGGGGCCTGATACCCCAGACTTCTCAGATCTGCTGTGGAACACTGCCTTGCAATCTCTTTGCAGGAAGAATCCTTGTCTTCTTACTCTGGAGAGAAGTTCTGAAGAGTCAATCCCTTCACTAGCTTATATTTCAGCCACCCAATTGGCTCTGCAAAGAGCAAAATCATGCTCCATCCACTGTTCTGCACTGGAAGCCTAATAAAGGAGAGGAGATGATGATTTTGTCTGTGCATACTGTGATGCAAAAACTGTCTATAATACAGTTTTCGCATCACAGTATCTTTCTTCACAAGACCTTATTTCTTGTCTCCTGTCTATCTTCTTTGTCCTCTGAATCTCTTCCAGTAGAGTATTTATGAATCCTCCAAAGTGTGGTGTCTAGAACTGGATGCAGTTCAAACAAAAGTGACAAAACAATTGCTTTCCTTTAGGATCTATTTGACTTTTCAGGGAATTTTTTTTAAAGATTGACTTTTATCCTTTTTATGTTGGAGATACAATAATTTGAAGGAGCTTTTTGTAATATGTTATGAATGTGACTATCTTTAATTTGTTATTATTAGACATCAGTGGTATGGTGAATCATGATCTCTGAAGGCAGCTAAGGATGTTCATATTTTATTAAAATATACCATGTAATCTGAAAACTTTAAGTCTATGCAAAACTTTGGATATACGGAGTTTGGACTATTACAAAAAAAAAGGTATTTTTTGTCCACTCTGAGCTTTTGAATCAGTTTCAAAGACGCTTCAAGAAGAGAAAAGACAAATCAGTTTGGTCCTGTGTCATTTAGTTTTATTATTTAACAATTGAATCATAACATTTTTATATGCATGCATATATAAATATTATATATTATATATAATAAATGTTTTATGCAGTTTTGCAGTTTTGTTCAGCTTCGTTCATTTCATTCTGTTCTTTTTAGTTTTAGTTTTCTTTTTTCTGTTTCCCAAACTTTTCTTCTTTCCCTTTATCTTGTTTTCCAGTTAGTTAACTATATTTTTTTTAAAGAATTTCTTCACTATATAGCTTCTTTTGTACAATAAGATAGGTTCCTTTGTAAACTATATAGTTACTAATATTATGGTTTAAAAAAGCAATATGGTTGCCTTGCTATTTAGGTACAATAAATAGTAAGATTTTTGAAGATTAAAAAAGTATATATAGTAAGCAAGAAAAGAAAAAACTGAATTCAAAAAGTCAGAGTCTGACAATAGTAAAATAAAATAGTATGATTACTTACTATGCTTTGGCAATTATGTTTCTGTTGATGCAGCCTAAATATTTATCTTTTTTGCACCAATGTATTTCTGGTTCATATCCAACATTTTCTTTTATAAGTACCATTTTTCTGCATTTTAAATTTTGTTTTCTTAAGTGAATAATTACACACTTGTCTCTGTTGAATTTATTTCTGTTTCTTTCAGTTCATATCTCTAATCTATCAAGGTAATTTTTTTCTTTCTGTCTTCTAAGATAATTGTTAAGCTACACAAATCGTATGATTGCATATACAAGTCTGATGAGTGTTTCTTTCACTTTTTCATTCAAGTCAATAATTAAAATATTGGAAAATAGAGCTCCCAAAACTGACCCTCTCCAATCTGACTGGAAACCACTGCTAAGTAACCATTGAGGACTATTTTCAAATCAATTGTGTATGGGCTTAATTGTCATGTTGCTGATTCCGTGCTTAACTAATGTGCTAACAAGCAAGCCACAGAATACTTGTCAAATGCTTCATCACAGTCAACATATATTATGTCTATTCCCCAGCTATTTAAGGAAGGCACCTAGTCAAGACATAAGATAAGGTCAATCTGGTAACATTATGCTACACATGCTAGCTTTTGTTAATTACCACATTGCATTCAAAATAATTACAGGTGGGTGTCTTACAGTTTGCTGTTTTTTCCATTTTGCTACTTCTTGAAGTTAGAAACATCATGAGCTGTGGTGGCACAGTGGTTAGAATGCAGTATTGGAGGTTAATTCTGTTGACTGCTGACTGCCAGCAGTCTGACACTTCAGTTCTCAGCGGCTCAAAGTTGACTCAGCCTTCCATCCTTCAAAGGTTGGTAAAATGAAGAACCAGATTGTTGGGGGCAATTTGCTGACTCTGTAAACTGCTTAGAGAGGCTGTAAAAGCACTGTGAAGTCTTAAGTGCTATTGCTATTGTTATCATCTCAACATTTATCTTTTTCAGCAAAGAGTTTCAGATGCCATAAAGAAAGGCTCAACCAGACTTTCAAATGATATTTTCTGGTCCTAGAAATTTAAATTGATTCATATAAATAGATAATCCTTAAACCATGTTTCTCACGGTCTTAACCTCGCTGTTGTTCTTTAAACCATCTGCTCATAATTTCCTGGTACAACAGATACTTTTGGTTTAAGACTGAACCAAATTGTATTTGAGTATCTGGATTTTATTATCTTCATTAAGCAGCTGATGTGCTAATTCTTTCTTTTTATGTTAAACTTAACTAAAGAATATGATTTTGTAACATCCTTCAGTAAATTTAGCTCATCCTGAGTTTTCATGGATGGAGTTGATGCAATCTCTACAGCTAAGGGCTATAACCCTCCTGTCTATGATCCTCCTTATGTTCCTATGGTTTATCTCCTAAGGCTGACACATATTTGTGTCTTCTACCATCTTCCATTTTTTTCCATTGAAATTATTCACAGTTTTGTTTTTAGTATCTTCTCTTTTTTTAGGAATTTACACTCATCTTAAGTGCAACAGAACCCTACTTATAATTGTACTGATTTTATTAAATTTTCGGATTTAGTTTTCTTAAAATTCATACATAGTCACTTCCTCCAATTTCCTCCTGTTTTCAGTTTCTCAACTAGGATTTCCCCACTGATTAATATCAGGTGAAGTGTATGTCATCCTCTTGCATTACCCTAGTTTTTGAAAGAGACAGTTGACAGCAAGGTAAGTAAGAAATTTATTGGAAGGACCATGCTTAACAGAGTTTGTCTCGCAACATATGTTAAGGTAATAAAATTTGCCATTGTTACCATTGCATGCTTCTTGAAAGATCTGCAATTTATTTTTTGAAAGCATCATACACATGACTGCTAATAATAGACACCACCAACAAGGTAGCCTTTATTTGTTTCATTACAGATTTTAACCTAGATGTTTTCTATATCATTACCAAGTTCATTAGCATTTCTGAGTAGGAATGCTTATTTTTAGCATACATTGCAAGTCCTCCTTATCACTTCTATTCCTTTTGATTTATATTCTTTAATTGTGGTATTCTAGAAATAGTCATTCCACCATTATATCTATTGTAGTATATGTCTTTATGTACAAACAGCTAAAATTTATCTTGCTTATTTCCCATATTCTGGGTATTAATGTGTGGACAATGAAGGCCATGAAGGTGATGGGTCAAGTTTCTTTTGTCAATGGTTTAAGACTAAGCAACACTTCGGTTTTCTATACCATATAAGTCTTTAAATCTGCGGTCCCAACTTCAAAGTGTATTTCTATTCTCCAGAAAGATCAGTATCATGCAGGCAATTGTCTTCCCTACAACCATCTATGGAAGTGAAAATTGGATTTTGAAGTAATAATATAGAAAGGGTATTGATACTTCTGAACTTTGGTGCTGGAGGAAACTGCTGAAAATACAATGGATAGTCAAGAAAACAATCCATTGTCATTGACCAAATCAATCCAAAGTTCTTATTCAAGGCAAAAAAGACCAGGTTCAAATTATCATACTTTGCACACATGATGTGAAGACCAACCTCTCTAGAGAAGTCTCTAACATTGGAAGAATGGGAGTTTGAGGCAGAAGGATACTGTTTTGAGTAGAAGGTTACAATTAGTATCCTTTTGTACTAAAGATGCTCCTTTGGAGATGGAGGATATTTGATTTAGGTGTGTCAATCGTTAGAAACATGGGTTTGTGGTGGACATTTAGATTAAGTTGGGACCTGTCCATCTCATTTAAAGGTTGGAGCTGTCATACACTATCCAGAAAAGTGCTAGATAGAATATAATAATTATGATTTATATTTGCACCAATAATTGAACAATGTTGGAAATCAAATTTAGGCCACCAGTAGCACACTGAAATCCAAGGAGCAGTTATCCTGGAAGGAGATTAAGCTATCAGGTTCAGAGAATCTGTCCTATGGAAGCCTTAGGGGAATACCTGAAGCAAACAGAAAGGATAGCAGTCACAGATTTGTAAGCTGTAACCTGCTTGTTCTGAATCTTCCAATAGAAGCAAAAGCAGTCATAATGTGGTCTCTAAGAGAACAAATGGCTCACCAATATAAAAACTTCTTGCATATAAATTGCATCAGTGGTACAGAGCTACTTGCCTGAAAGTTCTGAAGCCAGGAATGCCAGGTCATCCAGCTGCACTGAATCATCCTTATCTTTCAAATATCCTCTGCAGGAGTTGGGCAGTTTAGAAATAGGATAGATTGTTGATAGGTAGGTAGGAAGACAGACAGACAGACTGACTGACTGACTATTAGGGTCTCCTCTCCAGCCTCAGAATTAGAAGTCTATAATCCTAAGCATCTCCAGTATAATGTTTCTGGAGATTGTCATAGTTGTCCTAAAGGTGCTTTTCCAAAGGCAACGACTGTTTTTTTCCCTGGGAAAGAATAACAAAACAGGGACAGTGCTAATGACCAGATGACTGCAAAGAAGTGCAATCCTTCCATTCCCCCCACCACCACCACCATCCAGTCAGAACCTATCCTTCCAGCCCCCTCTCTTCCCCCTTCTCCGCCATCACAATTGATGAAGCTTCTTGGATGAGAAGTGAAATGTTTTGTTCTTCTTCCTTAGGGAAAAAGCAGTCCAGATGCTTTTTGAAAAAGCACTTTTGAGACATTGCCAGCATAGTCCCCCTGAATCCCAGAGCATACTTGACAACCAGAAGACCTGTGAGCACAAAAGGTGTTATTGCTAAGATTGGCAAGTTAATGCTGTCCTTTGAAATCCAGTTGTGAGCTATTGCTCTGTTCCCAATAATTGTAGGCGAAGCAAATGAAATCTCTGAGCCCAACTTTTATATTTGCAATGTAAATGGGCAATCATCCCAATTTCTTAGCAACTGTCTTTATAACTGAATTGGTTTCTCTTGATTCAATATAGGCTGAATATGGTACAGATATTCCACCTGTCTTACTAAGTAAAGAAATATCTCCAAATCCAATATTTATAAAGTGGACTTTCAGCGAGTACATTATATGGAGTTATGTTATCGCTGCCAATTTTCTGTTCTCTATAAAAGAGCTTTGAGGTGCTTTCTGTCACAGACATTGGCCCAGTAAAACGTTACCACTGTGTTTATTTGTGCTTTTAGCATTTTAAAATTGTTTCTTTAATACTACCATAAGTAGAATTGGTTTTTGTTTTTGTTTTTAAACAAAGTACATTATTATTGCTTTGAGTTAGTGATGAAAATATGGCCTTGAATTTCAATCAGAGTGAAACTCCCCTATACATAGGCCTTGTGGAAATTAATGAGAAACAGAATCAACAAAGTCAAGTAGGTGGAATGTAAATTATATCAATGCAATCAACACATGGAGATTACTTGAAATATTTTTCCTTCCCTCAGGAGCACAACTGGGATGATGATCACAAGAGAGAAAGCTCCACCTGATTCAAAAATCTATACCATTATAGTTCATCTTAGTAAGATTTTTATCCTGAAAGGAGCTAAGCTAGTGGTTCTCAATCTGTAGTCTATGGACTGCTGGGTGGGGTCATGATGTCATCACAGGGAGTCCGTGAAGGCTTGAAGAAAAAAATATTATTTAAACCTTAAGTCTTGGAGGTCCATCAACATAGCCTGTGGCCGGGGGCTTCATAGCTGTTCCGATGGGGGGTTCCGAATTCGAGCGTGGAGAGGGGTCTTCGGACCGGAACCGTCTCGGAGGGACGGTGAGTAAAGTGGC
>JANHFL010003441.1:77557-88422 GCA_032468155.1 Oxyrhabdium leporinum | reverse complement strand
TTCTTTCTTTCTTTCTTTCTTTCTTTCTTTCTTTCTTTCTTTCTTTCTTTCTTTCTTTCTTTCTTTCTTATTAAATTGATACGCCACCTAGCATACTATTAAGTGACTCTGGGTGGCTTACAATGCCATAAATACTAGACTAAAACAATGAAAACTTTAAAAATATTAAAATATTGGGCATTGAACCAATGTATAGATGGGGTGGGGATGAGATCTTCTACTAGTCCTCTAGCCACCTCTAAAATGGGTCAGCCCCATCAGGGCCCAAAGCAAGTTGGCAGAGCCACGTTTTCAGAATCTTTCAGAAGGCAAAGGGGGTAAGGGATGGATCTCAGAATAACAGAGTTGGAAGGGATCATGGAGGTCTTCTAGTCCAACCCCCCTGCTCAAAGGGTTGTCCGGTCTCTTCTTAAAAGTCTCCAGAGTTGGAGCACCCACAACCACTGAACGCAAGCCATTCCAAAAATTGATTGTTCTTACTGTCAGGTAATTTCTCCTTAGTTCTCACCTGAAGGGGAATGATATTCCAAAAATGTTAGGATAGAATTTATTATGACTGTGCTTTAGTCTAACTCACCACCCCAGTAGATGTTTTGGAGTGATGATGCCATCTCTGCTATAGCTAGGTGACTAGCTGTCCTGGAACAGATGCAGATCAACATGGTGATGGGGACACAGAATCAAAGCTTATATTTCCTGATGCCACGGACCAGTTTTGATTCCTCCATAGTTTTTAGCAGTAGAGTTCTTGTGATTGTTTTTTAACTCTTAACCTACTGTATTCTTGATATAATCTACTACTCATCTGTGCTTCTACTGATGACATATTCCTTCTCTTGTCACTAAAACGAGCATAAACATTTGTGGTATTACAGTCATTCAGCCAGGAGGTGTGGGTCTGAAGATTAAATTTGGTCTGTTACTGCCTAATATTGCAAAATTGATTGGAATATATATATATATATATGAATGATATTGTGATTCCTTCAGTGAACTGATACAGCCTGGTATTAAAATCAATGTAATGGAACAGGTGTAGAAAAATAATTTGTTCTGTTTTGTTCATTGCTAATATGAAGGTAATGCTTTGGAGAGACTTTGTTAAAAATCCAATTTTATAAGGCTACGGTCTTTGCTGCACTTTTACTTTATCCAAACTTAACAACTGCTCTGAGCCTTTAGATTTGTTTATTGTTAGAAGAGAAAATGAACTCTCCCATCACTTCTTAAAGCGGGTGATCATATCACTAAGAACGTTGCCATTGGCAGAGAAAAAGAAACAAAACTGCACATCTCAGACTTGTTCCATTTACTGTTTTTGGAGAAAGCAACTAGCAGAACATTGCAACTACATTTAGCTTCAGGGAAAGTCAGGAAGAACACCACACTGAGATGAATTCCTGGAAAAGACATATTAAACTTCATATTGTAAAGCATGCACAGCATGCATGAAGATGTTATCCATTCAGTCATGTCCGATATTTGGCAATTGTTTGGCCAGGTCTCTCTGTATCTTCTGATCGTGCACTTCTTTGAGTGCTTCTGTGCTCTGTCTGGTGTCAGCTTTGATGGCGTCCAGCCACCATGTTTCTTAGGCAGCCTGGTTTCCTTTTACCATTAACTTTTCTGAACATAACCATGATTAGATCTGTGCTTCTTTTGAACATATGAACTCACCTTTAAAACAGAAGGATGTCAAACAAATGATTTATAACCTTGACCTCTCTAAAGTTAGCTGTGATATCATCTTCATGAAAGCAGTAGGTCTTAAATTTTATCTCTATTATTAGAAATCTGTGGAATGAACTAGGCTGGAAAATAGTGACTTGCTGAAAGTCACTTTATGAGATTCCATGTCTATGTATGGACTTGAAATTGAATCTCTAGGATCCAGTCTGAGTCGGTCACCAGGACCAGAGGTTTAGTCTTCCAGGTTTTTGGACTTGTGCTGGAGCCCATTCTCAGGGAACTTCTCTCTCTCACCAGAATATGAGAGAATGTTCTGGTGAAAGAGAAGTTACCTGAGGATGGGCTCCAGCATGAATTTGAAAGCTTGGTAGACTAAACGTCTGGTCTGGGTGACCGACCCAGATTGGATCCTGCAACATTATCCTGGGACACGTATGTATGCCTTCATTCTTGAAACTGAGACTCTTCAGTATTCAAGCAACATCCTCAACTATTTTTACACATCATTTTGACTGTAACATCACTACTTTTACAGAAAAGGTGGGTTAAAATTCTATGAAAATGATTTATGTGTACATATTAATAAAAAGAAGATTTCTATTATTATGATTCAAGTTCAGGTGTACTAAGTCTTCTCCCGCCCATGGAACCTTCCAAATGACTTGGTGTCCTTCATTATCTCTCAGTCAAACTTGCCCAAGGCGAACTTGGAAGAAGGAGACTGGCTGAACTTACTACTTTGAGCATCTGATTTAAAGGCAGATGATACATCTAGAGAATAAATCAAACAAGTTGAATAAATAAGAAGAATGTGCACTTCGGTCTTCTTCTGGCATCCAATTATTTTTAAAATACTTAAGAGCTTAAAGGTGCTTTGGTTGAAAATTGGAGTGTTACACAGGATTTTGTACTCTGCAAGGAGATTCTTTAATGAGTACTGTCAGGTAATCCAGCTCTTCAGAGATTCAAATATTCTGAGATTATATGCAAAGAAAGTATGTATCTCCAAATGATGGATTATCTAAGCGTTGAGTTTTAAAGCAAGGAAACTGCTTAAAGAATACACTGAATCAGATCATATTATGGTGCTGAAGGCCTTGGAAACCAGTGGCATTAACTACAAACTCTAAACAATTGCTAAAGTTTTGAAATGAGATTCTGAAATATAACTTTGCCTTCATAAATTTTTATAGTGTCATGAAAAAGTGATATCACTATAGCTCAAAACCTTTCTCTTAGATGGGATTTATTTCAGCAGAGAGCAGAGATGACCTTGCCATCTTCTCTAAGATGATGTGATGGTTAAACCACTTTTACAGTCTACATATGTAGACAGTAGATTTTATGGGAAATGACAAAAGTCGAAAACTTGTGAGCCAGAGCTTAAATGAAGCTTATTTATAGGGCACAACATGGCCTTTTCCATCAACAGAGCAGAGATGGATATAGGATGTTGCCAGCTTTCCTTGAACAACTTTTCTAAAATATATCATAGAGAGGATGGTGATTGTTTCAAATGCTAATTTTCTGCTGAGTTATACCCACGTCTATACAGGGAAATTTATAAAGGGAAAAATTGCCATAAGGTTAAGTGACGTTTCATCATCATCTTATACCTTCCCATTCCAGTGCTATATATGTTCTTGCTACCTGGAGGATGAGACCAAGATACTGGATTTCCAGGTTTTTACCTGGGAGTTGCCTTTAAAAAAAATAAATAAATTCTAAAATTAGAAGAGAGATCCCTGTGCATTTTATTCTTTCTTCCCCCTTCTTCCCTACTAATGCTGCAGTAAATCTTGGTTTTCTCTGCAGTAATTGTAAAAGGGACTTTGGTCATCAGATCAATTATTAATACTTATTTGGCGTATGATGAGAACATGATGGAAGAGAAGTAAACACAAACAACGCACATATACATATATACATATACATGTGTGTACGTACGTACATATGTATGTATGTATATATTATAAGGGTGGGGCAGTGGCCTCATAACTGGATATCCAATTCAGCTATCCATCTATCACCTCTGGCATTGCTTCATGCAGATCTTCTAGGGAACCAGAGAACAAAACATCATGGGTAATCTTGCAATTTATGTTTAACAGTTTGCATATCAGCACCACAACCACAACAAAGGGAATCTTCCCACTGGTACAGGACACAGGCACTTCTTCCTGTATCACATCTAATTCTCTTCAATTTCTACCAGACAAAGTGAGGCAGATCACAACCAGATGACTTGGTAGAGGGATCACTAATGATCAGGCCACAAGAAGGTACCTTCAGATCAATGATGGGACAGCGGAACAGTAGATCCATTCTGTCTCAGTGCCCTGGAGTTTTCAAAACCTCTGGTGACGAAGGCCCAAGCAGTTATTGGATGGCATTTGCTGTCTCATCCCGCCCCCCTCCTTAGGCAATGTTTGGGTGATCATAAAGATTACCCTATATGGAACAATGGGAGATAAAGGAAAGGGTTACTTCCTGTAGGGATTTCTAATTTTCTTGATATCTTTTTTTTGAGGCTAGTTGGATTTTTGAGGCTTTTGGAAGTTGTATTACATTAGATCTATTTTAAGGCTGCATTACATATTTCCTATTTCCCCTACTTTAAAATGTTAGCAAACTAACTCTGACAATGATAGCAATTCTAACCAGGAATCAGAATGTAAAAAAAAAAAAAAAAGGAAGAGCTCAGCAGTGGCAGGCAAATATCATTGTAGAGATTTCATTACCCATACACATATACTCAAAAATATTTAAATGTTTTTTTTTAAATTAAATGATGCATACATATTTCCAATGTGCAATCATATAGGATCATTGACTCCTATGACTGCATACATTGGGGGGGAGTGGGGGGAAAGCACATTAGATGAAAGTTTCAAACTGACTAGTTGATCATATGTTAATTGCAACAATAATATGAGCAAAGTATTTGATTGACTACTAAGTTGTCTCTAGTCTCAAGAGCCAAAAGCCTTATATCTGGAAGACTATCTCTTGATATATCTGTGCTTAAATCACTGGGGAAATAATGTTTAATAGATTTTTATGGCTGAGCCAGATTCCCTTAACAACCTTGTTATTAACTATTGCAGTGATTCACTTAACAATCATGGCAAGAAAGGTCATGAGATGGGGCAAAACTCGCTTAACAACTGAAGTCTTGCTTAACAACAGGAAGTTTGGGCTCAGTTGTGCTCGTAATTCGAGAACTACTTGTGTCTACATTTAATTACCCTGTTCTGCAAATTTATACTTAAAATTGGCCACAATTCCACAAATAGTGCCACAAGAGAAATGTACAGACCGTGTTTCCCTTGAAATAATGACGTTGATTTAAAAGGAATCAAACAAAATTATTCTAGCAAAGTAAAAAGGTTTCTCAAATTTCCCCACCAGGTATACCCTGATTGCACATGAAAGAATGATCGAAATGATGAAACATACATTTACAGACCCTCTGAGGTGACTAACTCAGATACTTTTACCTCCATTTAAGAAAAAAATCTTGGTGCCAACTGAATGATCAGGTTTTATAATTCGGCTGTGATGGTGTGAGCTTATAATTCAATTTTGATACTACAGGAGGATCTGCGTTATATATTAAGTGATAATTTTAGGTTTCCTAAATAAATTGTCCAACAAGCTGACTTCATTTTGCCCCCCCCCCCCAAAAAAAGAAAGATATTGCAGCGATGAATGATATAAACACTCGAGAGGTTTATGTGTGGCTAGCTCAAGTTGCTGAGCAAGCGGTAAAGGAACTGATAACTCATAGAAAGGAAATAAGGATTTGGAATGAAAGATGGTTTGGATTTATGGTTTGTATTGTAAAATCTCCATTTCTGATTATTTCACACTTTTAAGATTTATAAAGAACGTGTACGCCATGTTGCACTATGAATATTTATTATGCTTTTGATGGGAATGTTATGGAATAAGGGGCATTATTTAAGAGCTTAAACTGAATTATTATTACCAATAGAGGAAAATATATGTAGCTGAGGGTTGAGCTCCCCGAGCTTGGTTGCTTGCTCGTAGACATTTCATGACCAAACTAGGTAACGTCATCAGTGCTAATGAGTGTGGGGTTTGCTCCTTGTGTATATACAGTAGCTTGCCCTACCAGTGTTGGTGGGGATATTTTTTTCCTTGGTAGTGAGGCAGAGGTTGATGTAGTCCATGATTGTGGGTATTTCAATCTTAGTATATTTGGTTAAATTGAATAATACTGCCACAGATTCTTTCACTAGCTCTGGGTCTATGGATACATACATATTGATATTTGAATCCGCTACTCACTGAATTCCTGAAGACAAGAATTCCACCCCATCTACAGGATGCCCTTGGGGGATGCACTACAATAAATGGCTATCAAATATCTATTTAAATCTCCCAAATGATGGGTTTTGCACTTGCCCCAGTACTTCCCTTCCAAGTCACTGGACTTCAGTCACAATGCCTTGCTGCCCCCAGCCTTATTGCTCAGGTTCTTGCCTGACATATTCAGCTCAGTAGCTAGTTAATTCAGTAGTTAATTCTTAGCTTTTGCCATCTACATCCACCACAGTTAGCTTGAAGCTCTCAGATTTTCAGGACTGCTGCAGAGCATATTTTCGGCAGAGGTACCTCCTTGTTACCACATTGCTAGAATTCTTCATGCTGGCACTGCACAATCTGGAAAGCAGACTGGATTGGGGGTAATTCATGAAATATTGTTTGAACTAGGTGATCGACTGATTAAAATGGTGTATCGATAAAGGAGAATATTTGTAGCTCAGGGTTGAAATGGTGCTCTCGGAGCTTGGTTGTTTTCTTGCAGGCATTTCATTACCCGCACTAGGTAACATCATCAGTGCTAGTGGGTGAAAGTGTGCCTACAGCAATTTTTTCCCATTTGCATGCCATCTGAATCATTTGATGCTTATATGTAGTATCAATAAAGGAGAATATTTGTAGCTGAAGGTCGAAATCAAGGGTCCTTGGTGCTCTTTGAGTTTTGTTGGGGGTGGGGTTTTTTTTGCAGGCCATTTCATTACCCACACTAGATAGCATCACCAGTGCTAGTCACTAGTATTAGTGATGTTACCTTGATTGGGTAATGAAACATCTGCAAAAAAACAACCAAGTTCAGAGACCACCAAGGACCCCTCCGAAATAATTTACATTACAATTTGCATTATGAAGATGATAACCCCGTGACTTCATTTGTATCATGTACATAATCAGATTAGTTAAAGAGTTTTAACACTAACATTATCAGTACATGTTAAGCTTAGTTTTTAACTCTAGGGAACTTTTGTGCCTGGGTTGTACAAATACAAGGTCACCTTTTGTTATTTTGGAGTTAATATTTTGTGCAAATTGAGAACATTATAATTCCATGATTATAATGATGACTGTATTATAACAGCAATGAGATTGATGATGACGATGACGATGATATTCAGTTACATTGTATATCCCCCAAAAGTTTGTTCCTTGGCTAGACAGTGCTGAAATGCTCACATGGTGCCTGTATGTAAGAGTATATTTTCCTATGTGTGTTTCCTACACTGGTTAATTACAATCTTAGATGACAGGTGTCAACGGTATGTTATACCTCTAAAAAAGCGCAAACATAGTTTTAGTCTGTCTCAACAGAAATGCTTTCTTTAAAAAATGAAGAAAACAGCCATTCTACTTTATTCTGCAATAGTCGCATCTTTCCTCAGGTATCATGTACAATTTGGCACACACTTTCAAAAGGAATCTGATAAATGGTAATACGTTCAGAGAAGAATGGAACGGATGGCTTAAGGGACCAGAAACCGAGTTATACACAGAGAAATGGTCGCTTGAATGTAGCAACTGTCGGCAAGATCAAAGGACTCTAAATGATCCGTTTACATCCTGTAACAAGAGTTTGAAATAGTTGTAAGCAACGGATATTTACATATTTAAAACGTCAGAGAGTTAGAACAGTTATCCTTCCCAGCCGATTCAGAGGATGGCTGATTTGGCTACATAAATTCAAACATCAATACAAGCCAAACTTCACTGATCACATTTAAATAGACAGATATGTCTTGAAGGTATCATTTTTGGATTTCTTCACTGACCAGAGGGTTGGACTCTTGGAAGTCTGACTATAGTAGCGTTGAATCTTCAGCCATGCACAATTTATTGATAGGAGCAATGGGATGTTGACAGAGAATTATTCCTGTATCCTCTCTTCCCGCCTGCTCTTTGTTTATGAAATGACTGATAGCAGATTGATTTTTTTAATGCTTTGTTCTCAAGAACACATTCATGGAGCTCTTGTTTTCTGACTCCTGATGGGATATAGTTAGCTAGATGCTAAGCTTTCATACACACTAACATGTGTCACCTTGAATAAATCATTTTCTTGTTATTGCTTTGATAACCATTGTTCAGGCTAGATTTTTATTCTCAAGAATACTCAGACACGTGCATCTTCCCATTCCCAAAGGCTTGATGCTCTAAATCAGGGCTTCCCAAACCAGGGTAGATTACCTCAATTTGGCTAAAAGTGTTTTTTCTCTAGGTAATGACACATGAACCCATTACCCAATCACAAAAGGGACATTTAAATTAGACATTCTAATAAGCTGTAAAAAATACTTTCTGATAAGTGATTTTAGATAATGAAGGAAAATGTCTGCTCTAAATGGGCACTTCCCACTTCAGGATTTTATGATTTGAGCTGCTGAAATGGCAGCAAACAGATCTGGAAAACTGTAATTCCACCACCTAGTGGTCAACCAGATTTTTGCAGCCTAGGTCTGGTAGTTTATTATGCTGCAAATGTACTTACTTCGGCACAGTCGGTCCAAAACTAATACTGATTAGAAACAAAAGCTGGTGCAAAATATAGCAGGTGGGACAACAGCCTTACTATCATCTGCTGCATTGAGAAAGCACTGCATGGTGTGCTGATGGAAGGCTACAACAGCTTGCATTAATATCCTTCCCCCCCAAAAGTAGTTTGCAAAGCTTCAAAGCTTGCTGGGTGGCAGAGGGCATGGCAGGGAGTTGGGTTTTGGAAGAGAGAAGTGAAGGATGGCAACTATGCCCCCAGAAAATGCTTTCCCCTGATGCAGAAGAGTACAGAACAGAAGGAAACTGTTTTCCAGCAATTGCAGAATGAAGTATTAGACTGCCCGCCACAAGTAGCCATATGTTTGCAGGGAAGTTCTTGGCCTGGGGCTTTCTCCATGTATGGAAGGTCTCAATATTAGGAAAATTATAAAAACAAAAAAGAGTGATATTACTAGGCTAATTTTCAGGATTAAAATGTATCATTCAAATCTCCACGGTTTATGTCTCAAAGTAATACTCTACAGATGCAATCCTCCTCAGACGTTTATTATATATCCTTCTTAATATATGCCAGTATGTGTGCATATACGTGCATGTGTGCATGTACACACACACACAAACACACACACACAGGTATATGTATATTATATGAATTTGATTGATTTGGCTAGGAAAGATAATTTTAATTTACCAACATTTTTAAATAAATGAATATAAGGTACTTAACAAGTATTTTAATCCCTTGTTACGGGTTGTAAACTGATTTATTTCGTGTCCTTTAATCTTGCCAGCAGTTGCTAGATTCAAACTTCAAACTTGTTCCAAATGAACTGCTTCACCCTAGAATTCTAAATGAAACTTAGCATGGGTTTAAGTTTTCCTTAGAAGTTCATTTTGGAGGCCAGAATCAATTATATTAAAACTTGCTGGCAGATGGTAACTAAAAAAATATATTAAAAAATCAAGGATATTATCTATGCCTTTGGGCCCTTTTTGGCCATAAATAAAATTGATTGAATTGATCTAGGCGCTGTTAGGAACTTTTAGGAGGCATTGATTTTAATGGGAAAGTGAGGTTTTCCAGATAAATCAATGGGACTTCAAAGTGCCTACGGCCAGCTAGCTTGTACAGTACTCCAATATAGCGAGCAATCTGTTTCTGTGACCACTTGCAAAGCTTTTATTTTATCCATAGCCACTAAATAATCATTGCTTTAGCAAGCAAGCACTGTTAAGTTCTACAGTGAAAATGCTTATTTGCAAAAATAAAATTAGATCTAATTCCTAAAGGTAATCAATACTATATGTTAAGCAGTAGCCAACCACACTCTGCTTCCTGAAGGGATGGGATTGGGTTTTGGGGTTTTTTTTTGTTTTTTTTTAATTGAATGTTTTCGATTCCTTTTGACATACAGTCTTGACCCACCTCTCAGGCATGAATAAAATCCAAGGAAAAGTGTATTAATTGATCAATTCGGTCTTCATGTGTATTAGAGACAGCAGTATTTAAAGCAGCCCAGTCTGTTTGAAGGTATGGGTTTGAAAAATCACTTTCTTTAAAGTGACCGTAACCTGCCTATTTACCTAACTACCCCCCCTCTCTCCCTCCCTCCCTCCCACTCTCTCAATATGTTTAGGGCCAAATGAATATGTTCAACAACAGCATAGATAGGAAGGTACCAGCCAGGAGACTGTGATACGGAAATAGATGGGAGATGGGAAATCTTCAGGTTTGTTCCTCCATCCATATTGTTCTTTGCCCTTGTGGGTATCTAAACATCAACATCTATAGAACAGGGAATAATTAGTTGGAGAAATTATAGTATATAGTTTTCTTTCTGCAGCTTTCCAAATTAAAGCTTCTCCTCTCGTTGTATCAAGATGCTGTTAAGAATAGAAGCTCTTTGACCAAACCTACTGAACAGTGAAAGTTGTCAAGAGCTGTACTTCAGCAAAGCCTGGAGAACCACAGCTTGTCTGCTATTGTAATAATGCTTGATTCATGGGTTGTCTTGAGTTGTCTTCTTTAGACTTTTCTTTTTTCGATGCAAGATGAAAGAGGCACATCAATTAAACTACTTTCTCTTGACATATAAAGGGGGGAGGAAGCCTTTTCTTATTTTTCCCCGACAGGGCCTAACCTGCAAAATTCTCACCGATTAGTTTTTCCTATTAAAATAATCCAGCTGTATCAAACAAGCAAAAACAACTAACTGAAGGGCTAGGAGTTAACATGCAGATATTAAACCAGGTTGTCTCAGTATTTTTCCTGTGAAAGGGTTATATTTTAGTCTGTACAAAAAGATGATCCAAAGATTTGTGGGAAGCCCCCCCCCCCCCCC
>JANHFL010003439.1:423755-442711 GCA_032468155.1 Oxyrhabdium leporinum | reverse complement strand
AGATAGATAGATAGATAGATAGATAGATAGATAGATAGATAGATAGATAGATAGATAGATAGATAGATAGATGTGATGGAAATTGAGCTCAGAGCATCCGTTTTACTTAGGAACTTGGAGGTTACCTTGTCCCAAATACTATCAAAACCACTGTGTCATCCGTTTTAAAATAGTTGTCCAATCTCTATACACTGCCAGTGAAGAAGATGCCACCTCTTCCATCTTCAAAGCAGGCTTTGCCCCGGGATTCCATGGGATCAGGAAAAGAGGGGAATTGACAATACGTATGTGATGATGTCATCATGCAAATGCCACAACTTATGTACTTGTGTCAGACACATGTGTTATAATATCACCACAGTTACGCTGAATCTTGCCATTGAGAAATTTCTCTACATTTAGCAAAAAGCTGCTTTTTTACCAGCTGACAAATACGCCATTTCATTTTTTAAAATCTTTTCTACAGCATAATGACTTGTCATAAATGGATCATGCTTTTGGAGATGTGCAGTCATTCATTGACAGCAGTTTCACAAAAGTTGTGTCTGGCTGGTACCATGCATATTAAGGAAAATCCTCTAAATTTGAAATTATATTCCATGGCAGTTTAAATTGCCTTCCCAGCATATTTTCTTTTCTGGTGCAGATACAGACCATATCTGGCTTTTCCTAGAGGCACAGGATAGACCATGGAGCTCTTGCTACTGACCCTTTGTTGGAATGTCTAAGGGGAAATCAGAAAATCAAGATGGCGGCCATACCAGCGCAGTCAAAGCCACGCCCCTTTATAATGCCTGTGATGCCTGCAAAATGGAGCAGTACTTCATTCTTGTACTTGCATCTGCCACCTTGACTGTTTTTTAAATTATTTTTAAAAAGTGGAATACAAACAACTATAACAGCAGAAAAAAGACTGTAGTGGTTATCCAATGAAAAAGGAATCTATAAACATCGGTAGTGATTAAATAAACATAATTAAATGTGGAGGGTTAAAGAGAGAAGGGGGGAAAACCCACATAATAATGCAGTTATTATCAAAACAGAATGAACTCGGTTATTAAACTTACCATTCATTCATTCATTTATTAAATTTCGCTCATCTCACTGTCATGCGACTCTGGTTGGCTTGCAATTTGATGAAACAATAATATGAAGATTAAAACAGTAGAACAATAAATATAACACTAAAATGTGCAGAACAATAGCGAAGATGGGAGAGATATACAATGGAGTGAAGATGAGATCTTTAAATATAGACACCCCCCCCCATGGGTCTATATTAGAAATATACTGCTTCATCATTTTAGAACGTTTTTAAAAATGGATACATGCCTCCCCTGAAGTCATTCCTTATTTTCAGTAGAGTAACTTCCATTCCATTCCATAAGATTATCTTCTTTGCTGAGTCCTAAGCTTGTGAGAGCCCAAGCTCTTTATAAAATGATAAAATTTCATGTATTAGGAATATAAAACATAACATTTATATCTTTAATTATTACATATCTTTCTAAAGTTCTGTTAATAAATGCAATTATTTTAAAGCACAGCAAAGCAATGGCTGGGAGAACCAAATAATTTATGTTAAAGAACCTTTTCATTTCTTACAACTTCAGCACAAAAGAACCTTAATGTCCAGCATTTTAAATCATTCCTTGAAAGTCTTTAAAGCAAGCATTATAAATCAACTGATTTAAGGTATTCTTTATTTGGCCTAGGCATTCCAATAGAAGATCTTTCTTGCTATTCAGAGCTTGTTATTTCTTCATTTTGAGTTAGCATTACATCAGGGATCCATATAGTTCAAACTGAGAACCTGGGGAAGGAGACATTGCCCTATCTGTCTGACCAGGAGACATAATAAGGCCATCCAGCCTTATTTCTGTCTTATCTGGAGTAGAGCTGTTACCCTGAGATGACAAAGGGGAAAGCATCGTCTCCATTTTGGCAGGGCACCATAGTAAAATAATGATAGAAGAGAATATTTGTAGCTCAGAGTTGAACTGTGGGGGTCCTTGGTGCTTGCTGAGCTTGGTGGTTTTCTTGCAGACGTTTCATTACCAAACAAGGAAACATCATCAAGGACATCACATTAAAATAATGCTAAGCTTAAGTTTTAAGACAGAACTGTAAAGCTATGGGCATAAATGATTCCTTATTCGTGTAACAGTACGAGCAATTTTATCCACAGGATTGGAGCAAAGTAAAGAGAGGGAATTGCTTCAACAACCATTAATAACAGAATCCTACATCATAATCCTGGCTAATCCGTGCATTGCCTTTGACTATAAAAGCATCATTGATTATTCTGCCTTCATTGCTGCAGACTGAAAGATAAGCTAGCCCCCTGAAGTGCAGGTAGTCCTCGACTTACAACAGTTTGTTTAGTGACCGTTCAAAGTTACAACAGCACTGAAAAAAGTGGCTTATGATCAGTTGTCCCACTTGGGACATTGTAGTAACATCCTGTGATCAAAATTCAGACATTTGTCAATTGACTCACATTTATGACGATTGCAGTGTCCCGGGTCATGTGATCCCCTTTTGCGACCTTCTGACGAGCGAAGTCAATGGGGGAAGCCAGGTTCACTTAACAACAGCGCTACTACTTCAACAACTGCAGTCATGCACTTAATAACTGTGCCAAGAAAGGTTGTAAAATGGGGCAAACTCACTTAACAAACGTTTCACTTAGCAACTGAAATGTTGGGCTCAATTGTGGTCACAAGTTGAGGACTACCTGTACATGCCTCTCACATAAAATTCCTCCTACATGGGACACCAGGAATCCTGAAATGTGCATACCTAGTTCTCCTGCTGGTATATATCTACTAGAATTAAACAAGTGAAAATGGGAACTTCCTTTAGCTTTAAGAAATGCATGCTGCAGTAATAAGAAGCTACAGTTCCTTTGAAAAAAGCAGATTCATGGCATCTTTGAAACAAGATAAATATTTTCATGTCATCAAAAGTAACTCTGACACCAAAAAGCTAGCATGGCAGGCATAAAATCCTGAGTTGTTATGAAAGTGGGCCAAAGTACTCCTCGGGAGAATAATTACGCATGCATATTTTTATAAGTAGGGATATACATATTAAGTTCAAGTTATTCTTTCTTTTGTATATTTCCTATGTGCCTTCATTTACAACAGAAGTTCCGGATAGACAATTGAATGTATATTTATTTTCATTTGGCAGTCTGGTTTATGAGTTCTTGCCTCTTGTTCTCCATTATTAAACTGTTTTTCTAATTCTGCATTTAGCAAACTAATTACCCTTCAACATGCAATGGGAATTTAGCACTGTCAACATATGTCAAATAGAGACCGTATTGCTTACATTGGAAAGGGATTATTGGAGTCCTACCCTTATTTCAGCAGGAGAACGTGCAGAACAAGTAGCTCTGCATGCTGAAAATAAATGCAGACATTCTTTTTACTGAAGGACAAAGGGACCTTGGGTGCTTTAGATGTTGGTCTCCCATTCTGAGCAGCCCCACTCTCAGTCTCCCATGGTGGGAGCTGCAGACTAGCAACATCTGGCAGCAACAGATGCCAGCTGGAGTCCCATCCCATTGTAGGAAGGGAAACATTGTCTTGTCATATCTCCAGGAATACTGTATGCTTATCCAACATGTCACAGTCAGTTAGAAACCAGAAATTTTAGTCTCCCTTTCTGATGTTAGGGTAGCCTCTTTCCTTCATCCTGGCTGTAAAAAAATAAAATAAAATACCAAGCTAACTTTCTGAATAACCTGTTTGAACAAACCTGCTTAGGAACTTCCTAAAATGGGCTAGCTATGAAGAAGATATTTCTGATGGTGAGAGCTCCTCAATTGTGCAGGAAATAGGAAATGGAGAATTGGTGCCAACATTTTTTTTTCCTTCAGTAACTTAACTGCACAGTAGGGGACAATTTCATCTAAACTGCATCCTTCCTGATGTGCTGTCATGAAATATTTAATTTTTCACTGCATTGATTTTCAAAAATCTGTACCCTAAATAGTCATCAAACATATCACTAGAAAGGAAAATGATGACCAGCAGTTTTTATTATATAAAATAAAATATAACTATTTTATTGCGCAGTTCTAAACTCATAAAAGCAGTGCAACTCCTAAAATCTTACCTGACTGGGCCCTGTCATATACCAATTTAGACTGGGCCCTGTCATATACCAATTTAGATTTTCCAGTCTTTAGAGAAATATTTTAAAAAATTGGAAAACGTTCATATTAACTGCTAGGCAATTTTACACTGGTTAGATGCTTTTTGAATACTGTTCTCTAAATCAAGACTAGACGTAAGCAAGCTTTTTTTTACAGATTAAATCTCATTCTCACAAACCACTTATTTTTCTTAAGGGGAGCAGATGCACAGTCAATAAATGTAGAAGTCCTAAATCCTCATAAAAGACACAGAATTTTAATAACGGTCCCTTTAATTCACAGGGGCTTGCGCTCAGAAAGGGCAGGTTAGTGGTGAGACAAATATTGCAGATGTGTTGCTCACAAAAAGAGGTGGCTTTCAATCATACACTTAAGTCTGCCATCTTGAATTGTAACTAGTTGTTATTATTTACATGAAATATAAGAAAATGCATTTGTGAACTTAAGAAGTCAGGAACTTCACTCTCTACTAAAATAATGTTACTGTTTACATTATTTCTTTTATATTTAAGTGTGTATTTTTCTTGTGCTTTCTGCTGCTTTTATTCATAGAGGATGTTGCAAGTTAACTGCCCATGGTTGTTATCTCGTCCGTTGAAACAATTAAGAAAACAAACAAATTTTCATCAAATTACTCTTACTTTTGACTTCTCCATTCCCCTTGTCATTATTTGATCATAATTTTAAACATCTTCTATAGTCTGTTGTAGAGAATTTAAAAGTTAATGCTTCTTTTCCCTATAAACTAAGATAGTTATTCTCACAGTATCTGTTTAAAAAGCAGAGGCTATTATAATATTTATTTATTCATGAGGTGATATATCTATGAGGAGCCATATTTTTCAACATGGAATTTGAATTTAAAGCGCTGGGGGGGAGGTTAAGTTTAGAAAAAGTCATTTCTTTCTGAAAGAAGAAATAATTGATCAAAGCTTAATATTACAAAGAAAAGAGATCTTAGATTATGCAGTCTTGCTCCAACACCAAAATTATATATTCTTTAAAACTACATTAAATGCAGTCTAAGTGTCCTTCAATACGTAGAAGAAAATGGAGCACTTTACTTTACGTTCAATTTCTCCAGAAACATTGTATGCTTAATTGTTGTGCTTAAGTGTTCCTGTACTTCAATTGAAAACGGCTGTGCAGTCCTATGGATTTAATTCTCAAACAGTGTTTCAGAGTGCATTGTGTAGGTATGTGAACATAGCATCATTCTGCCACTTTTTCAAGCATCGACTGTCAGTCAAGTCTGATAAAAGCCACAATTTCTTCAAAGAGTGTCAGAGAGATGGTATATTTGTTTTCTCACATATTCTGAAACATCTTTATGGAAACTAAATCCAAAACATTGTACAAGGAGAAGCCAAAAACACATAAAAATAGAAGAAGTTTATAAATATGATGAGAAAGCATCATATGAAAGCATATCCTATTTTGACCCTAATACTTTTAGGTTCCAAAATTTAATGTAAATTCTTTGAAAACAGCATGGAACAAAATTGAAAACTAATAAATACATGAATAAATGTTAGGGATCGCCATTTGCTTTTAACATGAAATAGATGTGGAGAGTTCAGTTTTGTTCTACATGATGATTGAATATAGTGGTACTTTGGTACTTGACATTAATTGGTTCCAGAAGATTCAATGAGTACTAAAAACGAAGAGTGCCAAACAAACCATGTGACTTACCACATGACCATTTGTTTCAGCCGGTAAGGACTTCCTATCCCTTTTCCTAAGTCAGTGACCTGCCTGGCATGGCAGACTTTTTGTCCATTCTCCACTTTTCCTATTGCAGCACTTCGAGTACCAAACAAACAATTAGTACCGGGACCACATTTGCTCATGAAAATACGTCAAGTACCAAATTTAATGAGTTTTGAAGCAGTCGAGTACTGAGGTACCATTGCATTAAGTTCCTTACTACATTAAATTGTGGCACACCAAGAATTAACAGTGATTCCAGTTTTCTAAAGCAAAAAAATGTGCTTTATCTGATTTCATAATCTTTGTAAGCATGGTTTGTAACAGATAACTTCCATTTATTCACTGATTTTTGCCATAAAATATTTTATGAATTCGTGAAAGTAATGTTCAATAGCTAAAAGTAACACTTGCTTATAACCAACTTAGAAAGTGATACATATGTTAAACATGGTAAGTTCTCTTCTGTCTGAAATTTAGCAAAGCTCTGAACTAAAACTAGGCTTAAAAATTATTATTACCGGTAGTAAATCATTAGTAAACATTGACTTTCTAATCCAAATGTACTATATTTTATTGCCCCCTGCCACATTCAATAAATTGTCTTTATGCTTTTGAAACAAATTATTATATAGTATAAACCTACTTTTTTAGGTTCATAATTCAACATGCAAAATAACTGTTCAGGAAAACAGAAACTTCTCAACGTTATTTCCTGTATTTCAGTTATGAATTATTATGGTACACTATGACTTCATTAATAATGAGTATAATTTATGTAGTTGATTACACCTACTGGATAAACATCTGTCTGTTTTGCTCTTACTGTGAGCAAATGGGTAGCAGTGATAGAAATATTTTAAAATAATTTTCTGTGAAGACTTTTTTTTAACCATAGTCTGATAGCCAAGAATAAAATTGTTACAATAAGCATGTAACACCTCCAAGAGCAATCATGGGAGCACAGAATTATGAAACTACTTTTTCCTTAAGATCATCTCTCCTACTTTTCTCTGCTGGAAAATGAGACCGAGTGTTCCATCCATGTTATCAATATGTTAGTAACAGGGGTGGGCTTCAAAAATTTTAGCAATGGGTTCACTGTCCAGTTGCTGAGTGGGCATGGCCATGGTGGGCATGGTCTAGTTGGCCTCCTGCATCATGGCGGGGGGGGGCTAGCCCTCCCCGGGTTCCAAAGGCTTCCCTCAAGCCTCCGGGAGGGCGAAAATGGCCTTCCTGGGCTGGGCTCCAGAGGCTCTCTGGAGGCCGGAAATGAGCCCGTTTCCAGAACTTCTGGGAGGCCCATTTTTTATCTTCCCAGGACTCCGGAGGCTTTCCTCAAGCGAAAATGGTCTCCCTGGACTCCGGAGGCCCTCTGGAGGCCAAAAACGGGCCTGTTTCCGGCCTTGCGGAACTTCTGGGATGCCTGTTTTTGCCCAACCCGAGCCTCCGCACAGGCTCTGAACTTAGCTCACATCCAAAACGGGCTGTGTGGAGACTCTTGGGAGAGGAGGGGCAGGGTAGGAGAAGCAGGGTGGGGTGGGTGGGGCCAGCCAGGTGTGGGATTTGATGGTTCGCCAAACCAGCCATAACATTAGCTAAGGGTTTGCTCATACTGGGGTGAACTTGTAGCAGCCCACCCCTGGTTAGTAAATACATAGAATGGTAGCTAGAATTACTGAAGCATCAAGCACACTTTTATAGTATTAACATTTATTAAAAGATATTTTTTTCATTTGAAGTAGTTGCACATAACACAAAACCATAAACAGACAGATTTTTAGCTTTTTACCCAGAAATTTGAACCAGTGTTCTCAAAACTAAGAACTAAACCTTTAAAATTGTGTTAGTAGTAGACTTTCAATGCTGTTTTACACTTGTTTAATATTTTATTTTTTTTAATTTATTGTATCATTGCTATGTGTTTTGTTATTTATGTTGTATGCAGTCTTGGTGACATTTATAGAAAGATAAGGTAAATACCATTAGTTAGCTAATCAGATAAACATTCCAAAATTCAAAATTCTGCTTATCACGCAAGCATTTTAAAATGTGAACCTTTTCTCCATCCAAGATCATTTAGCTGTAGAAAATGGTAGGTATTAATCAGGGGTGGGCTTCAAAAACCGCAGCAACGAGTTCGCTGCCCGGTTGCTGGGTGGGCGTGGCCATGGTGGGTGTGGCCTAGGCGGCCTCCTGCACCATGGTGAGGGGAGGCATTTTTGTCTTCCCCGAGGTCCAGAGGCTTTCCTGGAGCCTCTAGGAGTGTGAAAATGGCCTTACCCCGGGCTCCGGACGCTCCAGGGAGACTGGAAACAACTCATTTCCAGCCTTCCTGAACTTCTGGGAGGCCTGATTTTTGCCCTTCCCGGGATCCAGAGGCTTTCCTGGAGCCTCTGGGAGTGCAAAAATGCCCTCCCCCCGGGTTCTGGACACTCCATTCTTCTCCTTCCCCGAACCTCTGCGTGCAGCCTGAATCCACAGCGAGCTGCGTGGAGACTCCTAGGAGGGGTGGGGTGGAGTGGGTGGGGCCAGCCAGGAGTGGGATTTGGGAGTTCGGCAATCCCCACAGAATCTTCGCTAAGGGTACGCCTGAACGCCCGCGAACCCCCAGCAGCCCACCCCTGGTATTAATGCAGCCCAGCTGGACTCCTTTAGTGTGGGCAGCTTATCTTTAATACACCTTTCTATGCTCAAATGCAAAAATACAGGTGGCCCTGAAACCTCTTCAGGAGCACACTTTAGAACAAAGATTGTGTTATATGGTTAGCATGAGCTGTGGATCCTGAATCCATGGACAGGCACTTCTCTAGTTGTCCCAAAGGTGCTTTTTCAAGAGTCAACTGGACTTCTTCAGCTTCAGAAGCTGCTTGGATGAAAAGCAAAACGTCTTCAAAGAAAAACCAGAAAGTCCAGTTGCCTCTTGAAAAAAGCACCTTTGGGACAACCATGCCCTGGATGACGGAGAATCTCCAGAGACACTTCTGTATTAGCATCATTTGAGGATAGGGGGCAGTGAATGATTTGAAGTGGTCTGTGCAGCCCTTAGATTGCTCTTATGTACTGTCTTTCTCCTCTCACAATGGCTTCACTATCACAGGTTTATTCCTGAGGACTGGTCTGCCTGCAGTGTGACCTGTGGAGTGGGCGTCCAGGCGCGGCTGGTGAAGTGCCAGGTGCTGCTATCCTTCTCTCAGTCTGTGGCAGATTTGCCCATTGATGAATGTGAAGGGCCCAAACCGGCATCCGAACGAGCTTGCTACGGTGGTCCATGCAATGGACAAACTGGTGAAGAGACTGATCTGCTCTTCAGGGGCTCACAAGATTTTGATGAACTTTACGACTGGGAATATGAAGGCTTCACTGAGTGTTCTGAGGCTTGTGGTGGAGGTGAGTTCCATTTTTAATTTCTCTCCTTTCTTTGTTTCCTACATACTGGATTGTGGAAGTAATGTACTTGGGTCCAGATTATATATATTTTTACATTTAGACTTCATTGAAATCAGTCATGTCTGCCTGATCCAATTAATGTAGCCAGGATCCATCTCAAAGTTAAGAGGATTGAGATTTCAAATTATTTAACAGAATAATAGACTAACAGCACAAAAGAGTTGGAGGGGCCATGGAGGTCATCTAGTCCATCCCACCCCCACCCCCGGAAATAGAAGGAAACCCTATCTCATTTCAGACAAAGATTGTCCAATCTCTTCTTAAAAATCTCACCCACCTCTCCAGGCAAGTCATTCCACTGATTGTTTCAAATGTCAGGAAATTTCTCCTTAGTTCTAGGTTGGTAGGAAGGCTCGGTTAACATCTAGCATATAGGATGTGTTATAAATTAACCTCATACTAATTCCCTAAATCCAATCTAGATTCTTTCTACTCACCGAAATGTGACAATCCAGTCAAAGATAAAATCTTACGTTAGTGGTGGTGCTGGTATTTAGAAAAACAGTTTCTGTTGCTAAGCGAGACAGTTGTTAAATGATTTTTGCCCTATTTTGTGACCTTTCTTGCCACACTGCAGTTGTTAAGTTAGTAGCCCATTTGTTAAGTAACTTTGCTTGTCAGAAGGTCACAAAAGGTGATCACATAACTCCAGGACACTGCAACCGTCATAAATATGAATCTGTAGCCAAGTGCCAGAATTTTAATCACATGACCATGTGCATGCTGCAACAGTTGTGCGAAAAACAGTCCTAAGTTACTTCTTTCAGTGCCATTGTAACTTCAGTCACTCAACAAATGTTTGTAAGGCAAGGACTACCTGAATTTAGAGTACTGATAATGCTACTGTTTCTCCTTAGATTAGATTAACAGAGTTGGAAGGGACCTTGTAGGTCATCTAGTCCAACCCCCTGCCGAAGCAGGAAACCGTACCCCATTTCTGACAAATGGCAGTCCAATCTCTTCTCCTTCATTCCTTAGTTGCTTACTGTTTGTTTGGGTTTTTCTCATAGAGTTTCACTGTGTATCTCTCTTATATCACAGAGATACGGCCTGCAGAAAAATGTTCATGGTTTGGTTCTCAGGTAGAAAACCAAGAATGCTTCTTGGTGGTGATGTTCCATTTAGGGGCACCACAGATTCTTGAGGCAACCGGCAAAGGGATGGAAATCCCTTGGGGTTCTCCACGGCCTAAGCACTTTTCACAGATTCACAGCCACCACGCAAAGTGACTGCAATGCAGAGGTTTCCATCAGCTTCACCAAAACGTTCATAACGCGAGAAATCAGCCGTCAATCTTCTTGTTGCAAAAGAAAGGGTGGCTCTGAAGAAGAACGTTTTGGAAACGAGGTCCAGATGTAAAAAAACCCTTTTGAATTGGGAAGGTATCAAAATTCGCAGCTGGGGTCTTTCGTATGACTGATGTAGTAGCCTTCTTGTTTACATTTCCTGCTGACCACTTACATTTGGGGGCAGAGAATCATGTTTTTGGAGAGAAAGGCTAAGGCAGGAAGCATCGGGTGTCATTTACTTTACATTGCCTGACGTCTGCCTGCCTCCCTTCGTAAGCAGAGACAGATGGATCTCAAGCACCCTGGCTCTTGCCTGTGTATTTCTTTTTCCTGAACCTGTTTGGCAACTCAGCTGGTTTTGATAGCTTATCCCACCAAATGATATTAGCTTGGATTTAAAGGGGGGAGGGAAAAAAAAACATATGACAGAAATAGCTAAGGAAACCACTGCCTGGAGCTAATAAACTTGGCACTTAAAGGAAAAGTCAAGGAGTATCACCATTAATGCCTGTTACGAGAATTGCTTGGTATATATTGTGTCCAATCCAAATGCCATCATTTTGGTATAATTGTTTGTGGAGAGCTACACATCTAGCGATTCTAATCCTTAACTTCCTTAATTTCTCTGAAACGCTTACCTTCTTTTCCTTGTTAGAAGCTGAGATTTACCATACAAAAATTATGTTTACATAATAAGCTGTAGCATTTCAAAGGCTAGGGGTACATTCTGTCTAATAGGAAAATCTTACAGAGTGAACTTTTTCAGGCAGTTCATCCCATTTCCTACCCACTATAAAATGCAACTTTTCTTTCCTACTTGATTCCGAGATACAGTTAAGAAAACAACTTCTTAAAGCTTTAATCTTCCGTATATCGTAGTAGTAACTGGACTTGCAGCCTTACCAAACCACAGAGCAGTTGTGTGCATCCAGGGCAGCTTACCTATTACACGTAGCCCCCAACTTATGAACACAATTGAGAGCAGAGTTTATGTGGTTGTGTAAGACAGTTGTTAAGTGAGTCACATTTGATTTTACAACCGTTTTTGCCATGGATAGCAATAGCAATAGCATTTAGACTTATATACCGCTTCATAGTGCTTTCCAGCCCTCTCTAAGCAGTTTACAGAGTCAGCCTATTGCCCCCAACAATCTAGGTCCTCATCGACCTTGGAAGGATGGAAGGCCGAGTCAGCCTTGAGCCAGACGGGATCAAACTGCCAAACTGCAGGCAGCCAGCAGTCAACAGAAGTAGTCTGCAGTACTGCACTCTAACCACTGTGCCACCATGGCTCTTAAATGAATCACTAATTGTTTAAGTGGACCAAGCATTCTGTAAGCAAATCCAGCTTCTCCTATTGACTTCGCTTGTAGGAAGTTGGCTGGGAAGGGTTGCCCAGCTGACATGGGGATGCCAAGCATCCAAATTTGGTCCACATGACTGTGGGGGGAGGGAGGGATGTTTCCAATGACCTTAAGTGTGAAAACCAATCATACGTCACTTTTTTTAGTGCCATTGTAATTTTGAATGGTTACTAAGCAAATAATTGCAAGTCGATCACTACCTTATGGCCCTCAAACTCAGTGTCAAGTCCAAGTTAAAAAAAAAATTGAAATAAGGTATGGTAAACAATTTTATTTGATTGTATCACTCGCCAGTTATCTCCTTGCCTGTTGCTAAAAAAAGTACAGCGATATCCCAAACCCCTGATATCCTTGCAGTTTCCAAGTGCAGGTAGTGCTCCACTTATGACCACAACGGAGCCCAGAATTTATGTTGTTAAGCGAGAAATTTGTTGTGTGAGTTTTGCCCCATTTTGCGACTTTTCTTGCCGCATTAGTTAAGTGAATCACTGCCGTTGTTAAATTAGTCACACTCTTGTTAAGTGAATCTGGCATCCCCCATTGACTTTGCTCGTCAGAAGGTCACAAAAGTTGATCACATGACCCGGGACACTGCAACCGTCATAAATGTGAGTCAGTTGCCAAGCGTCCAAATGTAAATTACGTGACCGTGGGGATGTTGTAACAGTCATAAGTAGGAAAAATGGCCTTGAGTCACCTTTTTCAGGGCTGTTGTAACTTTGAACAGTCACTCCATGAATTGTTGTAAATTGAGGATTACCTGCAAGTACATTTAGCTAGCTTACAGCATAGCTTTGAGCAAAATGAAGCCTTACTTGATTCTCTTGTGAAGCTATGATTAGGAACATTCATTTTTTTTGCAAGCACCTCCGTTTGAAGTTTGACGTTCATGAATCCCTGGGACTCATGCAAGTGTCCCCCTACTAAACGAAGCCTTCATAAATAAATGAAAAGAAAACAAAGACCGAGATTGTGCTGTGAGAGCGTGGTGGGGTAGATTGATTAGGAAGCTTGGAGACGAAGTCGCTATAGAACCATAACAAATTGGGAAACCAGAAAGTCTTCTAATGATAAAAGAATAACTTGTTTGATTGCCAGTGGTGTCCACCATCTCATCATTGAAATATGCCACGAGAAGTTAGACATTTCTCATGAGTTGCTATTGTTAGCATCATATCATATTGTGAAATCTCTGGTTTCGGTCTTCATAGCCAGTTGTCAATACTGATTATGCAAATACCCAATGGTTAATCCAAGACCCAGTTTTAACAGAAATACTTTGATGGTACCAAGCGAAAAATAAAGTATCGTCCCTGGGCTTTGCGGCTGTGTTTGTATTTATGATCCTTGTTTATCGCACTGCGTGTGTTCAGTGTCTTACAGTTGTTGGCAAAACAGCTGCCTTCCAGCATGTTTGAAGAAACACTTTCTGTTCACACAATTAAAATGAAATAAATACATTTAAAATAATCCTACATGACAGATAAGTTAATTGTATTTTTTTCTACTCTCCACAGATGAAATATAATAGACACAGAAGTAGGTTTTTTCCCTCAAAGGAATAGCAGCCAGAAGGAACTAATTAGTAATTTAGTCTATATTCAGTGGCTACCTCGTCTACCACTGTCATCAAGTATCATGTAACAATTATGCTCTGCTAGTAGATATAAACATTGCAAATCTCATTTGATGGTATATTGAAACTGAATTAAAAGCTACTTAGATTCATACCATGTCTTACTCTTGCACCATGTGGCATTTTAACTTCCCAGTCATGAAGAGAGATTTTCAACGGAAAATAAACTCAGCTTCTATGCTAAAATTATGGATATTTTTAAAAACGTGAATCTCAAATACTCAAATTATAATGAACGATTTTTACTCCCAGTTCTGAGCAGCTTTTTCTCATTGCTTATTATTGCATTGACTTGAAACCATTTTTTTCATCCTGTTCTTCAGGCAGAAAGTCTCCCGCAGAAGCTTACATATAACCAGTGAAAGCAGAGCAGTCTTTATTTGCAAACTTACAGTCTACAAGATACAATACAAAAGGAGGAAGAATAAAGAAAGGGGGGGGGGGAAACAAGCCAAAGTTTGGAGCAAATCATAAAGTTGAATAGCATTGTTTAGTTCAAGAAAAAGAGCAACCCTTGCCCTATAGTTAAAGCTGGACCTAATTAAATAACTTGATCAGGAAAGAATATTTGGCTTCTTTATTATATATATATTACATATTTTTAAAAATTATTTTATATTATGTTTATATTAATGTAAACATAATAAAACAGAAATTAGTACTAAATTAAATTGTATGAGTTTACATTCTTTAACTCATAAAGTCAAATAGTGTTTTTTTTTAAGTTCAAGGAAAGGAGCATTCCACCAAGCATTCTTCCTTGCTATGAAATGCTATATATAGCCCTTTTCTGTAATAATGAGAAGCATATTATACAGTATCCATTTGCCAAAAATGCAAATATGACAAAGAACAGGAAACAATTCCAATGCTCTGACTAGTGTTTCCATACATTATACACTTGCAAACATGTGGTTGTAGTGTTCATACTTGACTATTTTAAGTCTAAACCTAAACCTATATTGTAGTGAGCTTTGGTTTACTGTTGTTCCTATTATTTACATGGAGAAGCATTTCTTTTTATATTGGTGGGTGCACACACACAAACCCTCACCAATAGGATGCTGTTCAATTACAATTTATGCATTAGAACTTTTTCTGTTCATGGCAACTTCCCGTTTATTAATTCATAAGCTTGTTCTGTCCTGTTTTGACATCTATCAGTGATAAAACTCCAGTGAAATCCCATTTGTAATGTCTGTTTTCTACACAATGTGAATTCTTGGGTGCATTGTATCACAAAATACTCATTTGCCTGCATTTTTGACCCACGTCTATGTATTTTTCAGCCAAAAATTTAAATCATGAGCAAATGCTTATAAAGCATTTTATGTCTTTGTAGGGATGTTGCAAAATCAGGCTGGCATGGAATAAACCAAAATATGTCAGGTTTAACAGCTCTGAGAATTTTCTCTCCTTTTTTTTGTTAAAATGCGATGTAATTTTGAGGAACAATGCTTTGACCCATCACAACAAAAAGGCATGTTTGTTTTAAACTTTGGCTTTAAAAATAAGTCACTGTGTTGTCTATTCTGCATAGATGAGCGTGTTATTTTTTCTCATTCAGCAACGTTTTTTCAAGCTTGCTTGTTGGTTTTGTAAACATTCTGTCATCTTCAAAAGATTTGGATGCTTCAGTGAATTGAAGTACTGTGCAGCTTCTTCTCTTCTGTACTCTTTATTTTTTATCTCTGCAGTAGAGGCAATGCCAGAGGTTTAACCCAAGCTAAACATCACCATTCAAGTAAATCTTGAAATTACAGTCAGATGACTTTTGAACAGGGTGTCCAGACTGCAAAGACCATTCCTGTACATTGTGTCAGAGAAAAAGGGAATATGTAGCATCTGGTTTCCTGAGGCCTTAGCAGGCTGTTTATTCCAGCGCTAGAAACCATAATGAAAACACTGGTGGGCGGCAGTGAATTTCCATATTTTTGCTCCCCGTAACTAATATGTTGGAGATTGGAGGTTGTACTTGAAGTCTGTCAAGAAATTACTAGAGGATACCCTGCTCTTGTCTTCTAATAAATGTTTTATCTTGAAGTATAGAAATGTTCAAATTGTGCTGGAAGATCATCGAGCAGGGTGTCAAACTTGATTTCATTGAGGGACGCATCATGGTTGTGTTTGACCTTGAGGGGCTGGGGTTGGGGTGGGTGTGGCCAGGGTGGGTGTGGCCAGTTCAACATCACTCGTGTCGGGGGTGGCGGCCCGAGCGCTCTGCCAGCGAAAATGGGCTACCGAGCTCCGTTTTGGCTGCAACGGCCTCCTGCAACCCTCTGACAGAGAAAATGGAGCTCACAAGGGCCGCATGCAGCCCTCCCTAGCTCTGTTTTCATTGGCAGAGGCATTGGGGGAGCGGTCCTTTGTTGTTTTCAGGGTGCAAACACCCTACGGGCCGGATGTGACCCGCAGGCCTTGAATTTGACACCCCTGTCATAGAGGGTGAAGGAAACAGAATTATGGGTCACATTTTCTTGTTTATCTTTCTTTTTATTTATGAAATTACATTGCCTGTTGAGAGTGCATTTTGTAAGGCGGTCTTCAGAGCCACAAATACTGGAAGCACGTGTAATTTGTTTTTACATAAAAGCTTCTGTCAGAAGAAATGACAGCAAACTGAAAAGTATCTTGAAGAGGACCTCTATAAAATTCAGCTAAACATAGGCTTCATCTTATTATGAGGTCTACTGAGTGTTCATGTGGGAGCATGCAGCCCTGATCTCTCTCGGCAATGCTTTTTTAGCTGGAGCTTTTAAAAATTATCTGTAAGTTTTTGGAGACAAATTGAAACGAAGCCTTAAGTGTTACCTGGCTTACCCGGTTTTCTATGCCATTTTACAAATATATTCATAGCTCTAGTTGGAATAACATCCTCAAGCCATTTCAGACCCACTGAACTCACTAAAACCCAATAATCTTCTGCTTTCTTTTTATCGGCTCTTTGAGACTTCTAAATCTTTGTTCCACTTCTGTAGACCCAGAACACTCAATTATAGTAATATGCTGTATGTGCTGCTGTCTAATAGGGTGGTTTTGATTCAGTGCCTTGGAACAATAAACGTTAAATGTGCATTTCCTTTAGCTGCAGGCAACAGGGTTGCATTGCTCTATTTCTTCCTAGAAAAAAATAAAATAAAACAGCTACTACATCTAATCAGTTTTTTAAAAAAGGAAGTTATTTTTCAATTATCTAGAAACTCCATCGTGTATCTGCCTTGTGACGCTACCTTTCCACTTCTAAGTCACCAAGCTCTCCAGTGGGTAGATGCTGCCCTATTGACAGTAGAGAGTATCAAATTGCTTTCCCAAAGGCACCAAGTTCCCAAGCTGGGCTGCTCCAAAGGATCTCTTGTTAGCATCATGTCTGCAATTCTCTTTGCTGACTCCGTACTTGGAATGCAGCCGGCAGGATTTTAAACATTAATTTGATTTAATTTGGTTTGTGTGTACAGGTGTCCAGGAGGCTGTAGTGACTTGCCTGAATAAACAGACCAGAGAATTTGCAGATGAAAATCTATGTGTGAGCGGTCGGCGCCCCCCACAGTTGCTGAGGTCTTGTAACCTGGAACCTTGTCCCCCAAGGTAGGCTGCTGTTTGCTCTTTGCGTCTCCTTCAGATGGGTCCACAGTGCCTTGAGAAGTCAGATGCACTTTGCCACGTTGTATTTGACAGGCAGAGAAGCTTAACGCAATTGGGAACATATTTCCTGGCATCCAGCACAAAATAATTGCACTGATTTAAAGTGAATTATTTTCCTATCCGCTTTATTATATTCAGGGTTATTCCTAGGACAGTATGTGTGTAAGTAATTCCACTCTACGCTGGAGTTCAAGATGTTCCCCTTTGTCTGTTCCGTTTGCTCTGTTACTGTTTGCCCTTGCCTGAGTTGGTGTGAATGGCAGCCATCAGAAGTTGCAAGGAAAATTAATTGTTTCAAATACTTTATGTGGAACTGGACCCATTTTAACATATCAAATTGAATTGGAATGGAACCCGCTCAAAGGTTTTCTGATTTGCTTAGTTTTTGTCTTATACCTTAAAGTTTCTCAAGCCTACGATTACTAACCTGATCATTAGCAGGGCTCCAGTGTAGCAAAAATTGAATTAGGCTAGTCTTGTCATCTGCAACAGCTTGTAAAAACATTTGATAACATGAGTTCATAAGTGAAGGAACATCAGTAAGGAAGCTGAAATCATTTTTCACTTCAATTTATATTTCCTGATGGTCGTTCTTCAGCTTTAAAGCATACTAAATATGTTTTTAGAAACCAAGAAGACTTACATCAGAGAAAGTGGTCAGCAGATTACCATTTTAAAATAGTTTTGACCTAGTCCCTACCAGTAATGCCTTGGTAAAAAGGCGATCTTTACTTAAAAGTGATTCTTGTCCATTGTTTTTCTCATTAAATTGTTAAAATCATGTTGAATGTATGAGAGAGTGTGCAGAAATGAACTGACTATAAGGCCTTTTGAAAAGAGGAATCTTCATGATAAATCTTAGATTCGATAATAAGAACGTGTAGTGTCAACATTGTTTAGCAACATTCAGGCATAAAAGGGGACAGTTTGCTTCTACCTTGTATTTGTATGCTAAGTGTGGGTGAGGGTCGCGGAAGGAAGAGAAGCGAGTAAGGAATAATAAAACTCAGGTGGATGGAAATAAAAGAAATTCCAGGCAATTCTGCAGCTTTGCTCTTAAGATAGTTTCAAAGCTAAGCATTTATTCTTGTGCAAATAACTAAATGGTAATGAATAGGTGCTTTATGATACCTAGAAGAACAGAGACTAGGCCAGAAGATGGCAACCTAATGCTTCAAGGCAAATCTGATCTATTTCAGAACCTCAGTAATTACTAAATGACACAGATGCTCCATTGTAGGCTAATTTATCTTAGGGCATCCTTGACTACTTGTCTTCTGTAAAGCTGTTCAAATAGAGCCTACTTGATCCATTTTGGGGTGTTCCCTTTTTTCTTTTTTTTTCTGACTAATTAAAAAAACCCTCACACTCATATAATATAGAAAACATGTAATAACAAGACTACTTTAATAATACAATTACTGCAGTGGTTAGCCAATATGTATAAAATGATACATGGGTAGTCCTTGATTTACAATCACTTATTTAGAGAGTGTTTGAAATTAAAGCAGCATCAAAAAAAGAGACTTGCGCTGTATGATCATTGTGGCATCCCCAAAGTCACATGATCAATATTCAAGTGCTTGGCAGCCAACTGCATTTATGCCAGTGCAATGTCCTGGATTCAGAGCCTAGGTGGCGCAGTGGTTAGAGTGTTGAACTGCAGGCCACTTCTGCTGATTCAATCTAGCGGTTCAAAT
>JANHFL010003439.1:405712-420924 GCA_032468155.1 Oxyrhabdium leporinum | reverse complement strand
GTGGGGTGAGTAGAGGGTGGGGTGAGTGTGAGCAGGCGGGCAGAGGTGGGGCCAGCCAGAGGTGATATTTGCCGGTTCTCCAAACCAATCAAAATTTTCCGTACTGGTTCGCTTGAACCAATGAGAACCGGCTAGATTTTACCTCTGATACTTGGTTTCTCTTTTGTCCTCATTTTTGTTGTTGTTGTTGTTGATCAACTTTTTGGTAGTTTGTTTTGACCAGACTTTTTGAACACAGGCCTGTCCAAATTTTCACTCCATTTTGTTGCCTCTCAATGTTTCTCATAGTAGTGGATTCTCACTTCCAACTTTGTAAATTAGACATACTTACGTTCATACCATAATTCCTGCCCTTTGCTTCTAAGCTCATCTGCAATGAAGCTTAATTAGTGTTGTTGATCCATAATCTCATTCAGCTTGCAGCTTTATCATCCTTGCAAAATTTAATTTGCTTCCTTGGTGTTAATCACTGGGCCATAATTAAACTCTCTTTGTACGTCTATAATTTATCAGAAGCAACTTCAATTTTCTCCCTTCAGTTGGAGTCATCTTTGCCTTCCAATAAAAATAGTATATAGCGAAACATTTAGAAGCACAATCCTACTATAACTTAAAAAGAAATTAGCTGGTTGGTAAGAATCTTTTGTCCATGAAAATATCTCATCAGTCAACACAATCTGTAGCACTACACAGTTTAATTTCCAAAACTTTCTCTAAGGAAGTAATTGAATACACTGTTAGCTACCCTCAGTATCTAAACTACAAATATATATGGAAGGGAACTCAACTTTGGCTGAGATGCAAATATAATTTCTCAAGGTGAAATGTATGCAATGTTTTCCCATCTCTATCTCTGAAAATTTCCATTGCAATTAATTGACTCAAACATACTTTCAAGTTCTTTACTTACCAGGCACAATGTCTTGGATTGAATTTTAAGCTCTTATTGGGGGGGAAAAACAACCCAAGTTCCTATAGTATCCAGATAAGGGCATATAGATGTTCTTGTTAAAATGGTCATAAAATCTGTTCATAAATTGTCAGAGCACATCTGTAAAAACTTATAAAAATTATTTCTGGGCATGCCATTTTTCCTTCAAAGATTCAACAATTCAAACATTGTAGTTAATGTTCCTCATGCACAGATATTTTTGTTTCCTCTTTATCACCACATTGGAAGAAGACACCATTGTTCCTTATAGTGTAATGTCGCTGAATTCAATGCACTTTCCATCTTTAATTGGCAGAGTATGGGATCGGAGGTTTTAAATTCCAAAAAGGAATTTATTCTTTTGAATACAGAAAGAATTATTTTTCTGCCATGAGCACAGAATGAGTATCTTTTGTTTCACTTTGGCTCCAGTATTTCACAAGCTGTCATACAGTATCTTACAACCATGTAATCTTACTTAGCGTAGTGACTGCTTCATGTTAAAGTGATTGTTATTTCCATGCTAAAGGCAGAAAATAAGGCAAAAGTGGGTTACCTTGAAGATCTTACTTACTGGAGATCTTAACAGTTTTATGCTAGCACGTTAACAATGCTTTGTTCATCTTTTGGGGTTTGTGTGAGTGCAGGTAGTCATTGATTTATGACTGGTTGCTTAGTAACCGTTCAAAGTTATGACAGACCCCCCAAAAGGTACTGACCACCTGGATTCAAAGTTCCAACACACACACACACACACACACACACCGTGGTCACGTAGCTGCTTTTGGCTGCTTGGTAACCAGCCCTCATTTATACCCATTTACAGCGTGCTGCCGATGCATGCCTGTCATTTACATTTTTTGCTGGAACTCAGCACTTTCTTCCGGGTTCCAGCAAAAAATGCCTATTGTGGATAACGGGTTCACTTAACGACTGCTGCAGTTGCTTAACGACCACTGCAAAAAAAAAGTCATAGAATCAGGCTGGACACATGATGACTTGCTTAACAACTGTAACTATTTACAACAGTAATTCTGGGCTCATTATAGTTGCAAGTCAAGGACTACCTATAGATTACTGACAAGATCTAAATTCAATATGTGGATGCCATTATTGCTCAGGATTTAGGAGATATCATGTAGTCCTGACATAATCCCTAATATACCTATTTACAGTGAGCAATTGTTGTGTGATATTTTTTTCCTATGCACCATGCTACTCACGAGGTTGTTGTCACAATTTCATTCTGTTCCTAGCCTGCTTATGGTTTCAAATGGGAAGAGATGTATGTTCCTAGTACATGGAAACCAAAGGCATCTCTGTGCAAAGGAGATAACTGAGTGTACCCACTACAGACAGAGGAAATTCAATTCTTGATTTCTTTTTTCTACGCTTTCAAGTAGCATGTAAAGCCACCTGACTAAATTAACCCAGCTAAGTGGTAACTCGCACTATGATTGTGGTATAGATTGTAATGCAGGCCCCAGAGTAGCAGTAGCAATAGCACTTAGACTTATATAACGCTTCACAGTGCTTTACAACCCTCTCTAAGAGGTTTTACAATGTCAGTCTGTTGCCCCCAACAATCTGGGTCCTCATTTTATTGACCTCAGAAGGATGGAAGGCTGAGTCAATTGACTTTAAATTTACATACAACTTAGGGCAATTTGGTGGGTTCTACAGGGTTTCAGCCTGTATGAATTTGCTAAATGCTGTCCTCTTTACTAGAGTATACAATATATTAAATGGAATATGTCTGATTTGGGAACAAAAGTCTTTTCCCTAGATAATACCAGCTTTATGATGAGGATGTGACTGTGACTGTGATTGAACCATTGATAGCAAAATATAAGTCACTCAAAAAGATTAGCCACGGACTAGTTTTTGAACTAGTCCGTGGCTAGTCTTTTTGAATATACAAGCATTGGCCATTTCTTTCATAAGTCAACATGTAGCTTCAGGATTGTGTCTCTAGAAGGGAATGGAAAATGAAAATAGTGAAATTGTCCCAAGATAAAAGGAGATAAACTTGTACCTGTATATCTTGCATGCCTTCCACACTATACCTCTTATTAAAAGCAGAACTATACGCTAAAATAGCATATTATATTAATATACATTCTGCTGTTTAGCTTGTCATTACATGAAGCATTGGCTGTTGCCCCAGACCAATTCCTGATTATCCTAAAAAAATGAGTTCAGGTTTTATAAGAAAAAGGAAAGCTTCTGAGACAGTCTTAGCCAACGAGTGCCTTCTCCAGTATTCCTGGACTCCTGACTCCATTGTCTTCAGACTGCACTGCTTGTCATGTTTTTAAAGACATTTTTGTGAGTTATATGTGTACCTGGAAATAAATGAAGATATATTTTGGCACAATTTCCTTGGAGTCTTATATTTCTTTGGTTCCTTCTCTACATTACGTTTGTTTCTGAAAATGATTTTCCATCTAAAAAGATTGCATATACTAGTGAATTTATAGGAATGCAGGCCCGTTTCTCTATACTTTGCTATATATAGTTGCCTTTGTCAAATTAAGAAATAGCTGCCAGAGTCAAACTTAAAGATAGTTTCATAAGATTCATTATATTGCAGGAATTACATTCCTTGCCTTATGGGCAAGCAGATGAAAGATCAGACGATTATGGGACATATAAACTGATAGCAAAATTAAGTGATTATTTTACAGGCATGCACGAATGGTCAAACCATTGGAAGATCTAGTTCAATATTTTTAACAGTCAAAGGGCAAAAGGGTTTCAAACAGGAGACATTTTAACTCTACTTGGGGCAGAGTAAAACTGTGCACTTGCTTCTTTGACAATACAAGTCTTTGATTTCCAAGTGTTATGAATATGAAATTTCTTGCATTTTTTAAATCTACTCTGTTCACATATCGCTAAAACACCCCTTCATAAGGAGGGTGGGTACAAAGAATTAAAAATCCTAAAAGGTATATTAGAATAAAACATTATATCTACGAGGCTAAAATAATATAAAAACAATTTAAAAGGAATCTAGAAGGACGGGTAGGAGCAATAGATGGCAAATTAAATATATCACAATGCAAATTAGTCTAGAATGACAAGTTAGGCTCTCATTACCACTGATTTAGTTTACTCTATATTAACATACTATAGATTGCTGGCTGTCACTAGGACTGAAGTAATAAGTCTTGGCCCAAACAAATGAAGACGTTATCTTGCAAAACATAATAGAGAAAACTCAGAGTAAAAAATAGAAAGCTGAGAACCGAGACCTTCAAAAGTTGTTATCAAGTTACATTTTCAATATGAGGAAGGGGGATGAAATTTATGGTTGGAAATAAAAAACTTGACCAAAAAAAAGAAAGAAATTTATGGTTGGGGAGTACTTTTAATTAAATGGAAATCCAACCAAATAATTTTTGTTTAACTTTTGAGGGTGGCCCTTGCATTCTATAACCTAGGAAGAGATATACACAAACTTAAATCTCTTTGCATGAGCTTGTATGTTACATTAAAGAAGGAAGAAAGCTGAAGTGATTTATCTTGGTGTGGTTTTTTTTTTTATATTTCAAAAACCTGGCATTTTAAAAGAGGTGTGTAGACTTTTTATATCCATGGTATATATATATTAAAGCCTGTATTTCCAGTCTGTCATCAACTGGAAGATCTCTCTGAAGCCAAGAAAACAGACAATGTTCTGTAATAACAAGGTTATTTCTGTTTGTCTATGCTTACCCGTTGTAGCATAACCATGGTTAAGTGGGAACAGGATCCTGTACAAAATCAATATGATGTTTTCCTTTTTCAATTCCGGGATAAGCCCCTGCTTTTCTTGAAGAAGCTTCTGTGTGAAGTCGGAGAATGACAAGATAGATTTATGGCCTTTGAGTGTAAAAATATATTCTCTGTACTGTAAAAAGATATGTGTTTATGTTGACCCCTTTCTGGGGATGCATTGGCCTAACTCATGAATAATTACCATAATCTGACCCAGGTCCTGATGACAGAGCAGTATAGGACATAAATAATTAAGTTACATTTCAAAACCCCTTAAGCTGTGGTTAGATTTTATGACACCCTGTGGAAATCCTCCTTGCCTGTTAGGGTGGGAGCCACTTATTCATTACCTGTCATTGGAGAGAACTATTACAATATGGAAGTATCAGAAACAAAGAGGAAGAAATAGAAGTTTTCCCGAAGAAAGATAAATATGATTCTGCAAAATATGGCTTTTTGCAAAAACCTGTGGAATGTAGTCGATAAAGGGAATGGCCTTGAGGAACAGAAGGAAGGACTGCTACCAAGACAGCCGTTAGATAAAAGAAAGCTGAGGCCCGGGCATTACTGTAACATGAGAAAGCGCCTCAGACAAGATTCTCCCTAGTTCTCATGAGGATAAATGGAGGGAGAGGGAAGTATAGTGTGACTTGTTTATGTAGCTTTACAATAATACTAGCATAGCCTCGTATGACTTTGATTTCCTAGTCTGGTTTACCTTGAAGGTACAGTTGATAGGGTACAGTTGAAGGACTGAAGGATATAACTTATTCAAAAGAAATTTACTGATAAAACGTATAGGCCGCCCATCTTACCTCAAGGTAATGCTGGAATAGACTAGACAAAAGCGGGGGTGGTGGTGGGGAGTAGACTTGTACATGAAATCCAGAGATTTGAACATGAGGGTCCAGTTGATAATGCTTGGAATAAGAGATAGAACCACAAAAGGTATTATTGCAAGGTAATATCAGGCAGCACTTCTGATCATTTCTCCCTGAACTGAATTACAGAACTTTCTAGTGGTGAAATCTACTAATGGGAAATTTCAGCTACTTGGAGATTTATTAAATAAACCAGGGAAGAATGCAGGGTCCCCAAATTCCTCGGTGTTGTCTGTTTCATTTTTCAGAAGGTTACAGAATAAACAAGCAGCCGACTTTTCTAGGTCTGATGTTTGTAAGAGATAGGACGAGATGCTGCGATAATCACTGGTTAATAATACTCAGTGGCAACCTGCAGCTACTAGAGAGATGTTGCTCATCTTATCAAAATCCCATTTTACTTCTTTGAGCTGTTTCTTGATCATGAATCTCAATGGAGAAGCCAAATTCACTTAACAACTGTGCTACTAACTTAACAACTGCAGTGGTTCACTTAACAACGGTGGCAAGAAGGTGGCAAAATTCACTAAATGTCTCACTTAGCAGCAGAACTTTTGGACTCAATTGTGATGGTAAGTCGAGGACGACCTGTACTCACTTGCGAAAACCAGGGCTCCATTTTGAAATTTGAGCATATGGCTGGCAGCCCTCTTACCAAGCGAAGGCAGTTGCCAAAAAGCAACATCTGTATCATTGCTTTTCCGAACTGCTGAGCATTTCCTTCTCCTCTGGAAGGATCTTTCTTATTCTTCGTTAGCCCTTTCGTCTCTCTGAAAAGAATAAATTGCTGTTTTCTGTCTCCAGTGCAGCAGATTAAGAGCTGCTGACATCTGCGCATTTTGTTCCTTGCCAAAATTATTTCCTTAAAGCCTCGTATGCAGTATTAATTCTGTCTATGTTCATGGCTGTGTAGTTTCCAAAATAATCTCTGAAAGTTCGTTTTCTTATCAGCCAATCAAGGATCTTACATACTTCCAGGTATACTCCTAATATACTATATAGGTTAACCTGGCTGGTTTGCCTTCTTTCGTTTTTTGGTGTTTTTTTTCATTTATTGTTCCCCTTCCCCTTTGTCTTCTGTTCAGTTATTTATACGTTGGCTTTGTGCCTTTTGAATTCACAAGGAGCTGTAAAATCCCAATTGATAGTAATTAATCTGCTGGTGTTCATCACTCAACTATTTTCAACTTTTGATCTGTGTGCAGCTTAATTAATCAGAATACCCATTCATTCAGCTTTTCATGGAAATGTGGAAAGCAGCTGCTTAGAAAGAAAGCAACATATCATCCGGCATTACTGTATTTGTGTCTGAACTGTTGTAAACTGGTAATGCTGAAAAATTATGAAACTATAATTCCCAAGGCATGCGAGGTCAACACTGAATTCAAAGGAAAGAAACTGCATACAATTCAAGACATTTTGAGTTATGACAAAAAGATTAAGACTTATATAGGTTTTGTTTTGACATATGAAAACAACAAAAGTATGTTAATTCTTGTAATATTTTATGAATTATTAGTGATCAATTATGTAATTTGTTGTATGGAGAGGTTGACTTTTTCTTCTTCTTTTTGACCATCTTGGACTTTAAGAAATGATCTTGGATTAGACTAGCTACAGTGAGCATATCATCTATGGTTGTCTGAACAGGCAGTTTTTAAAAGTCCTTTTGAAATACATGTATACACATATTTTAAAAGGGTAAATAAAAATGATGTAAAATTCCCATTTTATAAAATTCTCTCCAAAATTCATATTTTCCAAAATCTTGAACAAGAAAGCCCAGTTCAAATAATCAGTGGCCATCTCTGCATCCAAAAAGATCCATGAAGCTTGCTTTTTTTTATGTCTCTCCAAATATTCCAATGTGTCCAACATATGTCTAACATTGTACTTTAACAGTCTTTTAGCTAAGAACCCACATTGATCCTCATGAATAAATTCTTGAAAAATTGTTTTCAATCTGTCAGCTGGACTCATTATGAACAACTTGTACTTGTTATTTAATAATGATATTTGCCTATAATTTCTTGTTAAAGTCAAATCTTGTCCCTCTTTAGGTATTAATGCTTTACTGGCCTCTTTCCAATTCTCTGGCATTTTTCCTCCCTGTAGGATAGAGTTCATCTTGTTTTGTAATAGTTGTAAAAGTTCATCCTCAAACTATTTATAATAAGAACCTGATAATCCATCTGGTCCAGGCGCCTTTCCCAGTTTAATCTTTTTTATAGCTTCAGAAACATACTTTATTGGGGTTTTTATAATATTTTTATTAAAGACTACATTAAACAGATAAGACAAATACAAAAATATAGTACAAGAATACATAGAAAATAATTTTTTTTTAGAAAGTATAGCTCCCCCCCAAAAAACCAGAAAGACAAAGAAAATATAAGAAACTTCTCCCTTTATTCCCAACAAATATATTCAGTATTAACAAGTTATTACTGTATCTTACAATACAATCAAATATCTCTTCATTACATACCTCACCCTATTTTTATAAACTCATTTCTAAATCTTCAGTTCTCCTTATTAATTAGCAAAGATCCAGTAAAAATTAACAAAAATACCTAATGACCTAAGTATATAATTTCTTTTTTCATTTAGTCTAAACTCACCTCCTCCCTCTTTTAACAATTAAACATTGCCAAAAAAAGAATTAAAACTATTAAACATCACCAGAAATCATAACTCCTTATTTAGATATCAAAGGACAGTTTAGACAGTGCCAAAAGAAAAAACTATCCTATCCAGATAACCATTAAGCAGCACCAGAAATAAAAACTAGTTATATAATCATAATCAGATAATCAATTTTATAATCAATTTTATATTTTTAGAAACTTTATTTTTATAGTTCTTTTTCTAATCTGTCTTTGTTACTCTGTAATCCTCAGTAAATTTGTTTCTGTATTTGTTTTCTCTAGAGAGAGATCACTTCTTTTATACAAGTTGGAATAATATTGATGAAATGCTTTTTGAACGGCTGCATTGTCCATTAATACAGTATCTTCTTTATTTTCTAGACACTTCCCAGATTTATTTAAAAACCATTGGAATCCTATTTGATCAAGTTATATTTCAGTATGTTTTACAAAATTGTAGGGGATGACTCCTTGCTTCAGTAGATCACTACTACTGGAGATAGGAAAATCTAAACATTTTCAAAAATGCCTTGCAGAATATTCTGATGCAGGCCAGTGAGAATAAACTTTTTTCTTGTAGTAATATCATCAAATAAATACTACAGAAAGTTTTGTCTTGCTGGTAAAAACAGGGTTCTCCCATCTGATGTAATTGTCATTGTTAATGTGGGAAAAGAGGAAAATAATTAAATACTTGATGGTGAAGCCATACCTATATGGCACAATTTCAGTTACTTATAAAATGAAAAACAAACCATAGTTAACTGTGTCCCATCATTTGGAGTGTAGCCTACTGCATCCCATTCAAACCAAAAACAGCCATCAAGCGAGAATAAGTTGTGCATCTCTGTTTTGGTCCAGAAATTTGAACAAAACTTCCTGTTGGAGCAGCTGAAATCTATTTAGATAGCTGCTTGTGCTTAAAAATTGGCATTACACTCCAACAGATATGTGACAGATTGGAATGCACTTCTTTAACAAGCCAAATGACATTCCACCATGATGAGCACAGGACCATGGAGGGCCTGTATTTTCTAATGTATTTTATTGTGGAGGAAGAAACAATACATTGTTTGACTTCAAGGTATTGAGTTATTAGCTAACAAATAAGTATGGACTAGCCAACAGACTCAATGACGTTGAAGGAACAGTGTTCATTAATCCATTACATTGGGCATTAATAATATAGCTGTTCTCTTTCTTATTTTGCTCATTCTCATTCAGCCTAACTATTTAAAAATCCTACATTTTGAAAATGAATGGGCAGATATGATTAGGCACTTGAAATTTGTTAAAGAAATTAAATAATTAGGGGGAAAAAATCCATTGTAGTCTCAAAGGTGCTTTTTCAAGAGGCAACTGAACTTTCTGGTTTTTCTTTGAAGAAGTTTCGCTTCTCATCCAAGAAGCAGCTCTGACTGGATGGTGGGGAATGGAAGGATTTATACTCCTTGCAGACAGCTTGGTCATTTGCATTCTTTTAGCAAGTCGTTAGGGCCACCTGGAGGTTTACCTGGGTTCTCAAGGTCACCTGAGTGGTGCAAATGGGTGTGGAGCCTTCTTGGAACAGTTGGAAGGACTGTGTTGTAGACTGGGGATAGATGATGTTGTATCCCTCTCCCTCTGTTGAGAGAGGGGCTGTTCAATTTTGATATAAATGGCAAAAAAGTACCTTTGGGACAACCATGCCCTGGATGATTGAGAATCTCTATAGACAAATCCATTGTAGGTTATGTTCTTTCCAGTGGCATGTTAGACCTGAAGTTGGGCATTAATGAACTGCTAGAAAGAACTAGAAATCCTTGGAAGAATAAAGTCTGGGAGGTGATAGAATAAGCATTGTCTCAAAATAAGCTTCTAAAGAAGAAAGGAAGAGTTATTGCTTTTTTGTTAAACCCCCAAGCATCCCAAACATTTTTAATCAAAGATAAGCCAATCACAGATTTATGACTACGCACTCTGACTGCCCATGTTTAATGCTTTTTATGATACTATGCTTTGAATTAGCTTAACATTACCACTGTGGGCTCAAAGAAATGGAGCAGCAAATTCATTTAACTTAAGCCACAGTCATTAAATTTCATAACCTTAAGAGACCAATCGCAAAGAAGATTTGGGGAGAGTCAAGGAAGCTTCACTACTCGTTCTGGATCTTCCAACATACACCTATCTCTTTGCTTAAGAATACCCAACTGACACATTTTTCTTTGTAATCTTGAACCTGTAACTATAAAAGAAAAAAAATACTTTCTTTTATAGGATGCATATTGTATACTTGATTTTCCTGGCTTCTCCATCGGATCTTATATGAATCAGAACCCAGAATTATTCATTTATGTAGTACTTACACTATGCTAATATCAGGGGCACAGAAGTTAGGAACCAGTTCAAACGGTATACAAGTTTAATTTATGCTACCTATATACAAGAATCTAAACTACTAACGGTCAAGGCGAATTGGCAGCAGATAAAAGTTAACATACTTTAAGTGGGGGCTGGACTTAGGCCTCTTATGGTGGCACAGAGACGCCAAACTGATGTTGCATTTGACCCCACCACCCTCAGGCTCTACCTGATCATCTTCTATACATATCGCTTAAGAGGAGTTTGTTCATCTCAACAGTCTTTGTCATCTGATGTTGTCAAGAGAACCTTGATTGAACCAATGACTACGTAGGCTTCCTGCATCCTCTTCTGTTGATTTTAACCTAATACTTCTACATGGTTAAAAACTTCATATATTTCCTAAAAGGCAAAGTACATAAGCTATACTTCCTACTGTTATTAGCAAAAGAAAAATAGTAATTTTGATCCAATTTATCACTCTGGGAGCAGTGCCAAAATCGATAAAAAAGTTCATGCAGATTTTAGGGGTACACATCAAGTTCATAGAGTATCTTGATTGCAGAACGCCCACCCAGCCTGTTTGCTGGGGTTGCTACTTGATAACAAGTTAATAAAGAGGGGGTGGATTCAAATGGTGATCAGATAAGATTTATCATGCTTTTAAATCTGTGTAATTATTTATTAAATTTACCCTGCTGATGCTAAAAATAGTAAAACAAAAGTGCAAAATGCAGGGAGTCATTGACCTACAACAGTTCATTTAGTATCTGTTCAAAGTTACAACAGCACTGAAAAAAGTGACTTATGACCATTTTTCAGTTACCATCTTTGTAGCACCCCATGGTCACATGATCAAAATTCAGATGCTTGGCAACTTGTTCATATTTATGACCATTGCAATGTTCCAAGGTCATGTGATCACCTTTTGAGACTTTCTGACAAACAAAGTCAACGGGGGAAGCCAGATTCACTTAACAACCAGGTTACTAACTTATCAATTGCAGTGATTCACTTAACAACAGAGGCAAGAAAGATCGTAAAATGGGGCAAACTCACTTAACAAATACCTCATTTAACAACAGAAATGTTGGGCTCAATTGTGGTCATAAGTCAGGGACTACCTGTATAAAGTAAAGTTAATGAAATCCAGGTAAGTAAACATATTAATGTATTTTAAATTCTGGATCCAGAGTAAGTTACTTGAGCATGGTTCCCAGTGACATCCACAGGATTTACTACTAGATAAGAATCATGGAGAATACGGCTGGATTCAATCTAGTGTTTTTGTTTTTTCCACAGAATCAGAATCAAACCAGATGTACTATTTTTCATAATTATGGAATATGTTTTCTTTCCCTTCAGAATCTTTTTCTTGGCTTTCCTTTCAGGTGGGAGTTGGGAAAATGGAGCTCTTGCAGTCTCACCTGCGGTGTGGGGTTGCAAATCCGTGAGGTCTTCTGCACTCATCTCCTCTCAAGAGAGACTAATGAGACAGTGACTTTGGAGGATAAGCTATGTCACAAACCCAAGCCCACAGGGGTACAAGCCTGCAACCGTTTCGATTGTCCTCCATCTTGGTACCTTCAAGAGTGGCAACAGGTAAATTCCAATTCCCAGGGGAAAAACCAACCTGTATCTGCTATTAGTGGCTGGAAATGGGAGGGATACTAATCTTACAATCATAAATTCCATTTATGCTTTTGATTTGTTGCCCACCTACCTCAGGTAAACCCCTATTTCAGGGGTGTCAAACTGGATTTCTTTGAGGGCCAGATCTGCATTGTAGTTCTCTGCAAGCCAGCAGGGGGGAAATGGGATGAACACCTCCTGCAGCACTCTGATGGCCAAAAACAGGCCACGTGGAGGCCACGTGTGGCCCCCGCATGGCCTGTTTTTGGCCGGCCTCCAGGAGAACGCTGCCAGGCAAAATTGCCCCGTGCAGCCCGTTTTTGGCCAGCAGAGTGCTGCAGGAGGCCTTGGAGGTCGAAAATGCCCTCCCCCTGTGGCCCATTTTGGCCGGCAGAGGCTCTGCAAGCCGGTCCTTTGATATTCCCAGGCTGGCCCCATGGGCCAGATTTAAGCACCCCGCAGGCCGGATCCAGCCCACGGGCCTTGAGTTTGACGCCCCTGCCCTATTTTGTTCTTTTTGCTGATTTCAGGAAAAACCCCATCCAGCAAATTCCTATCTCACATCCACTTTTAGCTACTGATTATTTTATCTGGAAATATTAGTGAGGCCTTTGAATTCTTTCAAAGAAAGTCTGTCTAAAAGTTTTAATGTTCAGGCGGGAGACTTTTTGTCAGTGTGATCCACAATATCTTGCTGCTTTCAGCAGAATGAGGAAAGCAACATTGCACTACTGTACATGTTCCACCTCTTTGGGCAAGTGCATGCTGTCAGAACAAACACAGAAAAAGGAAAGACACTGCGATGCAATTGTTACAGACATGCACACACACACACACACACACACACACAAACACACGCCCAAATACTACAGATCACTGGCTCTTGGTAACACTCCACCGGTTTAATGTTTTGTTCAAGTCTGTCATTTTAATTAGAAACATTTTTTAAATTAGAAAGCCAACTTTGTTTTCAGCCATTATCTTATCTCTTTCCCTTTGCCTTCTTTCCAAAAGAAAGTGGATATAGCATCTCTTTAACACAAAGTGGCCTAAAAGTGTTCGTATTATTACATCTTTTTCAGCCTTTGTTTTATTGTCAAAGAGAAAGGGCTTTATGAAACCCAGAACACATTTAAAAAAAAACCTGTCCCAGAACATCATATAAAAGTCTTTCCTTGTTTCAATCCCCTAATTGTTTTTAATTAGGATTTCTATCCTAAGGCCTGGTATTCCACGTGCGGTTTGAAGCAATCCATTAACTTCTATGACATAGCTAGGATCAATTTGTGGAAGCCCATTGCCGCTCATGTTCTGCTGCAAATGTTTTCCAGTGTTCACAGACATGCGGAGGTGGTATTGAGAGACGGGAAGTTCTTTGCAAGCAACGCATGGCGGATGGAAGTTTCCTTGAACTTCCAGAAACTTTTTGCCCCGTTTCACAGCCAGCTTCCCAACAAGCCTGTAAAAATAAGGACTGTCCCCCTGAATGGCTCCTCTCGGATTGGACACAGGTATGAAGTAGTAGTAGAAATAGAATCTGGATTTTTTTTTCCCCACCTTCTCTTTCGGCAACTTGAATTTTACTTTTGATACAGTTCTATCATTTTGTTAAGGCAGTATTTCCCACTAAAAGCTTGTAATCTCTAGATTAGATTTATGCCAGGTATAGACAGCTGTTTATTGATAATTGAAGATATATATATTTCTTATTATTGGATTTAGACTCTTTTGGGCTGACCTAATTATGCCAGGTAATATTATTACTAGTGAGGCTATAGGGTTATGAATCTGCAGAATATGCCACCTATGGAAACCACCGAGAGAGTTTCAGAATTTGAACTGCAGTTGGTAAATAGCAAATTTAAACAACCCCTCTGAATCTCCCATAACCGTAGGATGCATGGTCAAAAAATTAAGGTATTTTGTTACTTTTTGAAATTACTTCTGTATTGTACAACTAGAGAAGACTAACGATAACAACAAGTTTTTTTTTTAAAGTTACAGATTGCCACAATAGGGTTTTCATGCTAACTTAAATTTAATAGGCCTCGCTGTTGTACTGCACAAAGGGGGAATACTAACTAGAATAGATTCAGTGCTTCTGCTATATATATGTTAAATTTCAGTGGATTGGTGAGTGAGACATTTCTGTTATCATTGATCTTTCAACCTTGACAGCCCCTGATAAAATTCCAAGGAATATTTGCTGGAACATCATTAGAAATCCATGATCAATGTAAGAATATTAAAGCTGGGGAAGGGATCTACCAATCTGACTGAACTATGGAGCAAAATTAAGAACATGCTTCAGAAGAATGTTTAGACTTTCCATTAGTCTAGTATATTATTGCTATCTAATCCACATGCCTTTTCTGTGTGAATTATATTCTGCTGACCTTTGATCCTTAACTAAGAATGGCTTTTCCTCTTCCTCCTGTTATTTCTTTCCACTCCTCCTTCGTCCAAGAAGCAAGCAATTAATTTGGTTGTTGAAAAACATATTCATGCCAGGTTGGATGTGTACAATGTAACAAGCCTAACTAATGGATAATGATCTAGCCTGACAGCCGAGCCAAATAAATAGATTATCTAGATAAATCTGCTGTTAAAACATGTAGCCTTTCTGAGGTAAATAGGCATCTATCTATTCCTCAGGCAGTGTTCATTATTTTGCTTTTAATCATTCAATCGTTGCTTTTAATCATACATTGGAAGCTATGCTACTCAATTTTTTTAGATAACAAACTGTTTTCTTCCACACCTGGGAATATTTCATTTCTTTTTCTTACATTCTAACTTCTGGGTTTATGATCCTCCTCTTCTAAATATTTATTTTATTTATTTAGATTTATATGACCACCCAATTTGTGCGATCACAACTCAGTGAAACCAAATGCAAACCCCAAATTACATTTCAAACCAACACAATCAACAAAAGCAAAGCAAGCAATCAGGGGTCATCAACACAGAATTTACTTCCCAAAGACAGGCTCATCTACTGCATCATCCTGACCT
>JANHFL010003439.1:387821-405612 GCA_032468155.1 Oxyrhabdium leporinum | reverse complement strand
GGACGGGGGGGGACGACGAACTTCTGAAGTTTTCCTAAAGACTAGCAGGTTTGGGAGACGATTGATTTGGGGGGTATGGGAGACGTCTTTTGAAAGGGCAGGTGCTGCAACTGAGAAGGTACATATTCTAAGTCTCATCAGATGATGTTGCTTCGGGGAAGGGACTTGGAACATGTCATAGCATCTGGGATAGACAGATAGTCCAATAAAGCAGAAAATTTGTAGCTCAGGATTGAAATGAGAGGTCCTCTGACCTTGGTTGTTTTCTTGCAATTTGATAACATCATCAGTGCATCATTAGTGCACTGATGACGTTTCCTAGTTTGGGTAATGAAATATCTGCAAGAAAACAACCAAGTTCAGAGAGCACCAAGGACCTCACACAAGTGGTCTGGCAAATAATCCAATCCTGTGCCATATTGGGCTTCATAGTCATAATCAGCAGCTTGAATAGCACCTGGTAGCTTATACAGGTAATGCATTTCATGTACTATAAGCCCATGTCATTGTGACCTATAACCACTTGCACTGTGCACTATTTAAGGGCAGTCCCATGAAGAATGCACTGCAATAGGCCAGGGGTGTCAAACTGGCGGCCCGCAGGCCAGATGCATAACGTGCAGGCCACGCCTACCCCAGCTCCATGAATGGGAAAAACGTCACATGACAGCAACGTGACACGGCGAGTTTGACACCCTTGCAATAGGCCATCTGTGAGTAACTAAGATGTAAACCTTTTTTGATGCTTCGGCTGGCACAATTAGTATGTAAGCTGAAGTTCTGCAAAGGCCCTCCTAACCACCACTGCTACCACCTTGAGCAGGAGTTCTGAGTCCAGGAGAACCCTCTACATTTGCACTGTTTCTGACTGATCCAGAATGGTAGTAGTGTGGACAGTTTTGGGTGCCCCATAGTTCGTTGAGTCACTGCTGTATGAAGTGCTCTAGCTTCCAGATGCTGGCTCCAAGTTAAGGTCCTGGTTACCACCTTTAAAGCCCTATATAGCACAGGACCAAGTTACTTGCAGATTGCACCTCCTTAAAGATATCGGCCCACCCTACTAGGTTAGATAGGGCGGATGCCACCTGATGGGATCTCCAAGATCCTGTGGCGGAATGCAGCCCCCTCCTTCTTGGGAATCCAGATAACATTCCATCACAGATACACCTTCTTGGTGACATCTCAGCCGCTTGGAACAACTCCCACCTGAGATCCAAGGAAAACCTTATCCTTTTAGCCTTTCAGAGGTCCATGAAGATCTGGCTTATCCCCCCCCCCCCAAGCATTGGGTTAGAGTGGGGTTGAGCCAGAGGTAACTCCGAGGTTAACAGGGAATAACTAATTAACATTTAATCTTTCCTAAGCAGCTGTTGTTCTGTTCCCAGTGTTCGGTTAGCTGTGGAGAAGGAACCCAGACACGAAATGCCATTTGTAGGAAAATGCTAAATACTGGACTTTCTGCCATTGTGAACTCCTCACTGTGCCCATCTCTGCCGCTGTCCTCCTTGGTCAGACCATGTGTGCTTATGACTTGCGCAAGTGAGTATAGAAAAAGACCTGGAGGGGAATTGTGAAGACTGGGACAATTTCATGGCCAAAGAAAATACATGAAGGAAATGAAAGGCAAAACATTTGGAGTTTGAGGAAGTACACCGTAATACTATCATTATTAACATTAATAGCAGGACAGAGCCGGAGTAATGTGTTTTATACCTTCATTTAAATCAGGGGTGCCCACTCTCGGTCAAATGGCTACAATCTAAAACACTGGGCAGGGTCAGGTCAAAGAAGCAGATGAAAGCAGAACAGCACAGAATATATATTTGTTTTAATTTAAATTTAAATGTTGTAATTAATATGGATATGCAGCACAAAGTGCTTTGGAGTAGGCATTACTAGCGCTTCCTTAAATCAAACATACATTTCTTTGGGATCAGAAGGCTACAGCAACAAGCCTTGAAAATGCTGTACATTCCTAATAATTCATGTGATGGCTCTCTGTGCATTGCCTCCTCCTCTCATTTTAAATGAGATTTTGATTACAAATTGGGAGCAATTTTGAAAGCAACGGTGAAGTGAATCCGATCTTGAATATCCATACCTGAAGATATGAATTGGAAATAATTAGAGGCTTGGGGTGATTAGATCAATAGTTTGCTATTGAGTACGTGCATTAAATATTTAAAAGGGAAAAAAGTGGTGGTGGTTTTTCTGGCCGTCTCTGCTCTCTTTATAGGGAGATCGATCTCTACTTTCTCTATAATAAAGACTTAAATCTGTGCTCTTCTGAAAATGTGTTGATGTCCATTAGGGTTTTTTGAGGGATGGGATGAGTTGCTTGAAAACAGAGTTGCACAGATCATATATGTAATAAATAGTGTACTCTGGAGAACACTGCGAGAAAAAAGAGCGTGAAATGACTTTTTAATCAACAAATTAGGTTAATTGAATTATAAAAATATTTACTGTTAAATTATTCTGTGAAGAGAAATAGTTATTTCTACTTCCATGAGGTACACTCACAGCCAGTTGTCTGGCAGACAGCTGTGTACTCAGGAACTCTGTGTAACTGACGAAGTCTTGATATTATCCATCACGGGATCCTTAGCTTGCTCTTAAAAGATTTTGTTCTGCTTCATATTACTCCATAGAAGGGAATATTAGTAGCTCGGGGTTGAACTGTGGTGTCCTTGGTGCTCTCTGAACTTGGTTATTTTCTTGTAGATGTTTTCTTACCCAAACTAGGTAACATCATCTACTTAGTTTGATCATGAAACATCTGCAATCAAGTTTAGAGAGGACCAAGGACCCCTCATATATACTCCCTTGAAGATTGTACTTAATTTGTTTCTTCTTCTGGTTTCCAGATGTATGGCCTAAGGGTTGGAACTCCTTAACAAACTCTTTAGGGAACAACTCCTTAAGGAACTCCTTAACAATAGGAGTTCTATATTTATGTTGTATTATGTCTTTATTATATTGATTCTTCCCTTTAAAGACTTTTAACAACAGGAACTGATTTTTTTTCTTTTCATTTAAAATAAGCCTGACCGCTGATTCTGCAATTGAAACCAAAAGAGATCAAATGTATTTAGCTCTGATTATTTCTGAAGGGTGAGGCCTCAGAATCTGTTGAATAAATCTCTGTTTTTTGTAAGTTATCAGAACTGAAATTTCACCTAGTTCCAAAAGAAAGATGTTTGGTTGGTTTAGTGAGTTGGAAGCTGCATTTTATGGCCCATCTGCAGTTGCCCATGCAAATGATATCTCAGGATCAAGTTTTCTGTAGTAACTTCCCCATTAAATGTCCTGTATTGCAGACCATATGATGGGGTATCGTGCTACACCCCCATAGGCATTACCCGTCAGTGATATGGAGTCCATGCAGGAAACAAATACATGGGCACAGCACAGAAGCATTAATGGAAAGGGAAAAGAATCATTTAGTCCTTTAGTCTAGTAGGTTGAATGTGCAAATGTGATGTGACACCCTTTCCTAATAATGTTACTTACGTTCCAGGATATCAGAGACCAGCTCACAAGCAACCCCCCTTAATACTGGCTCAAAAGAAAGTTTTTATCCAGACAAGAAAGCAAAAGAAGCTGCATTTTGTTATTGGTGGGTATGCCTACCTGTTGCCCAAGACGTCCGTCATTCTTCGATGCCCTGTGAGACGATTCCGGAAACCAATGATCACGTGGGAGAAAGATGGCAAACGACTCATCAGCTCTGTTCATGTTACCATCGCACCGTACGGATACATGAAGATCCATCGATTAAAGCCCTCAGATACCGGCATGTATACCTGCACAGCGGGACCAGCTCAGGAATATTTTGTGATTAAACTCATAGGAGGCCCCAACAAACGTACTACCGCCTTGTCATCTGGGATAAAAGAAGATGAATCCTCAAGGAAGGTCAGTCTGAATGAAGCTTTGCGTGGCCAGGAGAAGCATCAGAATAAAATTCTCTTCAACGGAAGCAAAACCGAAAAACGAGGACTCGCCTCCGATCCTAGCCACCGGTACGATGACATTGTCTCAAGGCTTCTGGAATACAGAGGCTGGCCTCGGGTTAGTGCAGAGCCCTGGGAAGTGCAGGACTCCACCGAGAGAAATATTTCTTCGGAGGAAGATCAGGGTCAGGACTACAACCTGCCTTTCACTATGGTCGCCAATCAGGATCGTTTAGATGACATCTTAAAAAATTTGTCTCAACAGCCTGAGGAACTTAAGGATGTCTATAGCAAGCAGCTTATCTCCCAGCTGGCCCATGAAATTTTCAAGAGCCATTTGGAGCATCAGGAATCTTTTTTGAAAACCCAGGGAAGCAGAGTCAGTTCTGCTTCAGTGGAATTTCCGTTCACTAAGCATTTTTCCGAGTTTAACAGATTACTGAGGACATCTTCCTCCGAAGCCCACTTGTCCACATCTCTAGAACTCATAAATGGTTCACGTGGGCCACACACGAAACCTGCCATCTTGAAGAAGATCTCTGCAGCACAACAACTATCCGCATCTGAGGTTGTTACCCATTTGGGGCACACTGTGGTTCTAGCCAGTGGGACATTAAGTGTACTTCTTCACTGTGAGTCTATTGGAAATCCAAGGCCAATCATTACCTGGGCGAAGAATGGAGAAGCTGTGCAGTACAACAAGAGGTAATAAAATATTAATTTTATCTACACACACATATACATACAAAATTTTGATTTTCCTTTATTTGCATGCATTCTTTTCACATTGTCTAATGGCATTTTTCCCCCCAAAATACATTATTTCAGCTGTCATACTAATGGGTGTGTTAGAGATGGTTCTACAGGAGCAGATAATTGGTTGAGTAAAACTCTTAATTGTTTAAAATCTAGGACATTCATTCCTAATTTGAGATCCTCCAGATATGTTGGATTACAGTTTACAAAATCCCCAGCCCCCAATTGTTGAACATAATCAAGGGGAAACTGTAAGGGAAAAAAGCCAGGTTTCGTTCTACTCTGCTGCAGAAATGAGGCAGAAGAGTAGACTGTTATACGTCAGAGTGAAGGAAAAATACTATTTTAAATTTTTCCCTATACAAGTATATAACTCTAGATTAATCACACTCAGAAAATCTTTAAAGATTATACAGGCAATGTCAGGCTAGAGCAGGGGTGTCAAACTCAATTTCATTGAGGGCCGCATCAGGGCTGTGGTTGACCTCGGGCCAGGTGGGCATGCCTGACTGGGTGGGCATGGCCAGCTTGACACCACTCCCCAAACTGCTGGCATGTTTCCTCTTCACATTAGGTAGACCAGGCCGAAGCTACGCTGGCTTGATCTTTCCTCATTGCATTGGCTGGCTTGATCTTTCCTCAATGCATTGGGTAGACCAGGACAGCCCCGTGGGCCGCCTCCAACCACATTGCGGGCCGGATCCAGCCCGCGCGCCTTGAGTTTGACACCCCTGGGCTAGAGCAACAAGAATGGAATGAATTTCTGTCAATTCCCAGTTAGATTAGATCTCTTAATCTAATGTCTGCATTATATTTAATATATATACAAGTGGGCTTTTGATTTCATGATTAATTTTCTACTGTGCATTTGTCCCTCCTTATTCGAAACATTTTAGAGGGGTTTTGAATAATCCTTCCATTTCTAATTGTATACTCTTTTCTGAAGTTGTTTGCATCTTTTTTTTTCTTACTGCAGAGATTTCCCTAAGAGACAGTTTGTCAGCATGTTATTTATATTCCACCATTTGGATGCAGCTCTGATCTCATCCAAATTGATTATATTTTTAAAATATTTTGATCCTTCCTAGCCTCCAGAGAATTCTAGATGGCTATAGATGATGCGGTACATATGAGCAATGGGCATAATAGGTCAAGGTATTTATCCATTACAACCCTAATTCATTTAAGTTTACTATCATGGTTTCTCTTTAATAAATCCCAAGGATTGTTATTCATTGATATTGTTAAGAATTACTCAGGGATTCTTAGTTTCCCTCCCCCAAAACTCAGAGGTAACTGAGAAGGGACCTGACCTCTAAGCCAATTTCTGTAATATGGATATCATATTATTTAATGTTTTGAAAGGAACTGAAATCCTTAAGTAGAAAAATGTGTGGTGAGCTTGCTTCATAACCTACTCGCTGCTGCGACTCTTCCTAGCTTCTTTATGTACAGTAATATGATTTTTGATAAATGGACAGTATTTCCATGGGATACAGCCATTTCCCCACAGTTTGTCCGGGTATCTTTGGTGGAAACATTCTCTTCACACATATTGCAAAGTTATATCATAGATGCCTTTATACGAGGATCACAATTTATTTCTCCCATGATTTTTTTAATCCCAAAATAGTCTCAGGGCAGGTTGCATCTGGACTAAATCAGCCATTACAGGTATCAAATATACCACACAGGGCAATGTGAGTTTCTTTTCAGATGCCAAGTTATAGGTGATGGAGAAGGAGGTTGCTTATAGTAAGAATCAGTTTAAGCTGCACCAGATCCTCAAATTCAGCATCTTGGCAAAGATCTCTATTTAAACCTATATTTCTGAGAAGAAAATAGAAAGAGTAATATTGCTTAAATATTTCTCCTTTTGATGTTTTTCAGGGCAGATATTTCTGTCAGTATCGTTTTGGTTGACAGATACAGGATCTCCACATAATATCTATCTGTCTTTCTATCTATCTAATCATTTATTTATAATCTATTTATAATCTATCTATATCTATCTCTCTATCATCGATCTCTATCATTTATTTATAATTTATTTATTTATAATCTATCTATATCTATCTATCTATCTATCTTATGTGGAGATCCTATATTTGTAGGATATACTGTGTGTGTGTGTGTGTGTGTGTGTGTATCTTCGGTTCTTTTCGGGTTTTCTCCCGCATAGAATTGGCGGTTTCTTTCGCAACGTTTCGACGAGATCCCACTCGTCATCTTCAGGCTGTACGTTCGGGTTCGCTCTCTTGTGCTCTATGGGAGCTCGCAGCTGTTTTCTTCCTTTTAACTGTCGGCAGAGGCATGGCCTGATTGGTTGGGGGCGTGGGTGTGTTCAGGTTGGCCGGAACTGTGCTCCGATTGGCCGGGGGGTCGGGTGTGTCTCTATTGGTTTGGAGGTATGACGTGGCCAGAGCCGCCGCTCTCGTTCGGCTTCTCGTCTGTGGTGGCGCGCATCTCTCCGTGTGGATCTGCGTCTTCTCCCCGCGTGGCTGTGTGGAGGTGGCATCTCGTGTGGAGTCCGTGAGTGTGGGTTCCGTGTCGCTTCTCCCGTAAGGGACTCGTCTGTCTGTGAGCGCGGGTTTCCAAATTGCTGGCAGGCGGGAGGTGTCATCTCGCTTGTTCATGGTGTGTTGGCGTTTATCTATTTCTATCGCCTCTCTAATTATTCTATTATTAAAGTGTTCTGTATTGGCTATGGTTTTTGTATTTTTGAAGTCTATAATATGTCCTGTGGCTCTCAGGTGTTGGACTAGGGAGGATGTCAGTTCTTCTTTTTTTCAGTCTTAGATCCCATCCCCAGCCGTCTCCTCAGATTGCTGAAAAACTGCCCACTTTTCTCAGATAAGTAAATTCCAGGATAATCCTATCCCTGTTTATGAAGATATAAAGTCTTTTGGGCTGGATTTATGGCTAGGTGAGTGAAAATAAAAGCCTTAGAAAGCTAATTGTCAACCCAACATGCTGTTCTTACGTATCATCATTTACAAGGACACTCATAGCCACCATTATATTAAAAAATACTCATAGACAGAATTACAAAAACAGCTAGAAATAACAAATAAAGAATCTAGCAGGATACCCAACAGTATGTCCTGTGGTAAAAAGGAAGTTCATCTTCAAAATGATATCAGAAGCAAACTTGCTTCTCTTACCTGGCATTTCCTTCACTGAACCTGTTAAGCAGCTTCATTTGGTGCAACCAGAGGCAGAGTTGGAAGAGATTTCAGGGCTTCCTTCTGTTCTGTTTTAAAATCACTTTCCCCACCCTTGGATTACTTTATAGGCTGTGATTTAATTACAATACTACTAGTAAAATTGATACGAATCTCTGGGGACAGCCTACTTCATTCATTGGCAAGAAGTTTAAAAGCCAAATATTCACCTTTGGTTTTTCGGATCGAGATTGTTGGCAGGGAAAGCAGGATCACTGGCTGATGTGTATAGTTAACTGAGTCTGTCAAACGTTTTTGGTTTATTCTTAAGTAGAGTTTGATACAGTAACTCTCTGACTGAGTGCCAGTTTGGTCTAGTGGTTAAAACATAAGGCTAAAATGGTAAGATCATGAGTTATAGTCCCACTTTATGTATAAAGCCAGCTAGTGACCTTGGGCCTCTCTCTCAGCCCTAGGAGGGAGGGAATAGCAAATCGCTGCTAAAATCTTGCAAAGAAAACTACAGGAACTTGACCAGGCAACTACCAGAAATCAATACTAACTCTAATGTGAACACGCACGCACACACACACACACAATCCTCTGGTTAGTCTTATTTAATACTAGTTTGTTCATTCTGAATTTTTCATTGGAACAAATATTTCCTATATAGCTTTCCTTCATTTTTCCTGATTTCTGTTTTAGGCTTTAATTTAACAAGAACAAGAAACACAGAGGAAAATGTATTTGTTTCAATGTTATCTTCCAACTCTTTTTAGGAACATAGAACATAGTAACATAGTAATAGAGTTAGAAGGGACCTTGGAGATCTTCTAATCCAACCCTCTGCTTGAGCAGGTGACCCTACACCATTTCAGACAAGTGGCAGTCCACTTTGTTCTTAAGTCTTCAGCAATGGAGCACCCACAACTTCTGGACACAAGGCATTCCATTGGTTACCATATTTTTCAGTGTATAAGATGCACTCCCCCCAAGAGTGGATGGAAATGTCTGTGTGTCTTATACAGCAAATGTTGCCAAAGGTCCACCCACCCGCCAGCCTCTGCATCCTGTTTTCGGGATCTGCGCACCCCATTTTCGGCCCGTTCTGATCCGCACCGCCTGGACAGGCAGAAAATGGGGCATGTGGAGACCGAAAATGGGGTGCACAGAAGCTGAAAACAGGACGCGGAGGCTGAAAAATGGGGCATGTGGAGGTGGCAATAGGTGGGGGCAATCCTTGCAGCCTGAAACAGCTGATCGTTGGGAGGCCGATCCGACCAACAACCAGCTGCTTGTGCTAATCAGGCTGTGCTCAAGCTGACCAGGCTGTTTGCTGTTTGCTGCAAGGAGGCAAATTCCTGGGAGGCAGAGGCATATTTTTTTTCCTTGTTTTCCTCCCCAAAAGCTAGGTCTGTCTTATACTTTGGAGTGTCTTATAGTCCAAAAAATACGGTAATTGTTCTCACTGTCAGGAAATTTCTCCTTAGTTCTAGGTTGCTTCTCTCCTTGATTAGTTTCTATCCATTGTTTCTTGTCTTGCCTTCTGGTGCTTTGGAAAATAAGTTGACCCTCTCTTCTTTGTGGCAGCTTCTCAAATACTAGAAGACTGCTCTCATGTCCCCCTAGTCCTTCTTTTCTTTTTTCAGTCAAACTGTTATACATAGAGAAGAAAATGAAGGGACTTCAACCTGACCTAGCACCGATGGGCCGAACCCATAGGAAACCAGCTTCAGATGACACATTAGGATCATATTCCCGATAGCAAGAGTGGCAAACCAGTGGAACAGGGAGGCTTGCCAAACGCTAGACTTTCTTTCCCCAGAGATCTTCACATAGACCCCTCCACACACCTGACAGGCTTTAGCGAACCCTACCCCAAAGAGACTAAATGACCTCTGAGGAGCCTCCTCCTACTGTGAATGCATGTGAAGAGATAGACCTGTGAACCTGGATCTGGACATCCAGGGGGAGGGGAGCGGGAGCATGTAGGCACCAATACTTTTTTTAGATTCTGGTGCACAAAGAATGATAGTGTAGACCTGGTCCAAAATATCTGTGAGAAATGAAATTATGTGTTTGATTTTATAAATTGGGGAACTGCTCTAAAAAAAACCTAGAAATAGATTGCTAAATAGGAGCAAGAATTGATTGATGATAAGACATTCTTTCTCACTTGAATATATGTAACAAATCATACAGTAAAACCACATCTGTTTAAATCCTACATCTACTAAATCAGGGGCATCAAACTCACAGCATCACATTGTCATGTGACGTATCACGACTTTTTCTCCTTCGCTACAATGCGGGTGGGCATGGCCAGCGCATGACACATCCAGCCTGTGAGTTTGACACCCCTGCACTAAATCATCTGGAATATTAGTAGTGATGTTTTGCAGTAGATTATAGAAAACAAAAAAAGTGCACAGTTACTTTATTTCCAATGCTTTTCAAGGGCAAACACATTTTAAAACGTATTGGGACCTAGTTGAAAATAAAATATAAATCTATTTCTTTTCCTTTCATCTAATTAATTAGGGTACATCTTTCTGTTCCAAGTAAAAAAAATCAGTAAGAAATATCTTTAAATAGTTTCCAATATAACAGGAAATATGTTTTTGCAGGTGCCTCTTAATAAGGCAGCAGCTTAAAGGGAATACATTCATATCTACATGAATGAAACTTGTACATGTTATAGTTGTCACATCATGAATTTGTAGTTGACCATATGATGCAGAAATCACTAGATCTATCTCTTTTTCCCACTAGTCACCAATTGCAAAGTATGCAAACTTATGAGTTTTTTACTTTATTAGTCCCATAGATTAAAAAGATTCCTTAAATCAAATCATGCTTTCAAATGCAGATAAAGACTTAAGCAGAGTTGAGAGAGAAAAAAACATCATTAAACTCTGTAGCGTTTATTTCTAAATATATAGCTAGGATTCTTTCTTTCTTTACTTTATCACATATATTTCTCTATAAAACTAATGTAACTGAGACACAAGTCAAGCATAATTAAAAACACTTAAACAGAAATAAAAACAATAATCTTCCAGCAACCAAAGCCTACTTAAACTTTAACAACATTGTTAAAATAAAAAGGGCAGGCCTTCACATAAAGTCCTTTGTAGGGAGATAAAGGAGGTTATATACCAGTATTGTAGAATTATAATACAGCAATAAATCTGACTAGATGTTATTATCTATCTTATTGGAATGTTCTGCTTGAATCAATAGCAAGTTCTAGCACAGGAGTGTTACTTTACTTATTTGCTGAAAAGGAAAAAAAAATCTCAAAACAATACCTCATCTTGGATAAATTGAATTTGACATGAAAATTGTCCAACATTTCACATTTTTCCGAGCAGGAAGCAGATCTGGAGAAGCTGGTCATTTCACTTCCTGGCTGAGACCTCTGCTCAAATTCGGCAGAACTATGTTCCCAAGAGTCATCATCTGTGATGAAATCTGTATTATGAACATCTGTATATCTTAACCTATAAAACATCATGGAGATGGCTATCAGTATAAATTATGGCCTGATATTTGTCCCATTGGGAGCTAAGTCTACTGAAGAACAGCAGAAATCAAGGATGCTAATGTGAACATGATACGTCCTTAAACCTGTGAGGAATATAACTTAATGTGCTATTTATACCTTTACAATAAGTAACAATGCTGACTTTTCCATTACAGGAGAAACCTCAGCATTAGAGCACTTTCAATCAAAATATTCTACACTTCTGGGGTTTCAGAGAGAGGTTCTTTCACTACCTGATTACTAAGCTTGAGTAATCAGTTATTTTATTTATTCACCTTGGATGGCCATCCAATTCACAGTGCTTCTGAGCAGTGTACAAACATATTAAAAGCCATCATAAAAAGAAAATGATACATATCAAAATAGCAAAATAAACTGAAAATCAATATGCTACAATATTTCCTAGAGTTTAGGGTTAAGTTAGGTTCACTCAAACATCTGGTCTACAGGAAGCTCCATTTAGAGCCTATTGATTGCTGTCAGTCAACCAGGAGTCTATCCCATGCAATCATCCATGTCATCCTTGTGGAAATGGCTAAGTAAAGTATTTCTAGGTCAGGAATCCTCCTAAGTAATCTCAAGATATACTAGATTTTAGGAGGAAGAAGAGTTGCTTTCCAAGGATAACTCCAAGGAAACTTATAGATCCTAGATAGATAGAAGGAAGAGTACAAATATATTTCCAAAAATGATTATATACTTTTACTGTTGATCAATGTCTTTATAGATCTATGACCAGAACATAACTCCGCATTATTTGATAAGATGTAGAGTTCTACTATAGTTATCTTATTATAGAAGAAAGAGAATATCAGCATTTGTTGATAGTTATTTATGTATTTAATTTATAACTCACTTTCCTTTACAAACTTAAACTGGTATACTTCACATTTATTTCTCTAATGTTTGGGTTATTTATGATATAGAAGCATAGGGATGAGCCCCCTTCAAAGTAGTTAGGACTTCAGCCATTAATAATATATTCTGGGGCTCAATATCAAGTAAAATACACATTTAAAAAAAACACCTCTTACCCATTGCTTTTAGTGGAAACTTTCAACAGAGGTGTCCTTTCTGTAAAACAGTTATCTTCTGATCTTGTGCTGAAGAATTTGGGCAAACTGTAATGATACCTTTAAAAAAAAGTAATTGTTAATTGTTAGAGTAATCATCTCTCCAAAACAGTATATGCAGTTTGTATGTCAGTAGACAAATTGATTTAATATTAGATTAAGCAAATGCATTAATTTAAGGATTTATGTTAGAACTGGCAATCAATATTATCTCAGTTTTCCATTTTCACTCCCTCCTGTAATAATAACACTGCTTTTCTTAAAAATATTTTTTCTACAAGAATGCTTTTTCTCAATTCCTGATCAAAGTAATCAAGGAAGCAATTATTTCACTTTACTTTTGATTTTCCCCAGCTACTTGAGAAAGGTATATTTATCTTCACTATCTACTGTAGATTCTAGAAGCTAAAAAATATTATTGATGTAAATTTTCCAATCACTTCCCTTTTTAGGATACCAACAACTCAGAATTCTGCCTCTTATGTAAACATGATTCCAACAATGGCCCTGCATACATCTTGTATAATTTTGTCTACAGCAGAGAAGGGCTACCACTTTATCTGTGACAATCAATATGGAATCAGTGTTAATCTTAGAAAGATGTTTTATTATAAATAAAAACATTCTCATACATTTGTTCTGCACTAATCATGCATCAACAGGTTGATTGTTGGGTTCTCATAAAATAAGATACACTGGAAATTAAGGGTATCCATAGAAGTCACCATACTGAAATGTTGTGATATCAAGCAAAAGTTATTTAGATGTCTATTAATAATATCTATTAATAATCTCTGGAAGGTTCAAGATTACAGATGCTTTAAGAACTTGAAAATACAGGTGTACAATTTATTCTATAATATAATGGAACATTATATGAATCACAATTATTATTTTTGTTTCTCATACTTTGTTTTTCTAAAACATAATCAAAAGGAAATGTTGTTTTCAAATATTCCTCTGAAATTTTATATAAGCCAAGACCTTGTAAGATTTTTATTTATACATATATAGATATATACATACATACACACACACACACACACACACACACATATATATATATATATTCACATTGTACATCTCTCACTTGGTCCAATGAATACCTTTCTTTAAAATTCATTTATAATGTTAATGCTTCCAGCCATTTTTAATGTAACATTTGTGGCTCTGAAAGCTATAAACAACTACTTTTTGGTCTAGCTGTTGGGAAAATTCTGTCATCTGTAATTTTAAATCGTAAAATATTGAAATTTGTTGGAATGTACTGATGGAGGCAAAACAATATAGTTTATTTAATCTATCTTACCTTTCCAGCTGCAAAAATGCAAAAAAAAAACAACGGCTACTGAAAAACGGTTTCTTAAACCTTTGTAAACCATCATATTTATGGTTAGGAGGGATGCTGAAGAAAAAAGGAGTTTGCTATAAATATGTACCGTGTAAAAACTGTATAACTTGAAAAATGAAGTTCTGGTGTACAACCAATCATTTTTAAAATAGGAGCAATTATATATTTTATAGCAATAAAATAATAAACACTTCCGGAAATGAGTATACTATGTTTTAGATTACAGCATCATCAATTACAGTTAAACCTCATTATTTTAACATTTTCTATGAAAATTTGTGTGAAGATATTTTTAACAGGATAAAAAGGATATATTAGAAAAGAAACACAGAATTTAACAAAGGATAGTGAATATATATAAAAGAAAATAGGAAAAGAATTAGAAAGAAAAAAGGAAAGAAAAAAGATCATGAAAAAGAGGTGTCCAATCTTTTGACAGAGGTTATAAATGCATTTATATTTTATCCCTTCTCTAAGTTTTTTTCATAATTTCTACTGTTTCTAATCTTCAAACCCATAAATTACAAGTTCATCTTTCTCTTTTTTTTTCAGTAAAAAGGCAGAAGGAGTTTCCAGGCATTAAGGTTAAACTTCTTTTTGTAATCAAGCTTAAATGATAAGCTTAGGTAATTTCTCAAAATGTGGAAACAGAACCTTGGCAGTCCTGTCCGAGGACTAATATTGTAATATAAAAAAGAGTTTATTCAGCCATGATTGTGCTTTGTTGCTAAAATTTCTTTTAGTCCTAAATGACTAATTGCTTCATAAACATGGACTGGGTAGTGAAAACATGCCCATTAATTTAGTCAATTTGGTTGACTAGAACATACCAGTCAAGGTGTTTTGGATAATCTAGAGAAGTTGCATGGAATAAACTTAGCATGGAAACGTTGCTACTTGTTGTATCAAAAACTTTGAGACTTATGTGATGAGTATCTATGGTTGGCTTGGCTATTTGAAAGTAGGTTCTGCATGCTTTTGCCCTTGAGGAAATGGATTAGCAAATAGTATACTTACTGAAAATATGATCATTCTTAAATGTAGGTAGTTGACTTAGAACCATTAGTTTAGTGAAGTTACAACAGCACTGAAAAAGTGATTTGCAACCAGATCTCGCATTTATGACCATCACAGCAGCCACATGATCACATGATTAAAATTCAGGCACTTGGCAACTAGCGTGTATTTATTACATTTCTAATATCCAGGTATCATGTGATCATCATTTGCAACCTTCCCAGCCAGCTTCCAACAAGCAAAGTCAATGAGAGAAGCCAGATTCACTTAACCACCATGTGTTTCACATAACCCTGGCAAAAAGGGCACAAAATTGGGTGCAAATCACTTAACAACCACCTTGCTTAACAGCAGAAATATTAGTCCAATTGTGTCATATGTTGAGGACTATATGTATTGCTCTTATTCACTGGTAACATACCAGATGTATGATGTTAAATTAATTTTAAACCCATCCTTTATTCTGGCTTTTGCACCATCACAAAACATAGTTATGCTTTGCAACAGCTGATCATCCAAATAGGGGTCCATAACAATAGACAATAGGCAGGTATGTTCAAAGACTGCTTGCAATCAATGAGACATGATTAAATTAATGCAAAGAGAATTTGACACATTTTTTGACTGCAAAGACTCTATAACAGGAGAGGACAAACATTCTTTCCATTCCTTAAGGGCCAGAAAATGCATTGACATGTATGATGTCTTCACCAGTGGAAAGGAAGAAATATAGAGGCTTTTTTCATCAGTGCTGCATGGCTTGATTTTTTTAAAAATAATAATAAAAATTATTTTTTATTTATTTGTTGTTGTACCTTTGAGTCAGTGTTGACTCCTGATGATTGCCTGGACAAGTCCCTGAATTTTATCAGTTTAGAAATCATGAGAACATTAATATTATCATTCTTTTTATTTTCCAGTACATTTCCATTTCTTCCTTCTATAATTTATAGTAACTCACAAGAAACAACATCATAAACTGCAGTCTTATGGCATCCAGGAAGTACCCTGGGATTAGTGGAATCATGTATATATGATTTCTTCTCTGAGATCAAAGAGAGAATTCCAGCCTTAGAAAATAAAGTGTCCCTCCCATCTGAGACTAATTGGAGAGTTTTCAAACAGGAAGTAGAAATCACCCAGTAGTCTATCAAGACTGAGGAATCAAAGCCAGGATGTTATGAATTAGGTAAATAGCACAAGATGTAAATCAGTAAACCAGTCAAACAGCAACTGAAATATCAAGAACCAATGAAGGAAGATGATTTATGAACTGTGAAACTGTGACTATCCTAGACCAAGCCAAGTGCAAAAATGTTAGAGAATTCCTAGAAGCCTGGCACTCTGACAAATCAGCCATTAACAGGCACACATAGACATTAACAACATCTACATATCATTCAAAAGAGGCAATCAACAAGCCAAAAAGGGAATAAAACACCTCCCTACCAGCAATCAACACTCAGATGAGCAGAGATTAAGATTAACATTAGATTTATAATCAAGAAGCAAACAATACCTTAATCAAGGGACTGTCAAACAACTAACAGTAAACAGCCCAACCAAAGGACTACCAAGACCACTCTTGCCAACGCTGACAGGGCAAGCCACTAGAATATAAAATGAGAGCAAACCCCACTCCCTGTTGATGTTACCTAGTTTGGGTAATGAAATGTCTGCAAAAAACAACCAATTTAGAGAACACCAAGGAGGCCTCAATTCAATCCTGAACTACAGATATTCACCTCTATCAATTTATGAACTGTCTTTGCTTCACCCAGGTCTTTGGTAAGGGAGAGTGAGACCTTAACTTCATTTTCATCTTTTATGTTTTATTGGTTTTATTGTAATTTATTTTCTATTTGATTTGCCAGAGTCATTGTGAATTAGGCAGCACACAAGTTAAATAAATTATGATCATTTTCATTATCTGCAGCAATGAGTATGCATTGACTAGAAATTTGTGCACTTGAATAAGCTCTTCTCTATGACAATTGATTCCAAGTGAGCTTAGGATTTGTCAGAAATAGGTTTATGCTTTCCTCCCTGTCTTTTATACCTTGTAGAGCATGAGTGTCAAACTTGTGGCCCGTGGGCCAGATGCGTCACACGCTGGCCACGTCCACCCACTTTTAGCAAAGGGGGGAAAAGTCACGATATGTCACGTGACAATGTGACAATGCAAGTTTAACACCCCTGTTGTAGAGCCTCCTATGCCTGTAAGGTAATGGGAGAATCCAGAATATTTGTCTGAGGAGAATTCATGCTGTGGCAGCTGGAGTATTCCTCCAATTATACAAGTTTCTAAGATGCTTACTTCCCTGAAAATGAGTAAGAAGATTCATTTAAAACAATCTGACAGCAGATCCCTTTTCCCTGGCCTCTTTAGAAACACCTGCAGCCTTTCATTTCCTGATATCAAGAGTTTCAGTATTACATGAGGGTAAAAGACCTGAGAATAATCCAGAAATTATTCTATTCCTGTTAGACCCACAAGGCAGACCTGACTTAGAAATCAATGCCATGTACGTCAGGTGTCAACTGTCCAATTGGTGAATCCAGAAAAAGAAACTCCTGGGCATTATTTTACCAAGAATATAAACTTTACTGAATAAAACACATTGGCATAAAAGAAGCGAAACCAGCTCTGGACTTCCTGTGCAAAAGCAAGCATAGTTAACTCCCCCTTTCCCTATGGGCCACTCACAGTCTATTATGTCCACCAATCACTTCTGTTCATTTTGTTATGGGAACCAAGCAGACATGCTAGGACATCTGCTCAGTGTATCCTTGAGGTGGGAGCAATGTCTCATGGGAACCAATGATGCTTGGATGCCAGTCCCCCTAACCTTGCATTCCATTCCACCCCCTCCCCTTTTCTTTGTCAAGCTGCAAGCAAAATGGAATATAGGTGAAAGTGTGAATCA
>JANHFL010003439.1:372008-387721 GCA_032468155.1 Oxyrhabdium leporinum | reverse complement strand
GCTCAATAAAAAGTATCCTGTTTGAAATTCCAAGTTTCAAGAGTTCTACTTTCTTGAGTTAGAAGGAGAGGGGGGGCTGACACTAAGTTACATAATAAAGTTAATACACTGATATTCCTTGAGGGAAGATTGGATAAAGACATATTTGTTGCACACATATAGCAATATAGCTTGACCAATTAAACTGAAATCAACTTATTTTACTCTTTTTAAAATAGGCCACATCTTACAATCACCATTTTTGTAAGATATTGCAAGAAACCACTGAAGTCTTATGTGGGACCCAGTGGGGCTTGAAGTGGTTGCCAAACCTTGTGGATTTCTGTCAGATGTAAATTTGTTTTTGTAAATTTGCTTTTTTTTTTAATTAAATGTCAAAAATAAATTAATCTTAGAAAAAAAAAGATTATTGCACACTAAAGCTCTCCAGTTCAGGAACATTAAGATAACAGAAAATAGAAGTGACATCTTAGTATAATACTTTATCACATCTATGTTTTAATGGTAACTGAAGATTTTTTTTTAATTAACTAATGTCCTAAGCCCACTGGCTCTGCAGGGCCTGCAGGTAAAAATCTGATAAATGAATAAATGAATAAATCAATAAATATGATGCCTTTCAGTATGGATCCAGTCAAATATGTTTTAGATTTTTTGAAAATATTGTTTTCTAGGAATATAAACTAAGTATTTATCATCAGAATATAGGAAACAGTTAAACATTCATTTATATCTCTGATAGATTTTTATCTCCTTTATCATACAGACGCTCAAGGAATTACTCAAGGAAGTAAACAGAGCCTTCTCCCATTTTTCCTCACAAATGTGTGAAATAGACTGGCTGAGGGAGATTAAACTGGTCCAAAGTCACCCAACTAAATTCTGTAGCAGGGGACTTATTGAATCTGGATCTTTCCAGTACTATTCCATCATCTTAGGTACTGTGTTGACTTTCCCCCCATCTTGCTCAGGAATTACCCCTAGCATAAACTAAAAGTTATTTATCAGAGTAATTTGGAGAACCTGATGATTGAATCTGTCTGTTTTCGCATAAACAGCAATTTACCCAGAGTGCTATTCAACCAATTAATTTCCGCCATTAGACTGTTTGTTTTGCTGAATCCTTGTTATCCTCTGGGCTGTATTCCATTATTAATGCATTTTAGTTTTCTTTGTAACAAGTATAAGGCACAGAAAGGTATGAGATCAAGGGTGCTACCACCTTTCCCCACTGTGGAATTGGTCACTTCTGTAATTATGTTAAATGTGTCATCTGAATGCATGACATCCTAGGTATTTATCAATACACTATATTACATATTTCTTCTAACTGGTAAAATGCAGGCAATAGTATTGTGGATTGTACACCAGGTTTTACGTTAGAGAACCTAGCTTGCATAGAATAAGTATACTTAATGTGAAAGTGGAATTCAGTTGAGTTTGTGGTATATTGCTCAAAAGATATAAAATTGATAGGAAGTGTCCTTGCTAGTTCAAGGGCTGTTGTATAGGGCACAATGCAACTAAGCTGTTAAACTAAATTATGTCTCTATCTACCTAAAAAAAAGAGTATTATGTGAAGTCTTAATACAGAGGTCCCCAACTCCTGGGCCATGACCTATCAGGAATTGGGCCATGCAAATGGCCGGTTGGAATACGCATGTTCAGCTTGCCAGTTGGCAGGCACTCATACATATGTGCACCAGCCTACCACTCATGCATTCGCTACATGTGTGTGTGCTGGCCTGCCACTCATACGACCCAGTTTCCCTCTTTCCCCTCCAAGCCACAAAGGTTGGGAAGTGCTGTCTTAATGCACCAAAGCCATGTTGTGTGGCAGAGGTTAATATCAGGTCATTTTGTGATCCCGCCGAAACGTTGCGAAAGAAACCGCCAATTCTACGCGGGAGAAAACCTGAAAAGAACCGAAGATACACATACAAATACCCGCGAAAACCTCAAAAAACATATATATATATATATATATAAAGGCTTTTTCACATCCATTCTTTCTCTTTCAGCCTATTCCAGAAATATTTAGGCTTTTAAAAAAATCAGAAACAGATGCATTATGAACACTTTCATTTAAAATATCATTTGAGCACTATTACCTGTGATTTTTAGCAACATACATGGTTATGTAGGAAAAATAAACTCTAACTGATCAAGGAGCAATCACTAGAGACATATTGAGAAGTTTATCATGAGCAATGCCTGGGGGGAAAAATACAAATTATTTTCAGGTAAATACATTTTCTGTTCTTAGTAGGCAAAGAATAGTGTCCTATACCAGGGTTGACCTTCAATTTGAAAATTCCTCTAGATCTTCTGAAAGTTTAGCATAAAATAATTATTGTTTACATTTACCATTACTCTACTGTGTCCTCTTGAATAGCTAGGCCAGAACTGCAGTGATTCGCTTAAGAAATGTGCTGAGAAAAGTCGTAAAATGGGGCAAAACTCACTTAACAAATTTCTAACTTAACAACATTAATGTTGGGTTCAATTGTGGTTGTAAGTTGAGGACTACCGTTATTTTTAAGTGTGGATAGCCAAAGACCACTAAACAGTATCCAACTCTTGACCTGGAGCCTTGTGTTGTAATTTTGCTATTAGCTATGCGTTAATATCTAAGAGTATGTTGTTTATGAAGTTACTTAAAAGTGCCGACATGCTGGAAGGGATACAGGTAGTCCTCAACTTACAACCATTCATTTGGTGACCATTTAAACAGTACTGAAAAAAAAGTGACTTACGATTGGTTCTTGCACTTAAAATTGTCACAGAATTCCCATGGTCATGTGATCAAAATCTGGGCACTTGCCAACCAGCACGTATTTTCGAGAGTTGCCACATGCTAGGGTCACATGATCACCATTTGCAACCTTCCCAACCTGCTTCTGACAGACAAAGTCAATGGGCGAAGTCAGATTGGCTTAACAACCACATGATTCCCTTAACTCAGGGGTGTCAAACTCAAGGCCGGTGGGCCAGTTCTGGCCTGCAATGTGGTTAGATCTGGCCCATGGGGCTGTCCCGGAAACAGCCCGAGGCCCCCACTGCCTTGGCTCCAGGCCAGCCGGGCACTGATCTACAACTTGGTGGCGGCCATCCAGGCCGGAACATGGTCAGCCTTAGATTCGCGGGGCCACCCTGGAGCCAACAAGGGGCCACCCCTGGCCTGCCCCCTAGGCGTACGCTGGAGACAGTGGATCCCCAAGCCCCGCCCAGGCCACAGGCACCGATGTGAGCGACATCGAGCTGGCCACACCCACCCTGGCTGCACCCACCCAGTTGGCTGTGACCACCTGGCCTTGCCCCCCCCCCACCAGCCTCCCGAGATCAACCACAACCCTGATGTGGCCTTCAATGAAATCGAGTTTAACACCCCTGCCTTAACTGCAGTGATTCGTTTAACAACAATGTCAAAAAAGGTCACAAAATTGGCCGTGACTACTTAACAACGGCCTTGCTTAGCAATGGGAATTCTGATCCCAATTTTGGTCATAAGTCAAGGACTTTCTACCTACATTAGTTGATGTGTTCGGAAAGCAGAATTTTTTGCCAGTCTGTGTTTTCTCTGTGTGTAAATTATGAGCCCGACATGAAACATCCACATCCTGTGACCAGGGTCAGCCTCAGAAATGAGAAGGCCCAAAAGAGTCAACCCCAGGGAACCCAAAATTAATTTTAAATGCCTGTTTCTCTGGAATATCTAGCAAGTTCTTGATTTATCCAAGGTGCGATTCAGCACTGTGGTTTAAATATACCATTAGTTTGCTTTCTGCCTTCCTTTCTAAGTGGTTAGAAACTCTCCTGATTTAATGATTTCTATAATTTACTTTCATTTGCGGTGTCATTGCATTTAAAAAACATTTTTCCCCTGGCAGATAGAGCATTCATTTTTTTTACTACTAAAAGAAAACATTAAAAAATGAAAAAGTATGTTTTCCCCCCTATGTGAGAACAAGAATGTATTTGTTATGGAAAGCACATGCAGCCTTAATCAAATATAGGCCTATGGTATAAATTTGGTTGGACTTCGTCCTGTAAAAATACATTTCTGGCATTTAGAAAGTTGTATGTGCAGCTATGCATTGCCAGTGGTTACATCCTGTTGGGAAAGTGCACATAGAGGTTTTTCTTGTTTATATATGTTGTTAGAGCTACTAGAGAGATGCTTTTCTTCTATGCTGTTAAAAGACATGCAGGTTACAAAAAGACCATACAAAAATTATGTTCAGAATTGAGCGTATACTGAAATCATATACCGTCTTGTATCTTAAGCAAGCCTGCCTTTGTAATATTGCAGCACCAATGTGCTGTTTGTTATTAGAGAGCAAGTAATTTCTATTAGTTCCAGATTTTGCAACACGCGTATCTGAGTCAAGCCATTCCCAGAGGTTAATTTTCAGGGTTTGCCATTTTTCCTTTCGCTATTACCTTTAAATGGCATTGTCTTGTAGAGCTACTCCACACCACCTTCCGGATGGAGTGGGCATGGGATGAGGAAGGCTGTTCCTCTTCTAATGTGATTGTATAAAAAGAGTGTTTCTGAATCTTAGCTAGTGTAGGATATGTGGACTTCACCTCCCAGAATTCCCAATTAGCATGCTAGCTAGAAGAAGTTAAGGAGCAGGAAAAACTAAGCAAGGCAGGATGGTTCAGGAGAGAACTTCCCAAACTTTTTCAAACCATGGAACCTTCTTGTTTTGTCCTTGGCCTGTGATGAAGAGGCAAAGCCTTGTCGTGCTTGATGAACTTGTTTTGTTTTGCGAATGAAAGCAAATATACGCATCTCAGGATAACGTTGCAGGATCCAATTTGAGTTGGGCATCGTTATTTTTCCAAGCTTTCAAACCTGTGCTGGAACCCTTCTCAGAGAACTTCTCTCTCTCCAGAATTGTTTTGTCTGTTTGGGAAATTATGATGTAGGAATTGGCAGCTGAGTTTGTACTTCCATATTTTACATTTATAGTTTGAAACACTTCGTCGATATGCTAAGAGTCTTTACAGAGTTAGGTGCCTTTACATATCTGAAATATAAATATATATTTCCAACAATGGATTTGTGAAGCAGGTTCTAACTACTGTATTTGGTAACACTGTTTTCAAAGTGTTGTTTCTGGTTGTTCTGTGGAATTTCTACACAAGAGTGTATTTTTTTGCACATAGTACAAGCCTTCTCATTTGGGTTGAGAATGTCCTTCTCCTTTATTATCTCTGAATGGAAAAACCAAGCATTGGTCTACTTAATATATCTTTCTGAATATCCCAATTAAGATCATTTTTGTATGGTACATTAGGATGATCAAGAAGAAGCTGATGGTGAAAGAGAAGCCTTCTTGCCTTGTTTTTCCCTTCCCCCTTTCTCTCCAACACAATGTTCAATGGGTGGGCTTAATCTGGTTTGCTTTAGAATGTGCCACCCATGGTGCTGTGAGGGAGATCAAATATCCTTAACTTTGTGGTTCAGGAGGCTGCCGTATTCACTCAAGGAGAAGAAAAAAAAATCTCATCAACCCATGGTAAGTGACTAGGCCTTGATTGCATTTGGATGGGCTTTCTCACTCCAGTTCTCTCATCTTCTTTTGTCTGCTCCCCCAATTTTTTTTTCCTACTACCATCCTGACAAAAGAAGTTATGGAAAACAGCTGCTGCAGTTTTCTTGTGAGAAAAGCAAATTTGCCTATAGGCTGTGTCATTAATTCAACCTAACCGTGATTGGAGGCAGGTTAGAGCTTCGCAGTGGGAGCCATGATATTAAACATATGCTTCTCAGTGGGTCAAGGCCACCCAGAGACTTCAAGAGACCCAAACAAAGCCAACTTGGAAGTAACTCCAGCAGAAGGACATTACACAGTATACCAGTTGGACCCATGATGCCAAATATCTGGCATTATCCCTGAGACCTTCTATACCAAGACTAATCTCAAGATGGTTTAGAAGTTTATATCCAACCTCTGTTCCCAGGCCTCTCCTTACAAAGTCCTCTTCATTATGAGGAGACTTTGTTTTGTTTTTGCTTGCACACTGGACATAAGATTATTAAACCATTTTTTTCAGAAGTGTCAGGGATTTCCCATCATTAAAACAGAAAATACTGCTGAAAAATAGTCTGTTCTGAAAATGATAGTTTTTAAATATATGGCAAGTGTTTTCATACATAATAATAACTAGGCAGCTCCTTGTTTTATTATTTTGGAGATATTTCCTTACCAGATTCCTCAGTGCCTTCTACAATGGCAGAGATTCTAATGTATTTTAAAAGTTCTTAATAATTCAGGGAGATATTCAGAGATGTATCTGCCCCCAAAGGGGAGCCCATGTTGAACTGTGTAGCACAGTTGAGTACCGGAAATGTTTTGTGACATTTTGTATTATGTCTTCAAATGCTTTTAGAATCATATTTATGTCATATGATGTTTTATAAAATTCACAAAATTTCACTTCTATGGGTATCAAGAATCTCAGATTTTGGACATATTTTATAAGTTAACCCATTTTGAGGTGCCCTGAAATATTTTGTCCTATTATGCACCATTTTGCTTAGTTATAGATTACAGACACAAAGAGTTTTAATAATACAGTGGTACTTTGGTGCTCAACTGCTTTGAAACTCGTCAAATTAGGTAATCAATACATTTTGATGCGAAGTTTTTGTCCCAGTACTCATCGTTTGTTTGGTACTCAACGCACAAGCTAGAACTTGTCAGTATTGGCTGCCTTGTGACTCACTACATTATTCTTCATGGGGAAAAATTGTTTGTTACTCATTGTTTTTATTACTCATCGTGCCTCCCGGAACCAATTAACAATGAGTACCAAGGTACCATTCGATATAGATTTAGTTCCGTATCATTGACTGCATGATTTCCAGCTGTTTGGGATATTTCTAACTGAGGTTACACCTTCTTAGATATGTTTTGAAAAGCTTATGAAACTGATCACAACACATCCTAAAATACACAGTGATCCAATCAATCTTCATACAAATTTAGTATGAAAAACGTATACAACACAAAAGAACTGTGCATGAATTGCATCATATACTCGGCCTTTAGTCTTTCTTTGCAATGAGGATGAATAAAGTTTATTATTATTTGTTTACTCTTTTTTTAAGGCAAATATAAAAACATCATTTAAAAAACGATGTAATGGCTCCTGAGATTAAAAAAAACACCAGGTTTCATTCTTCTGAGATTCTTTCAACAGACTTGAATAAATCAGATACAACCTTTGCATTTTATCTCTTTATTTGTTGCCTGAACCATCTGGTTTATCCTTATTCTGTCTTAACTTCAGATCAATTAAAGAGTTATTTACACAGATCTGAATTGCAATTACACAGTAACATGGGTGACAGGGAATGCAGATAACCGGTAAATTATAAAACCAACAATTCAGGTTCACTTTAGAAATGATGTTTAGCTTTCTTTTTTAAAAAAAAAAATGAAAAACAGCTTCTTGAAGAAGAAAAATTGAAGGGGGAAAAAAAAGAGAAAAGGGGTCTGCTTAAATTTTCCTTCTTTGAGTTGTTCACACACTCTTCCAGCTGTATTATACTTACATCCAGCAGCTGCTATTCTGTACTTTGTCATCTCCGCTGGAATATCTTCGGGGCTCACCAACTGTGGGGCCACAGACAAGATATTTGGTGGCCCTGTGCTCTTGGGGAGGGAGACTTTCTTGTTCTTGGCAATTTGACAGAAGTAGTTCATCATTTGTCTTCTAAAATGTTTTTCAGCTGGATAGGGAGCGATTTAACATTTTGCTTGATCGGAGGCCTATAAAGCAGTAGAGCCATATATTAGCCAAGATTTAGGACATACAGGTTCTTTGGTTTTCATTCTGGTATCCCTGTTTTATAGATCCACTCAAGTTTTCTTCTGTTTCCCACCTCAAAGTTGCAAGACTTTGCAGTCGGTTTTAACAATCATAGTTAAAAACGGGATCATGAGGATATATATCGTAATAATGTTTAGGGATGGCTCTCTTGAAGCACATATCCTGCGGGCACAAATGCAAACATAATGTTTGTTAGGGTCTATATCTGCGAGAAGACATTTTATAAAAAGTTTATCTGGTCATCCAGGGAATAACCAAAAAGGGGGTTAGAAGCTCACTATGGGTCCCTCTGCAAAGTTGCCACAGAACAACAAGTTAGGCAGTAATTCAGTGTTCTGACTGGCAGGGTCAAGTCCTTTGGGCACATGTTTTTTTCTGAAACTTGCATTCTGTGACATTTGATGACAGGATGTCAAAGCAGAGCCCTGAAAAAGCCCTGAGGAATTCATTAACTGTAATGTAAGATGGTTAAAATACAAGATCACTTGTAACAGATCTTGCCCTGACCCAATTGTGTTCCAGTTTGTACAACCGAGTTTTAAGGGTCCTTCATCTAAGAGCTGTCATATCCTGTTCTTGTCCCAATGGTAGCAACGCCTCTGTGGTAAAACCCAGTTTCTGAACTTTAACTTCAGTTTTTCTCTAAGATAAATTGGAATTTTTGGAGCAGGATAAGAATTGTCAAACTTCAGGATTATAATTTCAGATACAGCATTGATTGTGCAATCAGTAGTTTCCTCCAAATATATACCTTATACAGAGTCAAGAGCACCATGGTAAAATCAATGGAATCTGTCCTTTAATAATTTTGGAAAAATCAGCAATACATTTTGCTGTTATCTTCACATTTTTCAAGTTGCTGATGATGCAAGATGTCTCCTTGATGGAAACTGATCCATGTAGTAGCTTGTAAATAATCAAGGTTGATGTGAGGTAAAATGGTAAAGTGTGTGTATTTTAAATAGCAGCAGACTACAGACAACCTACCTAGTTTGATATTGGTAAATATTGCTTGTTATTTAATGAAGCTGAATCTGCAAAGCTTGTAATTTAAATTTAGGATGACTTTGGGCCAGTCATTCTCTCTCAGCACAGCCTACCTCATAGGGTTGTTGTTGCAGGAAAAATAGGAGAAGGAAGGTGCCGTGAGTACATTCTCCACCTTGAGTTGTTTGCAAAAGTAATAAAAGTGCACCATAAATAAATAAACAGTACTGGTACTGTATCTTTGCCTTCTTGAGTTATATATGAAAAAAACAGGATGAAAAAATCTTTTTTTAAATGTCATTCTGAATACAATTATTCAAATAAGTTTAACCTTTGGCTGGTGTTTTTTTTTCCCTCTGGGGTCTTACTCAGAAGTGCTGAGTAATAATTTCCTTGGCATCCAATTTTTAAAACTTAACATATTTGTCTGTCATTACAGGATTCTTCTTCAGCCGGATGACTCCTTGCAAATCCTAGAACCAGTCGAGGCCGATGTAGGCTTCTATACTTGCAATGCAACCAATGTGTTGGGCTCTGACTCTGTCTCCATTGCCATCACATTAGCAGGTAACACATTTATGGCACTTTACACAACTCTAAAATCGTCCTGTTCTAGCAGTTTTAAGCACACACATTAATGGCGTGGCATGGTGTGGCATGGTTTGGCTCGGTTTGGTTAATGAGCTGGGACCAGGGGATATTTTGGATCTCCTGTTTGAGGCAACAATGCCTCCGCTACCATAATTGACAGAAAGTAAATTTCTGAATTCACCTGCTTCCTAGATTTGCACAACAAAATCTAGCCAAGAGGCTGTAGCAATATACACTTATCAAATGCAAGAAGTCAGGAAGCAGGACAGAGTTCAAAAGCACTGCAAGTTTATTTCATGCTGCCAATACAAAAGAATCAGAGTGTCGGTCCTGCCTGAACCCTAGGCAAGAGTGATCCATGGCTGCATTTTTAGAGTGAGGTATAGTTTTACTAAGGTCAAGTGAAGTACAGCAAAGCAAAGACAGCTCTGAGGTTCCCACACCAATTCTGTAGTGAAACACACTCCCCCCCCCCTGGTTTTGCAGGTCTGCCCTCCCACTGATCCCCATAAGTCCAACCATATTCAAACCAGATGTTTTTCGAACTGGCTGTCCTTGAGATGTTCATCTCCATCCAGCACAAAGTACTTTGGAGGTGCTCCTTTCCCCCATTCCAAGTGGCTTCCCTCTCCCTCTCCCCACCCTCATCCCTGGCGGGCTGGCACTGAAGAAGGAGAAAGCGGGAGCGAGGTAGCAGATCTGACCCAGAGTGTTAAGGATCAAGGCGAATTGGTGCCGCATAAAAGTCAACGGACTTCAAGGGGAGGATGAATTTAGATCTATTGTGAGGTGTAGAGATTCCAGACTGATGATGCATTTGACGCCACCTTCGGGCTGAGCTACCTTGTCTCCTACAACACAACAATGAAAGACAGAAAGAGAAAACCAAGGTTTAATGAATAAACTTCATTTTTCTTTCATTGGTGCAGCTCCTGGTCTTATTCAGAGCGTCCTGGGAACCCAAAGTCAGATTCTTTAGCAGCCGAGACCGTCACCAATTGAACTGGATGGAGCAATTCCAGTCTTCCTGTTCAAGGTGGTGAATGGTTTCCATGGATAAAATCTTCCTTTTCCTTCTTCTAGGCCAGGGGAGTCAAACTCAAGGCCCACGGGCCGGATCCGCCCAATGAAGTGCTTTGATCTGGCCCATGGGGGCCACCCTGGAAACAATAAAAGACCGGCCTGCGGTGCCTCTGCCAGTGAAAATGGAGCGCGCAGTCATCCTGAGCTCCATTTTCTCTCGGAGAAGGTTGCAGGAAGTTGTCACAGTCGAAAACGGAGTTGGGAGCCCGTTTTCGCTGGCAGGGTGCTTGGGCCGCCACAGGTACCCCCAACATGAGTGATGTCGAGCTGAACACGCCCCCTGGCCACACACCCCACAGCGCCCCCAAGGTCAAACGCAACCCTGATGTGGCCTTCAATCGAGGGGCGTCCATCGAGTTTGACACCCCTGTTCTAGGCTAAACATCTCACAACCGTTTGGATAGGTTTCTCTATGAAGCTGTCCTTCAGACGTTGGACTCCCTGCCCAAATCATGGTCAGCTGTCAGATGTGGTTGGAGCAAAAGGGACCCTTGCATCAAGGTGTAAAACAAATGAGCAGAAGGCCCAATCAGATGCCTTAAGTTGGACTGCATCGTTTTGGACCACCTGTGGATGGGCCGAGAGGGGTTCCTTTTGCCACTTACTAAGGTCAGGCAGACAGACATATACAAGCAGTCCTCGACTTACAGCAGTTCAATTAGTGACCGCTCGAAGTTACAACAGCACTCAAAAAAAGAAACTTGGAACCGTTTTTCACTTTTACGACCACTGCAGCATCCCCACAGTCACGCGATCGAAATATCAGACGCTTGGCGACTGACTCACATTTATGATGGTTTGCAGTGTCCCGGCATCACGTGATCCCGTTTTTGGGTGACCTTCTCACCAGCAAAGCCGATGGCGAAGCCAGATTCGTTTAACAACCATGTTATTAACTGAATCACTTTACAGGGATTCACTTTACAGCGGTGGCAAGCAAGACCGTCCAAGGGGGGCAAAAAGCCACTTCTCAACCGTCTCATTTAGCAACAGAAACATTGGGCTGAATTGTAGTGGTACGTCGAGGACTGTCTGAAGTAGCAGGGTTTCTGCCACCGACCAGTATCGTGGGGTAGCAGTGTTTCTTCTACTGTAGGAATCCCTGTAAATATCCGTTGTTGTCCTTAGCCAGCAAGCCTCCCTTTTGAAAGAGGTTTGGGGACTCCCCTTCAGCTGTGTCCTTTCGCAACACACAAATGCCAGGGGATAGGTGGGACCTACCAATGCGTCACTCTCAAGACTTCCTTGGCATCCCAAATCATCTTGTTTGACTCAGCATGTGACTTGCTGTTAAACCAGAGCCTGTTGCAATCCGGGGCAGCAGCGGCCAATGGCCCCTGTAGAGCAGGGGAAATTGGAGATGTTGAAAGGCCGTGGGGACTCACCGCTCCTGGCTCCTCCTTGAATGTGTATAAAAGGAAGAGAGGCTCAGTTCCCTCCAGGCTGGGCTTTGCAAGCGCAGGACATCACTCCGCGGCATCATGTGGGCCAAGGTAGGTTCTTCCGTGTCTTGCTTCCAGGAGGAGGGATGGATGCTTCAGCTGAAGCAGAGGAGACAGAGGGCTTAGGCAGGGAGGGAGGGATGTGTGGCTGTGTCTACTAGAGGTTGCAGACCTAATGGCTGTTGACTTTTGAGAAGAGTCAAGTAACAGAGGTGGGGGAACTTGTCCTGGTGGTCTGAGAGGCCCATCAGAGATCAGCACAGAACGGGTTGAGCTGAGCCAGATTGGGAAGCAGCTTCCTCTGCTTGGAACAGCAGTTGTAGGGTCAAGGTTGACATGATGGGCTTCCCACAGGGATGTCTGTGTGTGTTGTTGCCATGGCCATTGTTGTTGGCAAGGCTACTAGGCCCTTGAAGCTAGGTGAGGTAGAGACCATCCATCCTCAGCCTGCAAAGGCAGGGCAAGAGCCGAGTGTGGGTCAACCTTTGGTCCTGCCTTCAGTCCCACTGCTCTATGTTGTCAGACGGAGCCAGGGGGCTGTGAAAGTGAAGTTGTTGAAACCAAAAGATTTTTCCTTTTCTGATCAAATTCTGTTTCTGCTCCATGGCGGTGGCTGGCCAGCAAGGAGGAAATGCACAGGTAGTTCTTGACTTATGACCACAACTGAGCCCAACATTGCTAGTGCTAAACGAGACAGTTGTTAAGCAGCTTTCTCCACCCCCTTTCTTGCCACAGCTGTTAAGTGGATCGTTGCAGTTATGAAGATCGTAACATGATTGTTAAGTGAATCGCGTTTCCCCGTTGACTTTGCTTGTCAGAAACTCCCAAAAGGGGATCACACATGACCCCCCAGGGCACCGCAACCGTCATAAAGTACATGCCAGTTGCCAAATGTCTGAAGTTTGATCACACGGCCATGGAGAGGCTGCCACAGTCGGGTGAAAAACCATCGTACGTTCTCTTACCCAGTGCTGTTGTAACTTTGAATGGTCACTAAATGAACTGTTGTAGGTCAAGGATGACCTGCGATTTGCTTCTGTGAAGATAAATCCAGGCAAGTTAGGGTCTGGAGAAAAGGGCAGGGGAGGAGGAAACGTGGCTATCACGGTTTGGTTTCTCTTTGCCAGAATATTACGGGGAACTTTGCTAATGTGATCCACGGGTTGAATCCAAGCCACCTGACCGAGCGAGTCGTTCGGAGGAGCAAACGGATGATTTTGGACACTTTGGGAGTCGGGCTGGTGGGCACCAGAACTGATGTCTTTCAGAAGCTCATCCAGTACAGCAAGGTAGGAGGAACTCATCTAATTCTCACCTGAAATCAGATTAACCAAATTGGAAGGGACCTTGTAGGACATCTAGTCCAACCCTTCCCCCCTCCGGCCAAGCAGGAGACCCTACAATATTTCTGACAAATGACAGTCCAGTCTCTTCTTGAAAGCCTCCAGTAATGAAGTTCCCACAACTTCTGAAGGCAACTTCTGTTCCATTGGTTGATTGCTCTCACTGCCAGAAAATTTATCCTTATTTCTAGGTTGAATCTCTCCTTGGTCAGTTTCCATCCATTATTCCTTGTCTGGTCTTCATGTGCTTTGGAAAAGAGCTTGAACCCTTACGCTTTGTGGCAGCCCCTCAAATATTGGAAGACTGCTATCATGTTTCCCCTGGTCCTTCTCTTCACTAGTAGCCATGCCCAGTTCCTGTAACTGTTCTTCATGTTTTAGTCTCCAGTTCCCTAATCATCTTGGTTGCTCTTCTCTGCACTTTTTCTAGAGTTTCAACATCCTTTTTTTATAGCTTGGTGACCAAAACTGGATGCAGTATTCTAGGTGTGGTCTTACTAAGGCTTTATAGAGTGGTATTAGTTCCTCACTTGATCTTGACTGAGACCTTTTGGGCTAGGCAGTTATTTGGATGATCTTTTAAGGCAGGTGTGGCAAACTATGGCCCTTTGATGACTTGAGGACTTCAACTCCCAGAATCCTCGAGCCAGCATGGCTGACTCAAGAATTCTGGGAGTTGAAGTCATCAAAGGGCCACAGTTCCACACCCCTGTTTTAAGGTAACAGCCTTGTATTTTGCCACAGGTTATCCTTATTGCTATTTCTTCCCGCTATGGAGATTAGCACAAGGTGGCCTTTTCCTGAAGCCCTCCCACTTCTGTTCACTTAAGGGTTATATCAATTCTCCACCTGAGGATTCTTCTTCCTGGTTGGGTAGGCATGGGATAGATGGGATAATGCTCTAGCCCCTTCCTCCAGCAAGGGGACCCCTTTTCCTTCCCGAGGACTCCATTCCAGATAGCCTAACCCCTCCCCCCCACAAATGATAGCAACCATGGAGTCCATTATCAAACTGCTGCCTTTGGCCAGCATCTACTTGCCCATGATGAAGATCCATGCAGGTGAGTTCTGCATCCTTGCTGTTGCCCACTTTGTAGGAGATAACAAAGCTAAGCCAGAGAGCAGGGTCAAGTGCACCATCAGTTTGGAATCACTACGCTGCTGTAAGAGACCTAAATCCAGCTTCCCTTGAAGTCCATTGACTCTTACCTGGCGCTAATTCGCCTTGACCATTAGTAGTTCAGATTCTTGTGTATAGATTGCATGAAATAAAATTGGAGTACTTTTGAACTTTATCCTGGTTTACTTTATCCTGGTCTACTTTATCCTGGTCTTGGACCTGACGGATACACTGTTGGATTTTGGAGCATCTCCTCATTGCTTGTGCACCAATTTGCCTTGACCGTTAGTAGATCAGATTCTTGTGTATAGGTAGCATGAGATAAACTCGTAGTACTTTTGAACTCTGTTCTGGCTCCTGATTCTTTGTGCTTGATGCTCTTGGCAGAATGAGCCTAGAAGAGAATAAAGAGAAGTTTGGTTTCACATGCAAAAGTTCCTCCTAATCAGGATTGGGATTTTTTTTTTCAGATTTACAGCTCGGACTCATCCAGTTCTGTCTGGGGATGCCCAGCGCTAAAGCTGCCTCCACTGTATGCAGCGTTGGTGAACGGTGTGGCGGTAAGAAACCCTTGATACTCCCTATCACCCTCTGATTCCATCTGAGAAAGTCACTGGGTCCTATATAGCCACTACTCCATCTGTTTACTCTGAGTGGGCGTGTGCTGAGATCTGAGGAGCTCAGCTTGGCTTGTTCCTTTTTTTAATGGGATCCACTTAAGCTGGGAGTCTAGTCTTCCTCCCCTTTCTTTCCCTCCTCCAGCTTCTCCTGAGTTTTAGATTGTAAATGTGGCTATGGGGGAGAACAAGAGGGAGGGTCATTTTACAGGTGAAGGAAGCCTGTGACTACTCCACAGCCTTTCGAAATGATGCACATAGTAGGGCAAGAAAGAACAGGATCTGGGCATTTAACAAATCCTCCAAAGAACAAATATCAGATTCGCATGTAGGTACAGACACTTATGGACACACCAATATATTAAAAAAAACATGTGTGAACAGAGCACTCACCTGTCTGGGGATACATACCCATGTTTTCTTGAAAATAAGACCCTGTCTTATATATATTTGCCACCAAAAAAAGACACCAGGTCTTATTTTCAGGGGGGATGTCATCCACTGACTCACCTCACCTGTGCGTGTCGCCCCCGTCCTTTTTGCTGTCAGAGGCCTTCAGTAACTTCTTCTGCAGCTGGCAAAGCTTTCTTAAAGGCTTCTGCAGCCAATAACAGAGCTCTGGGAAGATCTGGAGCTCTGTTATTGGCTGCAGAGGCCTTCAGGAAAGCCTTGCCAGCTGCAG
>JANHFL010003439.1:302663-317676 GCA_032468155.1 Oxyrhabdium leporinum | reverse complement strand
TTTGAACCGCTAGATTGAATCAGCAGAAGTGGCCTGCAGTTCAACACTCTAACCACTGCGCCACCTAGGCTCCATGTAACACAGGTCAGGGCCTCTGTGCATTTTAACAATCTACTCTGAAGAAAGCCCAATAAATTCATTAGGATCTACTCCTGGGTTAATTAAGTGGCAATAGCAACAGTGCATGCCTATTCAGAAATAACTCTTATTGAATACAGTGGGGTTCCATTTCAGAGGAAGAGATAAAATACACACTTAAAGAATTAATATCAATGTCTATGTTAATTAGAATCTTTTTAAATTGGCATGGAAATTAAATATATAGGCTAAGAGTTGTTGTTTTTTAAACCCTTGGAAATGTACTTATAATATGTGTTCATATAGAATTCATAGCCATCAAATTAATTTTACTCGGATTTCAGGAGAGACATTATCCTATTTTTTAAAAAAGTATGTTTCATTTTTGCCAGCTCTCGATAGGAAGCAAGGGAGAAAGAGACTCTATGTTTGTAAATATTATTTTGGCATTTTGATGATAAACTGCCAAGCTGTTCAAGGGAGAGTTTTCAAGTCAACTGTAACTCAATAGTTCCTGAGCTGAGCTTCTGCTTCTGGAATCAGATTTAATGTATCAAAGCTACAGTTAAGCATCCAGGTATTGATTGCAGACTAATCAAAAGCAGATACATTTTCCAGCATTTAGCTGCTTTTGGCCAGTCAATAAGAAGATGGGGCCAAACTCAGTCCTAATGTAACCTCGTTCAGATACTTGGATAACCCTGGGGGTGCATGTGATACATCTAGGTTTCTGATACTTGGCACTTTTGAATCTGGATGCTTCATATTTTGTGCCAAAGATGTAATCAAGGTCTCACTCTCTCTCTCTCTCCTCCCTCCTTCCCTCTGTATGTGTGTGTGAGAGAGAGAGGGTGGGGGAAGAGAGAGAAAGACTGCCTAAACAAGTTTTCTTGGCATAGCTTTCCGAATTATTTTGCCTTGGCCTTCTTCCTATTTGAGAGAGTGTGACTAGTCATCTAGCTTGCTTTGTGCCTAAGGCAGGACTAGAACTTGCAGTCTCCCAACTTCTAGCATGGTGCCTTAACCACTACGCCAAGCTGGTAGCGTTACCGTATTTAGGTTGTGAACATCCAAATGTCCTACTATTTGCTCCCATCTAAGTACTACCTAGTACTATTACAATTTTTGGTAAGATCTGGTGGTTTTAAATAAGAGTATACATCAGACTCCACAACAGAGTTTGGAATATTGCTTAACATTAGTTACTAGCTTCCTTTAAAAGATGCAAACCTGCAATTGCCACTGAGAAGATAGCAGCAAGAGAGAAGTTTAGTATTGTACTAGGACTGGGGTAACTCAGGTTCAGGACTATCATCACCCCCCTGAAAACTCACAGGGTAACTTTGGCAGTCACTTGCCTTCTCTCTCTCTCTCTTTCTTTCTCAGTTGCAGCCCAGCTTACTTTGAAAAATTGTTGGAAGGATAAAATGGATGGACATCCCCACGTAAGTCTTCTTGAGGTCTAATAAATTAGTAAGTCAATCACAGCTTCATAATGATAACCGCCTACTGAAAAGCTAAGCTGGTACAAATGCGGTTAGTCATGTATATAAGAACTGGATATGTCCTTGAAAAAAAAAGTAAATTATTTTAAATCGACAGCTCTGTAATGAGAAATGTGCAGAATTGCTATTTTTTACTAATTGGGATTCTTGCATTTATTACATTGACATCTGTAGTTTTGAGCCAACATGTCTTTTTAGAGTCAAATGTCAGATTAAATGGGATCTATGTGACTGGGACCACCAGACGCTTGTGTTTTCCTGCGTCCTTTCTCTATTTTTTTTAACCTGGGTATAATGTGCTTTCATTTTGTAAATTGCCTGTGGTTGGGCTTTGTCTATAACATTTCTTTACAAAGAACAATATACAACCGGGATGAAAAAATAAATTCTGTGAACTTTTTTTTGTCTTGGAAAATCCGTGTAGTTTTCTTGGCAACAGCTTGCCCATTTTAGGAATACAGATTTACATTTACAGCCTTACATCGGGAGAAATTCAGTGTTTGCTTCAGCTGGCTATATTCCTCAGGGCTTCTTAATGCAGAAGTCTTCCATGACCGGTATGGTGTAGTGGTGAGAACCCATAAATGGGGACTAAGGAAATTCATCTGTAAGGTTTCCTTGACCATGTGATTGACTATTGCCCAGCTGGTATTGCTCAGTCCAACTGACTTTACAAGATTTATATTTGCAAAGTTAAAAATGGTTCCATGACCACTGTCTTGGGCCCTTTAGTGAATGACAGTATGTAAATGCAACAGGTAAATAAGCAAGTAATCTAACTGAGCTTCCTCAGTTAGGACCAACAACCTTCAGTGCAGCCTTCAGAGTCTCTCCAAAGCTTGCCACCAAATTATAATTTTGTAATGTAACCAAAGAGAATTTACAAAACACATGGAAAATAACTTCATCAACTATATTTAATTAGTGGAACTGAATTGAGATTGAAATATAAGTTATATCTCTTGAAGCTGATGGGTGGTCTAAAAACATGAAAAATAAGTAAATAAGTAAATAAGTAATCAATTATAGATTTTAACCTTCTTTATTTATACATTTAACCCTTGCTATTTTTGGAGGGTGGAGTGGCCTGAAATAGGTTATTCAACAGCCAAGTGAAGCTTTTAGTGTGAAAATGTTATATCTTCATTTCTAAAAGAGATATTGGACTGGACTGGACCTTCCGTGTCCAATATGTCTAAATATGTCTCAAGCACAGTTTGTTCAATTTGTTTGCTGTTTAATGAGAAACAAAAGAAAGGAATTTTTCACATTTCTGGAAATGCTTTTTACTTTTCCACTGTTATTTACAGGTTCAAATTTCATTTGTCCCCTCCGGACCTTTCAACTGTGGTTCTGAAAGACATAAGAGAACAAGAGCAGAAATACAAGATCATTGACATTTTGAAAAATGCAACCACTACTTAAAGAAAATTTAAGCTTTGACTCAGCAGACCATCTTCTGCAAAATAAGATGAATGGAAAGGAAGAGCCAAGAGCATAGGTGAGCCACAGATGCCACAGGAAAAGAAAAAAGAAATATAAGAAGGAGGGAGGAGAAAGAAAATAATATTTTGCCTGCCATCTTAACGTGAAATACTTAAAAAGCTTCTGGGGTTTTGAATCAGAGTGACACAGATAAAACTCACTGCAATGTTTTTATTAACTTTTAAAGTCTGCATTGTTATTTTTAAATATATATGTTTTTGCTCTTATTAATTGAACGCATAAAGCAAGCAAAAAGAAAAGATGGACAATTCTGTAAACAAAGCATTAAAGAAAGAAAAGAAAAATGTGCAAGACATATATTCACAAATTTGTATATATCAATACAATGTCTACATAAGCATTTCAATAAAAGGTAGCGACATTTCATTATAATCAGCTATAACTAATCTATGTCAATAAATAATTCATTCATATGTTGCCAATAACATGAACTCGGTAGACTGTGCAGTAGTTGGGATATTTTTTTATCCATCTAAGGCTGAAGAATAAATCACAGCAGGGGGAATCTACTTTGTCCTTTTGAGACTTTTTCAGATACTAAATTGACGTTATGCGATAATCCAGATCCCAGAATAAAAGATGATCATATGGAAAAATTAGCTAAAAGCTAGGATGTAGACTTTGGATCAACGAGTAGACGAAACTGGTGAGTTTGTATTATTTTCCATTCTAAAAGACACATATTATCAGTCTAGCATAGGGGTGTCAAACTCGTGGCCCGCGAGCCCGATGTGTCACTTGCTGGCCAGACCCCATGACGACGTGAGTTTGACACCCTGGTCTAGCACAACTCAGTGGCAGGATTTACAATTAGAATATCTATTGATGTTCCAATTTGGACCTGCAGTATTTTCAGCCTTGGTTGCATCTAATCTATTACAAGTGCTCATTAAAGTCTGTGACACAACTCCCGCCCCCCTACAATTACTCCAAATAAAATTTTGTTGGTGATGGACCATTTTAGTATGTAAACTTTAATGGTTGAATGGAATAAAGAATTAGGGGACAATTGTAAGAAGTACTAACATCAGTATGAAAAACTTCAGTAGATTACATGTTATTCAACAAAAAAATATTTTTGATCTTTTGGGCTCCAAAAGATCAAAAGATCTTAGGCAAAGGCCTAAGAAAATCATTATTTTCTTGAAAATGCAATCAGATTAATGCTTCATTTGAACATATATTTATACAGTGTCCTGTCTTTGTTCCTTCTGGGGGAGATGTTCTGAAGTTATGTCAAATATCCATTTTGTGGAGAAATCCCAAAGGTGCTTTTTCAAGAGGCAACTATTTTTCCTTGAAGATGTTTTGCTTCTCATCCAAGAAGCTTCTTCAGTTCTGACTGGATGGTGAGGAATGGAAAGATTTATATTCCTTGCCGACAGCTGGTCATTTGCATTCTTTTAGAGAGTCATTGGAGGTTTATCTGAGTCCTCAGGGTCACCTGAGTAGTGGAAATTAGTGTGAAGCGAAATGTTTTCAGAGAAAAACCAGAAAGTCCAGTTGCCTCTTGAAAAAGCACCTTTGGGACAACCATGACCTGGATGACTGAGAATCTCCATAGGCACTTCTATTTCTGTTGTCTTACTTGGTTGTTGAAAGGGCTTCCATTGGCACTGGCTGCTTCTGGTACTCCGTGGTGGGCTTGCATGATTCCCGAGGTAGGGCGTTGGGATAAAGGGGGTATTTTTCCATATACTCAGAAAGGAGACATGGCTTCTCATTCGTGTCAAAGAGCCTGGTTGGTAGATGAGGACAATGATGGCGTCTGTTGAAGAAAGAAAAGAATTATTGGGATAGTTCACCAAGACGCACAATAGGAGTAGGAAACTCTCAGTTTTGTCATGATTACTGTAGCACTTGGATCTTGCTTTACAAATGTATAGATATTAAAGTGGGCAGCCAATACAGTACTTGCCTTTTTCTATCTGGTTGTTTTTCCCGAGGAGTCCCTGCAGATTTTACTCCGCTAGTCGTTGCTGACTATAAGGGGTGGTGTTCATTTCTGTTTCAAGGCCATTGAGCCCATTGCTGTCCGAAGATATTTCCATGGTCATGTGGTCAGCATGACATCATGGAGCACTGTTACCTTCCCACCCAAGTGGTAGCTATTTATCTACTTGCATTTGCATGCTTTCGAACTGTTGATTGAGAAGCAGCTGGAGTGAGGACGGGAGCTCATCCTATCATGTGGTGCTTGGGTTTTGAACCTGGGCTGCCAATTTTCCAGCTGACAAGCTCAGCGCAGAGCCACTGCACCAATCTGTGTTCCCTGGATTAAAATTCAATGTACACTTGCTTTGACCCACCAACATGCACAGAAATGAGGTTCCCTTTGAATTTTAAAATGTGAAATCTCTCCAGATAACGTAAGTGGAAATAAACCGAAACATTCCTAGATAAATTTAAAAAATTTGTTCAGGCCTCCTTGGTGCAATTTTGATTCAAATTATAACACAGAGACATTCTGCAAATGCCAAATGTTTAGTCCTGATTGTTGAAAACGTCTCCTTTCTACTTCATCTTGAAGTAGAAGAGAGATAACATCTATACAATTCGAGAAAACATGGGGCTACTGTTCCATAATCCCTAATGACTTGCCATCTGGAATAAGACTAAGTAGAGGTAGAGTCAAATGACATCTGGAGAGGTACAGATTTCCTACCTAGTGGGAAATTATAATGGAGATCTAGCTTTAATTCTTCATCAGGAACTGTTTAATTGGCATTCACTACATATGGTTAGAAGTCAATGTGTAAAACATTAGGTGTTTGCAACCAAACCACAATGAGAAGGCAGGAAAAAAAAGTGAAATGGGAGAAGGGTGATCATAATGTGATCCCAACAGCTGTGCATATCCACAATTCATTCAGTGTGGTTGTGGAAACATCTCTTTGATGTTGCTTGTTGCTTCAAGTGAAGGTAACTACATTTAGGGGCAGTTCTCCATTAACCACATAGGGAATCGGGGAATATAGATAATCTTCAACTTACGACCACAATTGAGCCCAAAATTTCTGTTATTAAGTGAAACATTTGTTAACTGAGTTTTGTCCCACTTTACGAGCTTTCTTGCCACAGTTGTTAAGTGAATCACAGCAGTTGATAGCAATAGCACTTAGGCTTACATACTGCTTTACAGTGTACAGCCCTCTATAAGCGATTTACAGAGCCAGCCTATTGCCCCCAACAATCTGGGTCTTCATTTTACCCACCTCAGATGGATGGAAGGCTGAGTCAACCTTGAGCCTGGTGAGATTCGAACTGCCAAATTGCAGGCAGGCAGGCAGGCAGCAGAAGTAGCCCGCAGTAGTGCACTCTAAACCCTGCGCCACCACGACTCTTAAGAATCAGATTACTGACAAATTAGTAATCGGGTTCTTAAATGAATCTGTCTCCCCCACTGACTTTGCTTGTCAGAAGGTTGCAAAAAGTGGTCATATGACCTTGGGACACTGCAACAGTCATAAGTATGAACCAGTTGCCAAGCGTCTGAATTTTGATCACATGAGCATGGGGATGTTGCGAAGGTTGCAACTGTGAAAAACGATCATACATCTCATTTTTCAGTGCCGTTGTAACTTTGAATGGTCACTAAACGAGCTGTGGTAAGTCCAGGACGACCTGTACACACTTCTGTTGCAGAATGAATATTCTTTGCAGTGTCCTAGCCTACAAATTTAACAGAATGAAATCTGAAATCCTTAGAAGACTGAACTTTTTTGGAGTTTCACCAACATTTCCATTTTTTTTACGGAGGCTACTGTTCTCATCCTGCTTTGGATATTTTTTTTAAAAGACTTAACCCACAGCTACCTAACAGGATTTTTTTTTCTAGCATGGAAAACCTTAGAAACAAACAAACAAGGAGACCTCAGGCTGCTATTAAATTCACAGAACACAGAAGCAGAAACAGATTACAGATTACCAATTAACAGAGTTAGAAGGGACTTTGTAGGTCATCTAGTCCAACCCTCCGCCCAAGCAGGAAACCGTACACCATTTCTGACAAATGGAAATTCAATCTCTTCTCGAAAGCCTCCAGTGATGAAGCTCCCACGATGTCCAAAGGCAACTTCTGTTCCATCGGTTGATTGTTCTCACCGTCAGAAAAATTCTCCTTATTTCCAGATTAAATCTCTCCTTGTTTAGTTTCCATCCATTATTCCTTGTCTGGCTGATCAACTGATCGGTCAAAATAAGGAGCAGCATTTTGGGTGCAATAAAGAGTCCAATTCCACGCGCATCTATTTGGACGAAGCGTTGGGTCCACCGAGGCTTTCTACTATATAGATACGTATTGTATAATGACCGTAATTATTCTGGCCTTGCTTGCCAGCTGAATATACAATTAGCATAGAGAGAGCAAGAAGTCACATGTTTTGTATTTATCAGGGCTTATGCTGACAGGGCTGCATAACACATGACACCCTCTCTAGGAAAATACATTTCCACTTTCAAGCAGATGATCAAAAGATTGTTCAATCGGTGTGCAACTCCCCAAGTCCTCAGTGTGAATCCCTGAGGTGGGATCAGAACTGCAGACTTACTGTCGCTAAGCGAGACGGTTGTGAAGTGAGTTGGGCCCCAATTTTACGACCCTTCTTGCCATATTTGTGAATTGAATCACTGTAGTTTTCTACATTAGTAACCCAGTTGTTAAGTGAATCTGGCTTCCTCGTTGACTTCACTTCTCAGAAGGTCATAAAAGTTGATCACAGGACCCTGGGACACTGCAAGCGCAGGGGTGAGCTGCTGGGGGTTTGCGGGGTTTCGGGCGGACCCTTAGCAAAGATTCTGCGGGGAATCGCCGAACCCCCAAATCCCACTCCTGGCTGGCCCCACCCGCCCCTCCCGCTCCTCCCAGGAGTCTCAATGCAGCCCATTGTGGATGCAGGTAAGTGCAAGGCAAGCACGGAGACTCGGGGAGGGAGGAAAATGGGCAGTTTGGGGAGGCTGGAAATGGGTTGTTTCCAGCCTCTGTCCAGAGCCAGGGGGAGGCCCTTCCAAAGGCTCCAGGAAAGCCTCTGGATCTCGGGAAAGGCGAAAAATGGGCCTCCCGGAAGTTCGGGGAGGCTGGAAATGGGCTGTTTCCAGCCTCCCTAGAGCATCCAGAGCCCGGGGAGACCATTTTCGCCCTCCCAGAGGCTCGAGGAAAGGCTATGGACCTCGGGAAAGGCGAAAATGCCCCCCCACCGTGGTGCAGGAGGCCAACTACGCCATGCCCAGCATGGCCATGCCCACCCAGCAACTGGGCAGAGAACCCATTGCTGAGGTTTTTGAAGCCCACCCCTATGCAAGCATCATAAATATGAGTCAGTGGCCCAGTAGCTGAATTTTGATCATGGGACAATGGGGATGCTGCAATGGTCGTACAGGTGAAAAACCATCATAAGTCCATTTTTTAAGTGAAGTTGTAACTTTGAACAGTCACTAAATGAACTGTGGTGAGTTGAGGGCTCCCTGCATTTTTCTCTAGCTTCAGAGCCAATGTCAGTCTCTCCCTGTTCATCCCCTTATCAGGGAATATTTTGTCGCCCCAATAATTTGTTCAAGAGTAGAACATGCTTCAATCTATAGAACCTGTGAAAAAACAACACTCAAACAGGAGTCATCACAGAAAAGTCAGTACAAATCCTGAACGAACTGAAAAAAAATAAGATGATAATTAGTAGGATGTGGATATATGGGTGGTCCGCGACTTACAACAGTTCATTTGTTCAAAGTTACAATGGCACTGAAAAAAACAGTTCAAAGTTACAATGGCACTGAAAAAAAAGTGACATGCCTATTGTTCACACTTATGACCGTGGCAGCATCCCCGTGGTCACATGATCAAAATTCAGAAAAATTCAAAATTCAGCTTGGCAACTGCTTCGTATTTAAGAACAGAAATTTTGGCCTCAAATGTGGTCGCAAGTTGAGGACTACCTGTGGTCAGCCTTCTATTCTTCTAGATTTTCTTACCCAGGCCTCTATTCTGTGTTTGACCACCATGTCCAGTTCTTTCCACATACGCTCCTAACGCAGATCAGACCATGTTGGGAACCATATTGGAAGTACAATATTATACATGCCAAGATTCCTAGGTGATTTCTGTTTTGGCCACATCCTCATTCAGACAAAGAGTCTTCCTAATCACATGCTGAGAAGGCTTGGAGTACTGAGCGGAGAATACAGGTACGACCACATTTGAGCTCAAAAGTTCCGTTTTGCGAAACAAGGCATTTGTTCAATGGGCATCATTTTACAACCTTTTTGCCACAGTGGTTGTGAATCACTGCAGTTGTTAAGTGAATCAGGCAGTCATTGAGCGAATCTGGCTTCCCACCCCTTGACTTCGTTTGTTGGAAGCCGGATGGGAAGTTTGCAAATGGTGACCCCAGGACAGGACAGTCGTCATAAATAAAGTTGCCAAGCAACTGAATTTTGATCCAGTGACCATGGGGATGCTACAATGGTCATAAGTGTGAAAAATGGTCATAAGTCACTTTTTTTTCCAGTGCTGTTTTAACTTTGGTCACCCAGGGTCAGGTTGGTTGTTGTGGGAGGCGTGACCCATCCCTGTCTTCCAGCTCCACCATACATGTGGGACGAGCCTCCCGCAATGGCCAACCTGACCCTGGGAGAACTGGTTGCTAAATCACACACACACACCGCTGTCAAAGTGGATCCTGGGCGCTACGCTGCACTGGAGAAGCGAGAAACAAAGCAGATGGCATGAGGGAAGGAGGAGGAGCAGTGAGAAGAAAGAGAGAAAGTGGCCTTCTCCTTCCCTCACGCCGGCAGCTCCGTTGCCTGTTTCTCCATTGCAGCGCACCGCAGCGCCCAGGATCCATTTTGATAGTTCGGGGTGGGGGGGAATTTAACAACCGGTTCACCCAAACCGGTGTGAACCAGCTGAATCCCACCACTGTCTCCAACCCCTGGACCACAGCTCTCCACTGGGCCTTGGCCCATTCAGAACTGAGCCACAAAAGCAGGAGGTGAGTGCACATGTGTGCACAGCTCCACTCGCACACTTAGCAGGTGGGCAAGCGCACATGCGCAGCTCCATTTATGTGAGTGGCAGGTATGTGGGCCACTTGCGCCTGAGCCGACTGCTTGCACAAATGGATCTGTGTGCGTATGCGCGCTCACTCACCACTTGCGCAGAAACAAACCCTCTCCTGCCCCACCACCGGTCGGCAAAGCCAGAAAGGTTGGAGTCCATTGTTACGAAAGGATGTTGAAGAATTAGAAGGGTTGCTACGCTTTGCCACAAAATGGGATCCCTCTGCGAGCTCAAAGTCTTCTTTGGAGCCCAAAATTATGCTGAGTTTCTAGGTAAATAAAAAGGCTTGCGCCAAACAGAATTTAGCTCTTTGCTAACTCGCTGAGCTGTAGAAAGTTTCTTTAAGATGCTCCATTCCAGACATGGGTTGCGATGAGTGCTCCTTGCTTCCTTTTATGAAGCTTTGATTAAACAGCTTCAGGAATTCCTACCTACTTTGCCAAATCCCCCATCCAGCATTACTAGCCAAGGTAGCCCAAATGAGGTAGATAGTAACGCTGCCAATTTGCCCATGAAACAGATCAAGGCGTTGTTTATGAGAACTCTGGGAGAGAAATAAGAACAATCCAACAGAAATAAACAACATTCCTGAGGACCGATTGTGTGAATCCAGTCAATTACTATGATATATTGTGTTAGTCTAAAACATTATACAGCTTTGTTTTTCAGTTTGGGCTGAACATCTTGTAAGCACCTGGACATTGGCTCTCGGTTCTCATGGTTTAAGACTCTGTATAATATACAAATGCAGCTTATCCAACAGACCATTGTTTAACCAAACCATGACTTAGTGAGATGTGTAAACCCAGCCAGAAACTGAATATGTGAAGCAAACCATTGACATAATCAAGAAATGCTTTCTCCAGACAACAAAGTCTAGCCATGGTAACAGAAGCCAGAAGTATCTCCAAACATTTGGAGGTGAGCTATGGGACTTTCCAAGCTGTAGAACCATATTATTGAAACCAATCTGACAATTCTACCCCCCTCCGTAGGTTTATTTTCCTAATTTCCAGCTACTTCCTAGAATCTGACAAAGAACATAGAACAGATGAAAATCTCCCGTGTCCCATGATCTCTCGTCATTATTCTACTCAACGAATCAGCAGGAAAACCTCATGAAGTGTATGGGACGAGGCTAAGCTGAGAGGGCAACGCTTCTAATGAGCCTGGTGGCTTGGAAGAGAAGATTTAGAGGACACACGAGCTGCAGAGTCCATACAATAGCCTACATTTTAGTCTTGATGGGCTTCAGAATTCTGACAGGCAAATTCCCTACTTTTGGCCAGGGTCTTTGACTCATTTCTTCAGAGTCATTTAATTTCAAAGCCAACCCACCAGCCTCCGGTGCACTAGCATTTCCAACAAATGATCTGTAGACCCTATAGAGGATAGACAAGTTTCCTTCAAGCTGAGTTTGGTGCTAAGAGATTTCATGAAGACTCGAGGAACCGCAGGGGAAGTGATTTGCTACTGTGTTCTTCTTCCAGCATGGATGGATGGCCAGATCACAGCGATATAAATAGGAAAGGGAGAGGGAGAAGGAGAAGGAGGAGAAGGAGAAGGAGAAGGAGAAGGAGGAGAAGGGGAGAGAGAAGGAGAAGGAGAAGGAGAAGGAGAAGGAGGAGAGAGAGAAAGAGAAAGAGAGAGAGAGAGAGAGAGAGAGAAAGAGAGAGATCCTTGGGAAATAAAAAGGTTGGCTGCAGTCCAGCATTTTGGAAGTGAGCCCAGAAAAAGACAATCGCAAGGTGATAGAAAGTTTCCTGGAAGGTTAGAGGGAAAACATGCTTAGCTGGGCTCCTGATAAATAGAACTTTGTTCACGCTCATCATCAGTGCTTGTTTGATGAGAGTGTCCATAGCACGCTACCAACATTTTCAGACTTAGGAGACCTGTAGCTCAAGGTGTATAAACATCTCAGCCCATCTTCCCCCTTTGTCTCACATGTGCACCTCGCAGATGGAGGAGGACGAGGAGGAAGGGAGCAGGTGAAGGATGGAGCTTAGCTTAGAGCTACAGACAGTTAAGGAAGAAAAGCATCCATGTGCAATGCATTTGGATACGGCACCATAGACTATTTGATGTGGATCACATTATGAAAATGAAATATATATATATACATATATCAAAGCATTCTTAGATGTTGAATGTTTTAGGCATAAAACTTATAAGTGCAGTAAAAAGCAACTGCTCCATTGGGAAAGCAGAAATGTGAAGGTTCTCCACTTATGACCGCGTGTGAGAATTCAATCCAAAACCTTTTCCAAAATGTCATGCTCGGGGCCTTGCACTCTTGACAGTTAAACCTCTTCCTGCCCTCCCATAATTAAGGGGTCACTAGGAAAGCTGGCTCTCTTTCAGACTAATACAATCCATGCACACATCTGCATGTCTCAGTATATCAGAGGGGATGCTGGGCTGTTGTTAGGGACTTGAAAAACATAAAACATTGACTCTTAGACCAAAGATTATAACCAGACTGGCCTTATTATTACATATCGCTGGAAGATGTCTGTTTTTTTATTGAATCTTACATCGATTCCAAGAACAGCCTATTCCACTGCTGTGTTTAAAACATTATGGAGGGAGACAGTTTGTAGTAAGATGATCCTCGACTTACAACCATTCGTTTAGTGACCGTTCAAAGTTAGAACAGCACTGAAAAAAGTGACGTATGACCGGTTTTCAGACTTGTGAGCGTTGTAGCATCCCCGTGGTCACGTGGTCAAAATTTGGATACTTGGCAACTGCCTCGTATTTATGACGGTTGCAGTGCCCCAGGGTCACGTGATCGCCTTTTGTGACCTTCTGGCAAGCAAAGTCAATGGGGAAGCCAGATTCACTTAACGACCGCATTACTAACTTAACTGCAGTGATTCAGTTAACAACTCTGGCAAACAAGATCGTAAAATGGGACAAAAATTCACCGTCTCGTTTAACAAGAGAAATTCTGGGCTCCAGTGTGACCTTTCGCACTAATACAGTCCATGCACATGTGACACCTGTAATAGATTGCCAGAGTGTAAGAAATCCCTATAAAAACATGCATGCAAATAAAGTTTCACAGGTATTTAATCCCACAATGGAACTTCTCACATTTAGAACAGTTATAATGTCAACATATTAACTGATGATGATGGTAACTACTTTTATTTAAGTGTCTAAAGTTTCTTGTATGGACAAATATGGAGAGGAGATTGCAGGCTCACATTTTATAGCCATATATTAATTTATACCTCAGGTACCATGCTTGGATTTTATTTGCAGTGAGACAACATTAAGATGGATCTGGTCTGATGATCCGCATGTGCAAATTGCCTGAGGTTTACATGAGTACACAGCATTGAAAAGTAGTCCCTGCATCATCAGACATAGCAATGGTACAATTTTGAAATTATCAGGGTTATATAACCAGAAGACGAAAAGTAAGAACAATTCTCTAGAAGAAATTATTTTATCTGAAAGATTTATATCAAGGGTGTCCAACCTTAGTAATTTCAAGACCTGTGGACTTCAACTGCCAGGATTCCCTAGCCACCATAGCTGGCTAGGGAATTCTGGGAATTGAAGTCCATAAGTCTTAAGGTTATTGACGTTGGGTTTCTTTCTCCCATTTGCCCTCAACAACCATCATCCTGTGATGTAGGTTGAGCTGAGAAAGTATGACTGGCTCAATAAGCTTTGATGGTTTATGGTGGACTGAAATCTGAAGTCACATTCTGGCACCTGAACCTACACTACTACCGCACTGGCTGACCAATGGACAAAATATGAAGGGAAAATCCACTACCGTCAAGATATGGTGACGAAGGTCAAGATGGCAGCATGGTGGTGCCATTAAAGATTTGGCCATTTTTGTCTGTGTGGACACCCGTGGTTCCTCCAGAGAAAGGCCCAAGGAGAATTTGAGCATGTCCATCACCACAAAGTGATCTCAAAGAAAAAATAAACCAGGAATTCATCAACAGGTGTATCTTCAAAGTGGGTTAGGCTAATTAACGTTCCGGGCCTGAACACTCCCTATATTTGTAATATATTTGTGGCTCCGACTCGTCTTCCTCGAAGGCAAAATAAAGAGAGAAAATGGGGGAATTGGCCTGCTTGTCTCTCGCACCCATTCACAGATTTTTCTGAAACAGATTGTTGATTTTTTTTATAATTACAAATGTGTGTTTCGTAGCCACAGAAAGCGAAGGTGAAACTTAAGGAATTATGCCCTGAGTAGATTCTGAATGCTACGATAGGATCAGTTGTGATTTATCCACCACTGGGAGCTATGTTGTTCTTTGGAATGGGGTCAACAGTCTGAGGACAGGACCGATGGCGGAGCAGGTCGTTTAAGAGGTCCCTTCCTTGCAAGGCAAAGGGAAGCAGAGTCAGGATGAGGTCAACCTTTTGACTGTCTGTTCTCTTGGGTCAGCAAAGGGTCTGCAGTGAGATCTTTGCATTTCTTGAAACAGGCAGCCTCTTTGGCGCTCGTCATGCTCACTCCTCTTTGTGTTTGGAGGACTAAAATCCTAAGTATGGAAACGGCAGCTGGCAAAAATGGCAATTTGCTTTTTCGTGAGGACTCTCTAATTTCTGCACTTCTGCCTTAGAGGTAGAAGTAAAATGCTGGTTTCTAACAGGAGGTACCCAAATGGTCCTGATCAAAGGACTTGGGGGCCTCTCTGGATCAGCTTTTCCCAACAAGATGTCCAGTAAATATGTTGGGAATGGTCCTTCTCTCTCTTGTTTTATCATTTGGTAACAGAAAGGAAGGTTAAACGTCTCTAGAGATTCTCCGTCATCCAGGTCACGATTGTCCCATAGGTGCTTTTTTCAGGAAGCAACTTGACTTTCTGGTTTTTTCATTGAAGACGTTTCGCTT